>NQII01000922.1:495059-560436 GCA_002778355.1 Clitarchus hookeri | reverse complement strand
TGTGCACTAATTTGCGTTCCGTCACCCAAGATTACGAATTTATTTGGTACTCTCGTGAATGAGGTAAACAACTCACGTTTGCAACACATATGTTCACTTGCGCCGTAATCAATTAACCACTCTGTTTCTTGATATTGTTTTTCGAACGAGTTTGACACCACAAACGCGTTACTATCCTTGTTTTTCTTGAAGCGGCACTGATTCTTGTTATGGCCGGATTTATTACAATAAAAACATTTATTGTCTGACCGGTTATTACGACTGTCTCGATTTTCCATTGAATTATTATTACTTCTGCATTAACTTGCATAATGTCCAAACTTATTGCACTTGAAACATTTCATATTTCTCTTGTCGGTTTTTTTAGCCGCGAAAGCTGAAGACTGCGCTGCTCCTCCTTTCTCATGTAATCTTTCTTCCTCGACTAATAATCTAGCTACCAGGTTTTCATAAGTTTGTTTATCATCCGGTACTGACTCCCAAGCTGATACACAATGTTTATAGCCGTCGGGCAGTGACATTAACACTTTTGTTATGACCAATTTATCCGAGATTTCTTCACCCATCTGTTTTAACTGATTCTGCATTTCTTGAATTTTCGACAGGAAAACAGAAATTTTTGTACCTTCTTCATACTTATATTGAAAGAATCGCTGTTGTATTATGTGAATATTTGTTTCACTTCTCTGTTCATATACACTTAGTAATTTTCGCCACATCTCCGCAGCAGTAGTGCGTGTGATAATATGCAGCATCACGTCTTCTGACATTCTCGTGACCAGCAAGGTTTGAGCCTTCGCATCCATACTTTCCCAGGCTGGTCTCTCCGCAACAACCTCTGGCTTCAAGGTGCGACCTTCGACCACATCATATAAACCTTGACCTCGCAGTAAAACGGACGTTTGGCATTTCTAGATGTTCCAGTTCTTGGCACCTTCCAGTTTAATAACTGTACTTTGATGTTCCATGCCATACATATTGCTTTTCCTTCCTTCCTGCAAAACCTTCCTTCCTTGTCCGTTCTGAACAAGTTTTCTTTCTCGCCACGCCGCCGCTTGGTCGTACTAATCTCAAACGACACTTCTTACANGTACTTTGATGTTCCATGCCATACATATTGCTTTTCCTTCCTTCCTGCAAAACCTTCCTTCCTTGTCCGTTCTGAACCAGTTTTCTTTCTCGCCACGCCGCCGCTTGGTCGTACTAATCTCAAACGACACTTCTTACATCGACGATATTAAACAACTGTTGTTGCAGTATTTATGTGCACTATTTTACTTCAACCATGCAAGATTATGTGTCTGGGCCCATAACATGTAGGCTTTATAAAGAAATACTCCGGATCACTTGAATAAACTATTTATTAGTTTTAAGAAAGAACAATATAATTTCAACAAGTCACATAGCGCCATTACACAACAACGGTAGCTTGATAGCTAATAAATTTGTTTACAGTATTGCCATCTTAAGAATATAAAAACTTTTAAGATTGCATTGTATATTATATTACAACAGGAACATTACATTGATTATGAAGACATTATACTTATTACATTCGAAAGTGATGGTCCGAATCATGCCTCCTCTATAATGCAGTTGGTTGCACGCTAGCTTATGATACGAGTTTGTTGGGTACGAGTCCTGGGTAAGACAAGTGCGAGTTTGTAATTGCCTGACAACTGTGGCATATGTCTCTAGTAACATCTCTAATAACGTTTCTGTCAATACGACGTTAAGGCCTAGCTACCATCTGAGCTTTAAAGAACTTAATTAAAATTTATTTTTACTCATGTATAATAAAGTAGGCCCATTAATTATATCAGTAACTTCTTGCATTATAACGTTCTCATAATCCACATATGGAGTTTGAATTCTAAGTCAGAGGTCGGACCAAACCTTTGGTGGATTTGTGTGCCCGGCTGAGTAGCAAAAAGTTTAATACCCACACATAGCATACGAAAAAGAACAAAAATGCCAAATGAAACACTGGCTTTGGTGTTCTCTGGGAGGAAAGCCTTCTGCAAGCGCCTTGCCTAGTGGTGCACCAGACAAACCTGTGGCAAGTGCACCCTGGCGGCCATACATGGTACCATACTACACAAATTAAACCCCAAAGCTCATTCAATAGGTGTCTGACAGGTACTGACGATCCCATTTGCATGCCCTGTCACTTATAGCAGTTCTATGTATCTTCGCCGTGCACGATGTATGAAACTTCAAAATATTGACATACTAAGGCATTTATAAATCACATATTTCATCATATTTCAAAAACATATGTAGTACTACAGAAGACAAATTTTATCTTTGTAAAGCACGAATGTTCAACCATCGCAAATATTCTTTATAAATGTTTCTCTCCTTAACTTCTTGACATGGAATGACGATATTTTAGATAAACGAGTATTACTACGGTAAAATATTACTAAAATATAATAAGTTAGTTTTCAAAATAATTTTGTTATTGTTTCGTATTATATCACATCTGGGTAAACATAAAAATATGAAGTGAAACTTGTCCTGATTAATAACATACGGTGTGCATTAAATTTTCTTGGTAATAGTAACATTATTCCTCCATTCTTGAAAGAAGCACCACATTTACATTAGCGAATACACAGTCCCTATACTGAAGCGAACAAAGTTTGAAGGAAAATTTCTTTCTGTATTTTATACACCTCGGCATCTGAGAAAATCATCAAAATTGGTTAGCATTGCATATTATATGCTTATTATATTCTTAGCGTGTACGTTATTGGCTCTTCTTCTCCCACCTGACTGCTGGTTGTTGAAGACGACCCAGTCCTGGCTGGAGGCGACGTCCTGCAGCAGGATGCTGGACTGGTTGTCCATGATCCAGGCGGAGGGCGTGGTGACTGCGAATCCTGCAGGGGCGTTCGTCTGGCTTGTCCACGATAGAGGCACACACCACCGCTCATCACTTACATCAGAACTATCCAGGAAGAACTGTGACTGTCAACACGAAAAACAAATAAACATTGAAACTTTGGAATCAGTTTTAATATAATTTTGAATGTGGCAGTTAGCGAGGAAAACCAATATACTTATAGGTTGGTAGGCAGACATGTAGTAAGGATACTTTCAGAAGGCGGTTATCGACTGACTTATTGTTCTGTCACAGATAGTTCATTAAGCTGATATCATCTTTACATCACAGGCTGCTATTTAAAACAGTAGTTCTCAATTTGTTTACCCTAGTTGTGCTTACAGAAATAAATCATAATCTTATTGAATCTCTTTCCTCATTGTGTAAACTGTGTGTATATGTGTCAATGTGTGACTTTTTGAAACTTTTAAACACATTACCCAACATTTACAAAACTAGGTAACGTCTTTATACTTAGCTAGGACACTTGCCATAAATACTATTGGGCCATGCTGGTTGTCAGTGAAGTCTCAGAAACAGTTTAGACTGTTTTGTATCAATATTGGTACTTAGAGAGAACACACTGATAGAATTAAATTCTAAACCTCATGTTTTAAAGGGTCCTTCTTCATTTGGGAGAATAGCGTTACCTGTATAAACAAGGCTTTTTTGTTGAACTTCAGGAACCACTGAACTCATTCTCGTCAAATGTGGCGAGCAAGAAGCACCATGGTGGGCCACCCTATATTAAACTAATTGTTTTAGTATCAGACATATTTGCAAAAATGGCGATGATAACAATATTTTTTAATACTTTCATGGATTTAAAAGTAACTTGATATGCCGACAATTCCTTTTACCACCATTGAATTAGACAAATCTTTTGTCTGTCGTTTTGAAGATAACGCTACCTAAAAAAAAATTATCTGATATTTCGGAGACCACCCAACCTATTTCCGCTAAATATGGCTACGCCGTAGTGCTGTGGAGAGCCGACCTCAAAATACACGACCATAAAATATCAGATAAATACCTTCAAAGAGGTGACCACTCGGTTAACGGCCATGTATTTTGAGAGAGAAAAATGGAAATATAATATGGTTATGCGGTATTTCAGGAACCACTCAACGGAACTGCGCCAAATTAAGGTCGTATAAATATTGTAGATTGGAATGCTATGCTTCTGAGTAATTAACCTATATTTAATCATAATACGTATGTTAGCTGTACCTTTGCGAAATAAATAATGTTACATGTTATATCCGGAAATACTCAGTAGGTTGTCGACAATTATGGCACAAGAATAGAGCCCTCGAATAACACCATAACTAAGTATTATTTTACTACAGCAGGCTTTTCGCCTGACACCATGCAGATAATTGACAGTCAATAACAACCATAGCATTATTTCTCTTTCCTGTCTCCCGGGCGCTACTGATCATTCCTCACTTCCCGCCAGGGGGATCACATTTATTTTCTTATTTTCTATTCTTTCCTCCCATCACACAAGTTTATTTCTATCAGTTTTAACTGAGTAAATATTTATAGTGAAGTATTCATACATTTATGCACTTGAGATGTTATTTGGACGTTCGCGTGTGATGCAAGTTAGTAACAAATGCATTGGTTTTATTTGTTACCCATAACGAAAATGTATATGTAGGAAAATTAAAATGCCTTACAGCACAAACGCGTTCTGCACTGATTTTGGAAAACGCAATATTTATTTCCGTATCATTCAAATATAAAGCTAAATTTAATAACGACGCCCGTCATATAATTCTAAGTATGAAATACTAGCCAGCCAACTGCTTGTTAGCAGTTGTTACGTTCCGACACCATTCTTACAAACTCGTGACGATAAACGACCTACGTCCCAAGCTTTAAATACCAGAAAATTTACCTGGAGATGATAGTTGTAAAGTGCCTAAGTTTTTCTTCTTAAAGATAAACTTTAAATCAGCCCCTCACCCCCCTTATTTTCCACTTCCAAGGACTTGGTGAAATTATTTATTAAAATTTTGGATTTCTTTACTTGGAGTGTTCCCTTCTACGTCTCTTAGTGCATTTTATCACTCTGTGTAACATACACACGTGCGCGCACACATATTTACAAGATTATAAATAAATAATTTAGATATTTGTTATATTTATGCACCGAAGAAGTACGAAAACAGATCGTCTTTAAATAGCGTACCATAGCTATACTCGCATACCAAATTTGGTGGGAATATATTAATCATTCTCCGAGATATAACTTTAATGCTTAATGTTTTATATAGCCCTATATTACAAAATGGCGGACCAATAAAAGTATTCATATCTTAATTCATTGCGTACATGATCCACTGCAAAAAATTTTTTTAATAGGTTAAATTGTTACTGCGATATAACATACAGCCGTAAATATAAAAGGGGCCGCGGTGATGTAATGGTCTAACTACTTGCCTCCAACCTAGGCGAACCGGGTTCGATTCCAGGCGAACTCGCTCCCGGATTTTTGCATGTGGGAATCGTGCCAGACTAAGCCGCTGGTCGGTGAGTTTTCTAGACGATATCCCGTTTGCCCCGCATTTTCATTCCGGCGCTGCTCCATACTCACCTCGCTTCACTCTCAACGGATCTCAAGACCTCGATGTTAAGAGCCTCCCAAATTTCTTCACTTACTCGCCCTAAATAAAAAAATGGCAGCCAGCTTGAAAAAAGCACCTGATGTGATCAAAAACTATGAAAGTCGGATGCAAATACTAATTACTAAATGTGTACCAAGTTTGGTGAAATTCTGTGAGAGACGCACGCAATAACCAGAGAGGAAATTCATGCGATGCAGCGATATCCCACCCTCCATGTTTCGCTGAAAACTCGCTTTTCCTACCTGAAAAGTCAGAACTACGTCTATCATTCTAGCATGGAGTCGCATAGCTATAATTCGCGGACGGAAGAGCTCATCATTTTCGTACACTGCCTGCCTTGCCAAACAAGTTNAGTCGGATGCAAATACTAATTACTAAATGTGTACCAAGTTTGGTGAAATTCTGTGAGAGACGCACGCAATAACCAGGGAGGAAATTCATGCGATGCAGCGATATCCCACCCTCCATGTTTCGCTGAAAACTCGCTTTTCCTACCTGAAAAGTCAGAACTACGTCTATCATTCTAGCCTGGAGTCGCATAGCTATAATTCGCGGACGGAAGAGCTCATCATTTTCGTACACTGCCTGCCTTGCCAAACAAGTTTNTGGAGTCGCATAGCTATAATTCGCGGACGGAAGAGCTCATCATTTTCGTACACTGCCTGCCTTGCCAAACAAGTTTTGACGAGACCAAAGTGTTCTGAATTCAGAACCCAACGAAAATCTAGTTTCATTATTAACAATTTTGCACAATCTAACTAGAGATTGTGCTAAGCTTTAATAAATATTCAGTATAGATACTTAAGTTCTTTAAAGAATGGTTGCAAAACAAATTCATAATTTGAGTTCTTAAAAAAAAGTAAACATTTTGACGAATTCACGAATTTATATATAAGAGAAAGAGGAAAAAGCATAATTAAAGAAGTATTCATATATTTTTATTAGTATGACATAAAATATCTTCTAAATATAATAAATTTTGAAATAAAAGTTGATTTTCTTTTTCAATTTCAAAAGCAGACTATAAAGTAATGATTTATTGATAACAATATATGTAGTGTTGTACGCACTATAGAAACATTGCATAAAAATTCTGCACTCCAAATGACATTAACGTCACGCTTTGTACCGGTAGGCTTATCAGGGATGGCCCACATTCTATACCCTCCTTAAACGATGTCTGTGAATGATAATCTCATCCATAAGTCATAAGGTATTCGAATCCGGAACCTAGTAACTCAAACGCGCTTTATTGACTTCGGCACATGGAGGCCACAAAAAAAAAANAAGGTATTCGAATCCGGAACCTAGTAACTCAAACGCGCTTTATTGACTTCGGCACATGGAGGCCACAAAAAAAAAATGATATCCTAAAGTTTGAACTATACCAATTATAATCAAACGTAAGAGGAGGGGAAGTATAAACTCNCAAAAAAAAAATGATATCCTAAAGTTTGAACTATACCAATTATAATCAAACGTAAGAGGAGGGGAAGTATAAACTCATTGCATTCAGGAAAGATCTGAAAATGAAACTTCCCAAGTAACAAAAGTAGATTGGTCGACTTGTGCAAATGTGCTTGCTCAGGAGCAGCCCACGGTAACCAGTAAAGCACAGTAATGTACCCGAAGATGCTTGTGGCCTCAGTCATCTCCCACCAAGGAGGCCGGAGCGTTGAAGTGTGGCAACGCCGTGCCCGTGGCCGTCTCCCACCAAGGAGGCCGGAGTGTTGAAGTGTGGCAACGCCGCGCCTGCAGTCGTCTCCCACCAAGGAGGCCAGAGTGTTGAAGTGTGGCAATGCCGCGCCCGCGGTCGTCTCCCACCAAGGAGGCCGGAGTGTTGAAGTGTGGCAACGCCGCGCCTGCAGTCGTCTCCCACCAAGGAGGCCAGAGTGTTGAAGTGTGGCAATGCCGCGCCCGCGGTCGTCTCCCACCAAGGAGGCCGGAGTGTTGAAGTGTGGCAACGCCGCGCCCGTGGCCGTCTCCCACTAAGGATGCCGGAGAATTGAATTTGTCAACGCCGTTCCCGTGGCCTGTCTCGCACCAGGTGGGTCGGCCTGGCCAGGCGCGCTTGTTAAACACGTCAGCTTCGTTCACTTCCCCAGGTATTGCTTGTGCTGGTACCTCCAAAATGTTTTATAAACTTGAGTTCCACGCAAAAATTTTCCCACAAGCTGTTTTTTTTTTGCTAAGAAAAGTGGTGTGTCGTTGCAACCATGCCTCGGAGACTAGCCATACTACGCAAATGTCGTTTTAGCAAAAATTATATAAATTGAAAAGGATTATAAAAATTCTTAGGGGTGACTTGGCGCCTTCAGAAAATTCCATCTAGGGTATCAAATATATTAGTGAAAATGTAATATCAAGAAAACAGATTTAAAACGACAAATATGGTTTTGTGAATTCCTTATAAATCACCCTATTTTGAAATAAAGTGGGGTACCTAGTATTTTTCTGTCGTTACCTTCTTACTTCAGTAAGATACACACATCTCAGCGAAGTTATCCTGAAGATAGAAGGCGACGATTAGATGAATATGAAGAGAACAAATTAGAAGGCATTTTTCGTAATTGTTTAATTAAATGCTTTACTAGCTTCTATCCAGATTTTAAGGACTGGCTATATGATTTAATTGTGTAAAACCTGAAAAATATTTAATGACGTCTTCTTCTACAAAATGAAATTTGAAGATATTCTGGAGAAGTGGTGGCCACTGTTAAGATCGATGACACTTTGAAAATTAATGTAAATTTAAGTGGTTTTAAGTTGTGTGCACCAGACCTCACTTGGGTGTTACAGTCAAATTTGAAAGTATAAAAGTGATCTCAACTTGAGAAAATATTTTGTGCAAGTATCTAACTAATTTTCCTCCCGTTTCTTCATTAAAGACTGTCGTTGAGAATACACAGAAATATCCCACTTCATAACGAGAAATTATTCATTCAAGTTCATGTGGCACAATTATTGTGCAGTTACAATTTCTGTTGGAACAACTAGAGCTTTGCATTAAGAAAATTAATCGTATTCTGTAAGCACCACAGTTCATGTTTTTCTGATACGTATACGACATGTGTGTGGTACAGTGCTATCAGATCAAATAGTTTATTGGTTCTCCCATGCCCTTAGTACCTGCAACATAAATATATCGTCTAGAATTGTGACTTCTGCTAACAAGAAACTGAAAACAGCCACTTTATAACCACGAGGGAGAAGAATATAGTTTTACAAGTTAACGGATACCTATAAATCAATGCTGGTTGTGAAAAACTAAGTGGCATGGCCGATGACGTCTCGTAAGAAGCGAAAACTGTTGTCGCATACACAAGTCTCGAACAAATTTTTGCTCTATTGGCAGTGAAAAATTGATCAGTCTCTGAACTTTATAACTTGATGTCACACGCCTTGAACATGGCGAAAGTATGTGGCTTGTTTGCAGTAGTAGGAATTATTGACAGCAGCACAATAAACGGCAACATTATATATTTTCACATCAAATTCTCCAAGAAACCCTTTTATACTCTCTTCAGGTCACAAGATGACCTTGACTTATGACAGTGTTCATAATTTCAAAAATATAAGTAACACCTAGTATAATCTCAAAGATACAGATAATACCTTTGTGGTTCCACTTTTCATGCAGACGAAGGCAAACTGCTCTTCCAAACAAAGTTTAAAGGTTTAAGGGCACTGCCTACTGGCTGGCAGCTGCGAAATTTAAATAGGAAATCCCATGTTAAGGAAATTCCGCCTTAGTGCGTTAATTTTAAAGATAGGCGTTTAAAGAAAAATTAATTCTTCACGAGTTTTTTAGGAGAAGTTCCCTACAGCGAAGATGTTTCCAAAACAAAAAAAAATTGTAAGAAAATTTTAAAATTTATGTTTTCCAAACAAATTAATACTACCTACCTATATTGGAAATATAGGCTCGTAAAATTCGAGAAGAATAAATTTTGTTTGAAACGCCATCTTTAGAATTAACACACTGAAGAGAAATTTTTTTAACAAGGGATTTCCTATTTAAATTTTGCAGCTTCCAGCTAGTAGGCGGTGCACTTAATTGGCCTAAAGTTGATTGCATTTATATTTAAAACATTTTTTCCTACAAATATTAAGAGGCAAAATGTTAAGTTAGTTCAAAACATTTTTACAGAGTCAACTTTCGCTGCGCTAAAATATAAGAAAAATGATTTTGTGGGAGCAAGAGAGTTTAAAGGTATAGTAATACAGTCGTGCAATATTGCAAACATAAAAAGATTTCTCGAAAGTATTCTAAATATAAGTTAATCATCTCGCCCTTTTACAAGCGTTGATGACGAAAGACTAAACAATTTTCAGCAATTCGCATTTTGGTTGAAAACTTGAAATAACTACTGATTCACTAAAATCTGTATATCATAATACAGTTTTTATGGTGGAATTAATTTGGTGTTCACTTCGCGACTTAAGGATTAATAGTTGTTCGAAAATAAACACCAGGAGATTTTTTGAGAGCTTATCCAAACAGTTCATTCTGCGCCATAGAGATAAAACTGAATTGGTGGATGGAGAGTGTCACTATGCCAACTACGTGAATAATTCATTGTTCAGCATGCTCTCAACTTTGGCCAATATATTTCTAAACCATTAGGCTACTCAAAACCCGGAACAGATCAGTTGTCATGAAAAGTTAAAGTTCATGAAAAGAAGAGAATGTAAGGAACTTTGTAAGACAATAAATAACGTAGCAACACTTCGAAAAATCGTAAGTATCTGAGTGTATTAGAGTATATTGGTTGCATTTATTTATGATAAAATTTAATATTTTGCCTACAAAACTGTGCCGTAACAAGTTTTCGATTGAATTATTCTCAACTTCAAATTTTGGAAATGCAGAATAACTGTAAATGAATAGTCATTATTTCTTTAGTCCATTTATAAAAAATTTAATACACAACTAAATAGGATTACCTTAACGTAATATTGATGTACTGTGACAATGATTTATTCGTATGAAATTTAAGTCAGGAGTACGAAAACGCATTTCGTACTGTATAAAATATCATAATCTTATATAGGAAAAACAGAAAATTAAACATATTAATATAAGACTACGAAATATAAATATAAATACTGCATCTTGATTATTTCGCTAAGATAACAAAAAAAAAATTAAATTTTAAAACTATCTTCTGGCAGACTGATAACTTGTACGTGCATATAGTTTACAATGTAACCTAGATCTTGTTTACCCATGGCTCTAAAAGTTGTTAACAAACTTTTTCAGAAANGCTCTAAAAGTTGTTAACAAACTTTTTCAGAAATTATTTAAACTGTTGAAGCAATTGATAATATGGCGTCAGTTCCCTTTAACAGACAAGAAATAGACACGTGATATACAATTTATTTACAAATTAAGTACAAATAGCGTACCGTTTATTCTACTATTTATACACACCAATAACTTGCGACTCAAAGTGTAGCAAGTTGGGTAGTAATATCTCAGTCAGTGTTTGTATAGAGCGAGATGAATGACAAACTTAGCGATGGTGTGCACACCACGCACTTTCCGGCTCGGCCCCCGGCCTGCTCCATCGGCGGTGTTGCCAAGTCCGGCCTCCTAATAAAGAAGGCCGTGTTGTGGCACTCATGATGCCTCTTGACTGTTGTGTGCACTTGGCCACATCAAGGAAACTGTTCAGGTAGCTTCCATGTAGCGAAAAAACAATCTGCCCATAAGCAGCCCGCTTCTCGGTAACCGACTGTAGCCCGAGCATAGCGGGACCGTCAGTGAGTCATGACTGGCACCAGTGGCCCACTCTTCTGACCTGCCATAAGTTAACCACATGTCGTCGGCCAACTGTTGGCAACCATTGTATCCCCGTTATTTGCCACTTGCAACCCAGCTATTAGCCACTTGTGGCCGGCTTAAAAGCAGCTGTCATGCATTTTCAACGCCAAAATATAATTATTTTTCACCCAAATAAAACTTACTTATTTACACTGGAGAACCAAAAAAAAACTGGTATAGGCGTGCGTATGCAAATAACAGAGGTTTGGAACCAATCAGAGTAACGCGATGCGGTCGGCAGCGCCTATATACGACAACAAGCGTCTGGCAAAGTTGCTAGATCGGTTACTGCTGCTACACTGTCAAGTTATTAAGATTTAAATGAGTATCAACGTGGTGTTATAGTCGGCGCACGAGAGATGGGACATTGTATCTCTGAGGTAGTAATAAATTTGGAATTTCGCGTACGACCATTTCACGAGTGTGCCGTGAATATCGGGAATCTGGTAAAACATCAAATCTTCGACATCGCTGAGGCCGGAAAAAGATTGTGAACGAAAGAGGCAAACGACTACTGACGAGAACCATTAAACGTGACAGGCGTGCAACCCTTTTTCAAATTGGCGCAGATTTCAATGCTGGGGCATCAACAAGTGCCCTGCGTGCGAACTATTCAACGGACCATCATTGATATGGGTTTTCGAAGCCGAAGGCCCACTCGTGTACCGTTGTTGACTGCACGACACAAATTTTTACGCCTCGCCTGGGTCCGCCAACACCGCCATTGGACTGTTGATGACTGGAAACACGGTGCCTGGTCTGACGAGTCTCGTTTCCAATTGTATCGGGTGGATGGACGTGTACAGGACATGAGAAATCCTCATGAATCCATGGACCCTACATGTCAACAGGGGACTGTTCAAGCTGGTGGAGACTCTGTCATGGTATGGAGCGTGTGCAGTTTGGCGTGAAATAGGACCCCTGATACGTCTAGATACGACTCTGACAGGTGACAGATACGTAAGCATCCTGTGCAATCTCCTGCACCCATTCATGTCCATTGTACATTCCGACCTGCATACCTTCAGACATTAGTCGAGTCCATGCCACGTCGTCTTGCGGCACTTATGCGTGCTCGCGGGGCCCTTCACGATATTAGGAAGGGGTACCAGTTTTTTTGGCTCTTCAGTGTACTCTATTGACATATGTTGTATTCAGCTTTATTTTACACTTAGCAAATTTCTGTGGGAAAATCTGGAATCGAACTCAACCCTTTCGTTTACGGTCTATAACGCTAGCAACTACTCTAACATGTATTCATGTAAAACCTCTTAAGTATGAGTTTCGTGATATTTTCAGGTGGTATTTATAATACAAAATAAAAATTTTACGAGTTTATGCTTTGCTCATCTACAGTCTATAAACTATTTTTTCTTATTTATAGTAATGTCGCATAATAATATTACTTCATAAACGCATGAAATAAAATAATGGAATGAATTCAGTTACGCCATTTGCTATTTCTGAACAACGTGAAGTGCACATACCATAAATGCACATGAAATCATCAGTAATATTTCCCAACAGTAACAGTTGGCATGCCATAAATGGCTCATAAGCTTATTCATAATGTTTCATCAGTGCTACGCAACAGTTGGTACACTACAAATGGCCCCTAAGCATTCTGCCTTTATGTCTCCCGCAGAAAGGAACAGTTGGCATTTCGTTTATCCTCTGCTTGTGAGGCTTCTGTTGAATTCCAACAATAATTTTGAGAGCGTTAGCCCATGTTACGTTTATTTAAAAATTAGGTAAGGATATTTTTTTTATATGACCTGATTTTCAACCATACAATAAATGCTGACAGTCATAATTGCGAAGGTTTGCCACCACTGCCAACAGTTTTCCAGCTGTTAACTGCTTGTTTGCTGCTTGGTTTTGCCTTAAAATGCACGTTATAAAGCCGGATTGGGGCGAAACTTTTACTTAAGTCCATTTGGCTGCAAGGACTACATTTTGTGATCTTTTGCAGTTTGCAGATAGGCCTAAGTATCAATTAAAAAAAGTGGTGTACTTTGATTAAAAAGAATAAGATTATACATATTTACGTTAATAGTTTCTCTAAAGGTAAATTATAAATATGGATCGTACCAAATTGTCATGTTTCTTGGTTCACGCAGCACGTGTAAAGTGTTACATTAGTGCTGCCTAAGGCACATTTTGTAAAAATACTCTCCTTCCCCTGGCTCTGTTGTTATGCGTAATAAATGAAGTTACTCGCAAGGATGATGGAGATGGTAGATATGTCTCGCGACGAGCGGTCTATGGACATATTCGCTCTCTGAAATGAAGTGTTTGCCATCCAGGGACCCAGGCAACACAGCTGGTTGTCAGAAATGCATACGTGATATAATTAACCCATTAAGATCTAACGTATACAAGTGTGTACTGTACATAAAGCAAATAAACGTTGTTTTTAGGGGTGCTGTACACCGTGAGGCGTTGTGCTTTTATGAGCTTTCCTGCAAGTTACTAAGTTGTAAAACGTGCCACCGTACGGCAGTTATATATGGCTTATTTGAGTACCGCAGAACACAAAACTTACAGATCTTTGGTTTTGATGACGAAACATGTGATCTGTCAACTAAAGTGCAACCACGTGGAACAATTTCTGATTTAGAACACCAGAAACCGTAAGTATATCTGGATGAGAAAGTTTTAATAGTTGTACAATGTACCCCGCTCCCTCGCTGGTTATTTTAGAGCGTGTTCCTCAGAACTTGGATGGAGGTAATAATGCGAAATGAACGGTAACCTGGGAGACGATGGCGCTGCCGTCGCCGTAGTTCCTGTGCACAGTGATGACCGGGAAGCCGGGCTGGGACGCCCAATTGCCGAACAACCGCTCGACAGTGGCGTCGACGCCGTGCAGTCTGCCGTCTGCCTCCGCGTGCGCTTGCAGGGCGCCGTACAGGTGTCGGGGCTCTGCTGTGGTGAACTGCCTGTACCATGCACAAGTGCCGCCTACATCTACATGCTGTTCGCCGTGAAGTGAGCACTATTGAAACAAGCCTTCCGAGAAGATCACTACTCATAACTACATGTTTGCTATAGTACACACTGACATGCATCCTCCTAGTTAAGTTGGCAGCATATTAACAAAAGTATTTCCTCACACTTTGCGGGTGTTATGTAATGATGTTTGGCTACTAAAGTAAGTACTTGTTGTTTTATACTCAATAGGGTATGCGTTTTCATATTATTAACACAGTCACATTCCACACAATTCCACAGTTTGTCTTGGATGGCACCAGTATGAAGTTGTAAGGCTCACCTTAAAGTTCATTAATATGCTAGATAAGGACACAAAAACAGAAGGAAAAATAGATCGTCAGAAGGGCTCTGAAAATTGTTACATTACCCTTGGGCAGCCTGTGGGCACTGTGTTGAAAACACAGTGCCCACAGGCTGCCCGCAAGATGTCGTCGCCTCCAATTACATATTGCACACCAGCATAGGTAATAAAATTATGTATATGCTTTGCAGCATTAAACAATATTTGCACATTGGCATGAATGATTGATACAAGGAAACTTACCTGATTAAAATGCATAGAAACAAAATCGTGTTGAAATACTGACCATATTTTATTGAGCCGACTCTCTTTTGAGCTGACATTATAGGAAGTGCTCTATGTAATTAGAGTGAAGTGTCTCTAATATTCACCAGGAACTTGTTTCATTGAATAAAACGACTACCCTCAGAACAAATATTTGTATCGTAATTTAATTACTAACTACTCGCATGAACACGAACCCTGTATTAATGTTTATGAACCTCAATAAAATACTAAATATGGTCTATTCGCGGTTTCTTCATACTTTTTGCATTAAACCTTAAATAAATCATATCACAAGCGTGTTCTGTCAACATAAATATGACTTATTTTTATCAAATTTAACTTTAACTTACATTTTATTCATAAATGTTGAGATTTTATATTTTTAATTAATATAAATAAAACAGGGAGAATATAGGTATTTTGGTAATACCCAATAAAAATTGTTCTAATGCAAAATACTATTACACTTGGTGCGCACGAATACGGTACGCCTACTGCGCTGTCCCATTGGTGTACTATTCTAGGCTCGGTTAAATTTGTGTGAGGCTGAGGAATAAAGTTGAATATGAGGCTTTGGGAAAGTTTTAACNTAAATAAAACAGGGAGAATATAGGTATTTTGGTAATACCCAATAAAAATTGTTCTAATGCAAAATACTATTACACTTAGTGCGCACGAATACGGTACGCCTACTGCGCTGTCCCATTGGTGTACTATTCTAGGCTCGGTTAAATTTGTGTGAGGCTGAGGAATAAAGTTGAATATGAGGCTTTAGGAAAGTTTTAAGTAACGGTGAATGGACTATAGTGTCAAATGATGCACATGACCAATAACTACACTGTCAAAAAACATATAAATAGTAACGGGCAATAAGCCTAAACAGAAAATCTGTCATTACCACTTTATATACCTTTATAATGATAGTTCAATTAAACCCAGGTTTACTAAGCACTGCATCCCATATTATTGGAAAAGCTACATACTCTGAGAATCTAAGAAAGCTTTTTTTGTTTCTTTAAATGCATGGCTATAAGGAAAAGACGTATTTCACGTATAATGATTCTCGTCAGTCGTCGTTTGTCCCGTTCATTCACGATCTTTTTGTGGCCGTAGCAATGTCGAAGATGTGATGTTTCACCGGGCTCCCGATATTCACGTACACTCGTGAAATGGTCGTACGCGATCATCCAAATGTTATCGCTATCTCGGAGATACTATGTCCCATCTCTCGTGCGCCGACTATAACACCGCGTTCAAACTCACTTAAATCTTGATAACATGCCATTGTAGCAGCAGTAACCGATCTAGCTGCCGACCGCATCACGTTACTCTGATTGGTTCCATACCCCCGTTATTTGCATACGCACGCCTATTCCAGTTTTTTTGGCTCTTCAGTGTACTTCTGTTGGACACAGTGTGCTGCACTATTGTGAACGCTTTGTGTGCCTTTAAGGCCGATCCCCAAGTTTTTACTATAGTTGAAGTTTTGTCATATTGATATATAAAAGTCCATTAGCATTTATTCCTTTGGTAATTGTTGTCTCAATTTTTTTATGGCACTGAAGTAATTACTGTTGCCTTAGTATAATTACCATAATATTTGACAGTATAAGTGCTTATACGCAACTGTTAATAATTTTCAAAGAGACTGTCAGAAAGGAAGGCATAATGTTGGGATCTGAGATCGAGTTTCAACTTCATAAAATATTATATTCCCTTTATTGCATTAAAAAGTTTGGTAAGTATTTTTTAAGTAATCGAAGAATATGTATAAATATGTTTCATAGTTACAAATAAAACTGCATTGAAATAAGAGAAATCGTTTGTTTGGGGCAACAACAGAGAACCAAGTAGAGACAAGATAAATAATCTAATGCGTACACACAGAGACAGTGTACAAACAAGCTCATAAAATAATTGTAAAGGGCGATTTCACCTCGAAGAGTAGGCAGGGTCCAGAATTACAAAACAGCTTCACTATGTCTATAAAATGCTTCTTCAAACTGCAGTTAAAACTACCACTGGTGGTAATACTGCACTTATGCACCCTACTCAAAGGCACAAGAATGATTACATACCGACAAGCCGAGCATTACCATGTACTGTGGAGTCGACCCGAAGTAGGTGGACATTCAAGCTTCTCATGTCCCTGTCAAAAAATTACTGTCTCTGAAGCCCTTGATCAGTGACATTATTTTCAAAATTCCGAAATACCATTATAAATAAAATTTCTCTCATTTTTAAGATATTCTCTCTTAAACTGACACTATTCAGTTATATGTGTTTAGATTACTGTGGCTGCATAGTTCCCTAACTATTAACGCTGTTATAACTGTTATTTCATATAAAAAAATTAAATATTGACATGAAAACAAATTTTTTGGTTTATTGCATCTACAACTGTGATACCGCTTTGATATATTCAGATGGCCAGGTTACGGGTCCAAGATGCGGGTAAAATACAGATATTTGTGCCGTTTTCTGTTGTAAGTCCAGCTAAGTTTGGTACGTAGGTCTCCTCCAGACTTACAAGAAGAGGCCTCAATATAACCAATAAAGAAAACAACTTTTGACAATTGCTAACATAACTGATTTAATAAACAAAATTTTAGTAGATTTAATTGAGTTAGAAGAGTACAAATAATTTGGTGAGCTACATTTGTTCTGCTTCTTGGTTTTTATACCGCACAGCGACTACAAAATATTCTTGAAAAATATGTCACAACATAATAAAACTACTTTTTATGTTTTAATTTGTTAATTTTTGAAATGACTTTTAAAATTTGCCAGTTAAAGACAAACAATATATATTTTTTTTTTCTTTCGATTTTCGGTCTAACTATCTAACAAATCTCAGAAAAGCAGCGTAACACTTTTATATACGCGATATGAATTATACGAATTTGCAACTTTTCTTTACACCCCTTTATAAAGAAATATGAGTAAGTTGTTATTTAAAAAAAAGCAAAGAGGGATTTAAAGAAGTTTGTAAAATTAGTATTGTAAGTAAATTATATCAAAAATGGTTAACTGAATACCAAGCAATAACAATTATCCTAAAAGTGTGTCAAGATCTTGAAACGCAATAACAAATGTAATATTAGAAATAGGTACTACAGTAAGTGTGTCTTAAATGGTACATTTATAATGCAATACAAAATCCAGTATTATAGTGTTTAAAATAGCATTGCGTATAATAAAGCGATTGTTACCAGAGAATTTAAACAAATACTACTTTACACTGGCTGTATAGTTTGTAACTCGAGGTGGCAGTAAATCTGTAACACATTACATAAAGCCTAAACTGTTAATAATACGATATGAAAATGCCGAAAAGTATTTCAATTTTGGATTGAAATACTTTGTTACATAAATCAACTGACGAATTATTTCTTAAAGAATGCTTGAAATGAAGTTATGAATAATAAACAAATTACAATAACTGTAATGAAATGAAAAATTTCTGAACACCTTAAAAATATATATATATTATTTTGAAGTGTTCGATATTGAATATTGTTGTTTATCACCTATATGAACGAAAATATTTTTATCATTTCTCTGCGTGCTCTTGTGAGGTAAACTGTAAATACGTTACCGAGATACGAGGTAGTCGTGAATTCCTTTTCTGAAGCTTTCTTCAGTCAAAACGTGCTGCATCATGCGTATTACGCTGGCCCCTGTAAAATATAGAGCATCCAATACAATGTATTGTAACAGCGGCTTCGAAACAATAGTAGAAAGTTAAAGTTTTGTTATACTCGAGATGAGTTATTTGAAAGAATTAGTTTTTGTGAAATCAAATATTCATAAATTTATAAAGTCATATATTGTGCCTTGGCGGTTTCTACGTTCCGAGGCTGTTCTCCAGTCAGGGCCGCTGTAAACAAACCAAAAAGAAACCAACAAATATTCACGTTTAAAAATTCTGTGAACCTATAGGTTTCATACGTAACTGGGCACAAGTGCTTCCTAAATAACTAGAAAGGTAAAGATATTTTAACACAATGTTACTGTAATGAATATTTACAAGTAATTAGTTACACTCTTAGGTATTGAGACCAAAGAGTTGATAATATTATAATATAGCATATGTATACCTCACTCCTCATTTACCTTCACGCTGGAGGGAGAAAGGTCGATGCATAACAAAATGCATTTGAGTTTATTATTTCATTCTTCAGCTAGAAAAAATCCTGAAACGGAATATTGTCTATGTCAAAAATTGCTTCATGCAATTTATATGCCACAAAATTAAAATTCTTGAGTGAATCAGTAGGTTACTTGAGCCACATTGAAAAAGTTGTGCGTCCAACGCAACAAAAAAGGTCTTTGTGTTGCAAGTGCCTAGGACCCGCAGTTTCCTTTTGAAACTCACACAAATATGTCAGCGGCGACATTACAATGCCTGGCACGTAGGCAATACTTCCTACACGCGGAGGTGCACAGGTCCTGTGGCACTGTGGAGGACCTCATAGGGCGGATTGTGATCGCCTTTGGTGATGTAAAGGATAATCCTCGTATGTTGCTTGCTGCGCGCCAGTCTATGGTATCTATGGTACGATGCTATAGAAACCATGCACCTTCAAGTCACTAACCTGCAGTATATGAAGCTATTTTGTTTGCCGCTAACATTTTATTTTTCTGGCGTAAAGCACGTGTTTGATGTCACAATGGTTCAGTATAAATCAGTCAGTCTCTGCTTTCCAAGAATTTCATGTAGCAGGAACCAAACTATGGCGTTATAAAGACCATAACGCTAACTTACTCAACGGCTTTACGAGTTCGCCATTGATCAAGTGGCGATGGCTCAAGAACTTCGAGAACTTTTAAGTCAAGATTCTTCCGTGTCAGTTAGCGAAGAATGCTCATATGACCTACAATAAAAGTCTTTCTTATCACCTCTTATACAAAAGGGTTAATCAGATACTAAACCATGATTGTAAGGAACGTGGATAACAAATATTAAATAATTAATGGAACTAGCTTTCGCCTGTACTCTAAATTCGAATCAGAGAAAAACCACAGATTCGCATTGAAATTCAACTAGTAGACTCAGTGAAACTGGCTCCACTTAAAACTAGTGGAAAACAACTGATTGTTTCAGTGAAACGATTTCACTGATTTAGTAAGTGACAGCCGACAGCGTATAGTGGGTTAATTAATGTTTTCATTGAATTTAACCAAAAATAATTATGAAAAAATATATGGTTCCTAATACCACTCTTTATGTTATAGAGTTTAACGTAATTAAAATAAAGTGAAGAAAGCCAACGGTGTCCAGGATTTGAACCCAGTATATCTCGCTTCCGTATCGTTACCTCATCATTCGAGCTACGATTCCAACATTCGTCTTTTTAGTGGGGAAATTTACAGTTAATATTATATTCCTTCGTCGAAAAAATGTAGCTTTCAATTGTATGCCCTTTTTTTTTTTTTCTGGGTAAAATTAAGAATTTTATAACAAATAGTATGTATGAATGCACTCACTACACCACATTTAATGCACTTATACGTTCAAACCAAGTGCTATGTAGATTACGTGAAAACTAAATGAAAGACGTAAACGTGAAACGAAATACTAAATGTTCATGTTGCCACGTAAAATGGTATTATAAAAAACGAAAATAACGTTTAAAAAATATTTTTATTGATTTTATCACTTTATGAGTTGTTATTTTATTTGATACACCTTGTTTAACTGATTAATCAGTCAAAAAATCATCGAAAAATAACAAATGAAATGGTTGACGAATTAGTGGATAATGTCACTGACTTAATAAGTGAAGGTAAACTGGCATTTTTCACTAATTCGTCAGTTATATTGACTAAAGTGACTGTCTTAAATGTCTGGCGGTGTTAACTGATTTAACCAGTTAAATTCTCAATGGTTAAGTTTAAAAGTGTGAGATGGATATGCAGAACCAGCTACGATACTGACACAGCATACGGCCATACTGTACTATGATAAATTATTCGCAAATTTACTACATCGCTGTATAGCTATGTACAGTGAGAAAGTGCAAACGGTCAAAGTTTTTTCCTATGCATCCACGACAGCAATCGTAAATTTTCTCCGGAAAGAATCGAATTTGTAGGAAAGTTCCCAACTTTACATAAGAGTAACGCTAAACATTTCTATATTTACAGCATATCATGTGGTATTATTTCAAAACAATAAAAAGGTAGTATTTTAATTTGACCGACAAACATCGAAAACAGGTTAATCATGAAAAAAGAAGATGAAAATACATATACGACCTATGGTCTAAAGTGAATCGTAAGGGCGGTACACACGTTTGAATTGATTTTGGACCTGAAGCACTAGTTTATTACAAATACTGAAATTATTTATGAATGAACACTGAGAGTGTGCGAAATGTATAAAGCTAATTGTTACTCGATGATTAATAATTCTTCATTTAAATCTCAAGTTTTCTACAGCTTCATGGAATAAAGGTAGTAACAGTGAATATTCCCATGAAATAATTTGATGACAGCGACAGACAGGTGTTGTACGAACATACCTTTGCTACGTTGAATATTATCCATTTACACCGCAGGTCGTACCTTTTTTTTCGCGATTAACATGCTGTCGAAGTTTGTCAGTCTATTCAGAATACATTAAAACTTTTTATTATAGTTCAGGAAGTTCACCAGAAAAAATGTTACTTTATGGAAGCCATGGCGTGTCGAACGCGACGCAGGTAGGACACTTCAAGACCTAACCCGCCCCGTTCTTCACCTGGCGCTACATTTCACCTTTAGTGTAGGAGACGAGCCCGAACTTA
Organism: Clitarchus hookeri; assembly: GCA_002778355.1. NCBI lineage: Eukaryota > Metazoa > Arthropoda > Insecta > Phasmatodea > Phasmatidae > Clitarchus > Clitarchus hookeri. Next base: position 538,736 of record NQII01000922.1, on the reverse strand, counting down.
TGGGCTATCTCTGCCGGCGTGGTGCACTCGCTATCCAGGGCGTCGACTGTCGCCGAGGCATCCGTCTTCAGCATCGGCTGCAGCTGCGACACCACGAGCTGCTCCATCATCCTCCAAGAGGACTCCGCCTGGCAATCAGTTCAGTTGTGTTGTTGATTGCTCACCTTACTGCTTTATGAATATAGGACAACCTGTTATCACACTGATATAACTCGAACGCACGTATAAATACGGCGCACACACATGACATAAGGCAGAAGGAGAGAAGCTTCAAATGAAGTATTGCACCCAGCTGTAAAACCTGTAGAACTAATTAAAAAGTCGTTCACATTCTACCAAAATATTCAGAAAAGTACGATTTATTTTGCATATGAGAGAAGTACGCATACTTATGATACAGTAAAAATAATTTTCTAGAATATTCTCATCCAAATGTTTTAAAATTCAATTAATCAGATTCTCATTTTTAATAAAAATTTAAGCGTATTTCCATTTTGGAAGCTTCTGAAAACACTTTCTGCAAGAAAACCTAGTCAAGTAGGGCAGTCAAAATAATTATTGTGGTAATTTGAAAACTTGAATTTAGATTTAAAATATGCTATTATTAACTGCTTTTTATAAAAATTTCCTGAAATAGTTCTCAGCATTATATTTTCCACTGTTACAAAAATAAAAATTAACCTTTCATGTACAATATAAATCGTAATCTGTTTATGACGATTTTGGCAGTGAGTATAAAACTTTTGATTCTGCATGTTGGACAGTCGCGTGTAGTGTTCTGTTGGAAACCACACTTCGTCTTCCTTAATCAGGATACGAGCCCGGATATTCATACTACGACGACAACGTCCTAGCTATATTTACTGGAAAGGTTACCAAACCCCAGAAAGCAATACTTCAGCCTTACCTCTTCCTATGTGAGCGGGTCTTCGATAATGCAGTTGTGACTGCTCTTCTGAAATTAACGACTTATTGCTCGTTGAGAAATAATTCATTATTTTCTTTACATACGAAGGTATTATAATCCAAACTCGTAATAGGCCTACTTGTCGGCACTTTCCTATTATATTATAAACAATTAGCATAACTATCCGGACTCTGTTAAAGTTACAGTCTCAATAGGATTTAATTGCCGCGGTGACATTGCGAACTAACAGTATAAAATTAAAGTCATTTTGTAATTAAAACAACTTAATTCAAGTTATCGATTTTTTTTTAAATTTATTATTTATGAAAAATAATATAATTATTTAACGTGCCTTCGCGGTTTCCATGTGCGGGCACTATTCTAGAGTCATGATCACTGCTAACATACCGTAAAGAAACCAAAAAAATAAATATATTTACAATTTATATGAAACTAGGTTTAATACCTTATTTGGCACCGGCCCTTCCTAAATCTATCCAAAAATTGTGATATTTTAATACAATATTACTGTAATTGATATTGGCAAGCAATTTGTAACACGCTTATTTTGAATACAGGTAGAGGAGGAGATTTAGGCGGCTCTTTACATTGACGCCTTAAGAGCCTATTATGGCAAAGTGAGGGGAGTAGGGAGCAGTGCCGGAATACAAGGATGGAGGAAACAGGAAATCCCCGAGAAAACTCGCTTACCAGAGGCATCGTCCGGCACTATTCCCACATACGCAAATCCGGGAGCAACCCCGCCGGCATCGAACCCGATTCGCATAGGTGGGAGGCGAGTAGTCTGACCACTACACAACCGCGGCCCCTTATGAATATAGAATTGATAATAATATGATGGAATAGATTTATACCTTATTCCACATTGACTTCCACGCTGTAGAGAGCGAGGTCGAGGCGTAATATAATGCATTTGAATTCATTATTTCAAATTTTGACACGAAATAACTTCCTGTACTGAAAAATTTAACTTGTCTAAAACTAGTAATTGACATCTAATATTAACGCAATTTAAATATTACAAAATTAAGATTTGTGTCCAGTATCTTACCAGGGCCGCATTGTGAATGTGGTGTATAATCGTCTGGACTGAACCCGGGGAGTAGCCTACCGAGTTACGCCACACAGACAAATGACGGAGAGCCTCCTGCATGCCTACTTATCTCCTCAAGAGCTTGTTCGCCTGCCTTCCGAAGGAAAGATAGGCTCACGAGATTGCCTTCCTCTTGTGTGGTATGTGTTCGTGAGTGTGTGTATTCCCTACAAAACAACACTGGTTCAGTTGCAGCCTTGTCCAGCCGAGGTAACGAGTTGCAAGGCCGTGACGACGCCGGCCTCACCTTGTCCAGGGTCCAGTAGGCGAAGAACTGCGCGAGGCCCTCGCTGAGCCAGGTGTAGCGCCACCAGTGCGGAGTCACCAGGTTCCCGAACCACTGGTGTGCCAGCTCGTGCGCCACTATCGTCGCCGACTCCTGCTTGCCCGCCGTCGTCGTCCCCTTGCTGGATGACACCAGCATCATCTCCCTGCAACCGCCACGCACACACCTCATTCTTCCCGGCTCAAGCATCGACCATCTTTCGTTGCAAACGCCTCAAAACTGCCGCATTTTCTTAACTTACTCTTCACGGTTGTGGGACACATCTGAAAGCCCGGGGTGAAGTCGTACATTTAGCAGTCCTGGAACTTATTGACAATGATGGTAGTTTCGGGAGGGGGGAGGGTGGATAATGATGGTCGTTATTTCGAAATGCATACATGCATAGGCTGTTCACGGTAAAGTGAGCACTTTTGAGGCAGGCGTTACTTTTACTTTTCAGTCATTTTATATTCTTTAACTACCTTTTTAAATCAATATTGCCATGTAAGTAATAAACACAGTGTGTATATTCCACCGCAATCAGAGGTCAACGTCTAAAGCTAAAATAAAATATAGCTATTGACTAATATTCTAAATGAGAGGGCTTTGAAAAGTGCTCACTTTACCGTGAACAGCCTATACTCCCATGAATTACGAACTAACGACTGGTATAACATAAAATATATTTAAGAAACACTTTCATATTATATAAACATACATTTTTAACACAACCATGTTATATTTCACATTTTACTTGTATATCAAAGCCGCCGAACTGAACGTCAAACGTACCTTGTAGTCAGCCTGACTCCGGCACTNGGGGGGGGGGGGGTCGGAGAGGTGCGTTGCAGTGTTACTAATTACAGCAGGATAAGTCGGTAGGTTTGAATTTCAATTTTATTGTAAATTATGCCGTGATAATAGTTTATCACCCAAAACTTAAATGTAATCATTGTTTCGGATTGTCTATAATTTAAAAGAAAATTCTGACCAAAGTGGAGCGCTAGTAGAGATATCTAGTGCAGAATTCTGGATAGGGGAGAGAGGATCCGTCCCACATATTAGTTGACGTCACAACTGAGGGTCTTGCTCGATGTCGGATGATCATAACGAGTTCAACTACAGCCACCTCCCCCTCTTTTTTTATCAAAAGCCCATAACATTTAAAATCCTAGTAAAGCGTGAAAACATTGCTTTAGATTTAAAAAAATTAATATCGGTTTTTTATCTTGGAACGTTAATCATTATATCGAGTTTCATAAAAAAATAAATTACGAGAGTGTCGACGCATATCATAATTTTATTTTCCAACTAAATTATTATTTTCATAAAAATTTCAAACAAATGCAAGCGAGTTATGTGGCTACGACTTTCGCGGCCCACAGCATCGGAAGATATATTGTTCCCGTCCGCCATCAACGAGCCAATAAATAGCCCCTTCTTCTTCCCAAAAAGGCAAACCCCATGCACACGCTTAGACTCGAACACCCATTTCCCACCCTTATAAAATTTTCCATTGGCTTGTTTATCGGCTTCAACCATTCGTCATCTCACAACCCGTTTCACATCTCCAATTACTCACTACAGTTCAACTAATTAGTCGCCTTTGCTCCTATTACTCACCATAGCTCGACACAAACGATTATATTTTGTTGGCTTGTATGTCAACTCCCCTCCAACCTTATTAAACAGCAACAAGCCACCTTCACTATTGCTCGGTGAATTATTCACCTTTATTCTATTACCTCCTATCCATCCTTTGCATTCATTCACCAGCGTATGTATAAAAGGCCTCGGAACCCAGTCTCCTCCCTGAAAATCATATTTTACTTCAATTGCTTCTGCTCTCAAGAACTCGATGTTAACGACCGCCCAAATTTCTTCGCTAACTCACTTCAGTTACTCTACTACGAAGCACTATGTTACCTTACAGACTCTGAGTGATCCATGACAGAGGAGATGACTGTGAGGTGCGGCATTACATCGCACGAATCTGTATGCACTCGTAGCGATATAGACGGAAAAACATACTGTTAAAGCCCATGACTACGGCCGGGCTTGCACGCCCCAAGACTGCAAAGATCATACATAGAACTGCGCCCCAAAAGGTTAGCTTTTAAGAAACTTAGGTAATTATTACCAAGTACTATTATATAAACCAATTAACGCCAGCGAGTGGTGGCGCCAGCTCACACTCGCCAGCAAACTTACATCACTTCCANTGCAATTGCGTCATTCCTCTCACCAGAGTGATGTGCAAACATGACTCTGGTTAAGGCCAGCCCATTACAATTGAAAGAAATACCCGCCCCCTCTCTATTAGTTTTTCACACTCTACTTAAAGAACATTGCTCCAATATCTTATGTTTCCCGTAGCATTTCAATAAATGCATTAATAAGTTAGACTTATATTCTGCCGGGAGGGTTTTTATGGAGTTTAGGAGTCTATGTTGGTTTTCCCCTCTCTCTTCTTAGTTATTGGTTAATTACTGGTACTTATAGGGAGGTAGACATGGTTAAAATCACGGCCATGGCTGCCCCTTTCCTTTCTGCCGCGATGCATGTCTCCTTGCTTGAATTCCTTCCCCTGTAGGCATATGGGCCATAGTCCTGAGACGAACTGAAATCCCGTCCTTAACCCGGACACACACTCGACATTAAAACTTAGGGTAGCATATAAAAGGAAATAAGAATCTCTCTCCTGGCACTGCCGTCATTGTTACCGGCCCGAGTTGCTCGCATTAAAGTGTTTTTTTTTCGTCTGGACTTTTTGCATCACCAAGTAGCAGATGTTTGCGTTATCCTAGTGGGCAGAAAAGAAGTTCGATCATCATCGCATGTGGAAGCTTATGCTCGCTCGCGGCCCTCGACACGGAAAACCAATTTGCCTTTCTGCCGAGAGAGTTGCTGCTGACGTACGCGCGCCCTACGTTGGCCAAACGTTGGCACTTGTTTGGACAGTTGGATATATGGTGGGTTCAAGCATACACATTCATAAAACGTTGACCCAATGGAAAATACCAAAAAATTATTTTCGTAACCGTGACTTGTGCATTTATTGAGAAAAAGGAGTGAATTAAACAGATGGTGATAGGTTATTATATATTATTGATACGTTTTGGACCACATTGCATTGCAGACATTATGCCATTACAAGAAATTAATATTATTCTAATAAAAACATATATATAATTTTATTTGCTTAATAGTTTACGCTTTTTGCAAGGGGATAAATTTTAAAATATTCATTATAAATAAACTGGTGGTTGTCAGTTGGGTTTTGGTGATTGGTTGCAAAATATATTTTTGGAACTGATAGGTTTTAAATTCAGTTCCAAAGTTGTAAATTCTGACATGATCATATAAAAATTTATCACACAGTATACAGATTGAGTATAAAAAAATACCCCAAATTTGAAGGTTTATAATATCAAAACCAAACAACCTACAACCTTTATTGAACAATCAAATGAAGAATGAAACCATGAAGTATGTTTACCATACATTCATAAATTTTTAATACAAATACCACGAGCGGTCCGAACGACATCTACGCGATAATCAAACTCGTTCCACACTCTTGTCAGTATGATTGGTGTTAGGGTTTGGATGGTGTCCATAATTCTAGTTTTGGGGTTGCCAATGTTAGCCGGCAATGGTGGACGAAACACTTGATCTTTATATGCCCCCATAGAAAAAGACACGGGGTAATATCCGGGCTTCTTGGAGGCCAGTGATGAAGAGTCTGATCACCAGCAATGTTGTTTTAATGTATTCAAGAGTGACGTTTCGGCTCAGCGTTGGGCCAATGTTGGCCTGACCAAATTTTACTCTTGGTCACCAAGTTCGGTACGTGCACAAGAGACTGAACTATAAGACACCTGTGTAACTTCACACAAACGTACGCGGCAGCAGTGTCTCCATCGGATTCGGTGTGATTTTACAGCTGCATTTATCACTGTTATTTTAATCTGCGTCCAAGTTTATTTATCATAAAAATTAGTAAAATAACATGTGCTCTTTACTTCTAATTTTACATATAATGGCTTAAAATTACCTTTAACATGTTGCAGGGAACTGTAACATCCATGTATTTTTCTTCCTTTGCATGTTAATTTACACAGGCATGGCAATAGCAATTTCACCACAGTGTTTCTTTTCCCTATTACAGAAAATGAAGTCACAGATTCACTTTAATTTTAAATACATTATTCTTTACATACTTTACTGTTTTACTGCGTAATTTTAGCGTGATGTTAATTGACATACTGTGTATGTGTACTTTTACAATTTTCACGTAGTTTTACTCCATTATTAAAATTTTTTTATTATTATTAAAAATGATTTCCAATATGTGTATAACAATTGACTTCAGATATATAATACGTAGTTATATGCAAATAACAGCGTATCCCACCAGCGGAAGTTAAGTTTTCGTTTTGAACACATGAATTGTGTTGAAAGTAGTTCTACTCCCTACAGTAATAATGTTTTAAACAATATTTGTAGTTATATTTGAATTACTAACAAAATTATTGTAATATTAAAATACTCTACTCGTATTAGCAAATATCACATTTACATGTAAAATTAACGAATAATTGTATGTGTAAATATATGCTCACGGATACTCCAAAATATAATGGAAGTTCACACGTTCACTGTAGAATAAAAAATTCCAGATGCATAGCTACATTGAATTTCTGTGTTCATACAACCACCAAGTAGTATTAAAACTACAAAATTTCAGATTTTATTACAGGGAGTGGGTGTGTTTATACACATACTTCAAAATTTGCAAATTAACACCAACATCATGTTGATTAGACTTTGCAGTCATGTATTTTCAGCAAATACTTGAATTTTTAAGAACATTTGTGTAAAATTTCACATACTCTAGTAGTGTTTACAAATTACACACAAAAATGTACAATAACCAATAATTTTATGAGTAAATTGGCATTTATGTATTCATTTGTACCGGCATACCTGCAGCAAGACCAAGACAAGATATCCGAGTCTGCCTGCCGCGGAAGGAGTGTTTCGAGGGCTGCCTCACCTCTATCCGGACACTAGGCATTACCGCGGCTGGTGCAAGGACCGGGATCGCACATCAGCAGCCACCGCCGCCATTATGGCAGGCACCACTCAGTGAAAACCACACGAGTGGCTCTGCTGACCAGGTGAATGTCAACCTCGCAGCTGAATAAATCATGTCTCCAGCTCATCGCCACCAACAACTGGCTCCCGCTCGCCTTGACGCGGAAAAAATTACTCTCCACATTAATTAATTATTATATTTTTTTGCCTTAAGTTTAATAATACTAACTTCCACTTAATCAACCAGACCAAATGTAATACATTCGTTAGCAGACAGTTATGATTGTGGCAGGGCCGTCTTTATGCTATGCCTCTACCCGTTCGATGTTTGTTCTTTATCACGCTGTGATAAAGTACGAGTGAAGGTATGCAGAGACATAGGGATTATTTTATGAGAATTGAAGATTGATACTTAGCCATTGACCTGCATGTGCTTGACCATTTGAGCTGGTTTTACTGTATTTCAGTAAAAGTAGATTTCAGCCATTTGTAGGGAGATTGTTATGAGGTGCTTGGCCTCGTGGTGGCACATCCTTGCAGTTTTTATTTTTTGGGTGTTTGATTTTCCATTTACCTTAGTACTGTTTTGTTTTTCCTGGTTGTGTGCCGCCTTGGAACCACGCCAGTATGTTTTTTTCGACCGACAGGGTTTCGAACTGGACAGTCCAATGTTTGGTGAGGTTAAATGAATTGTAAATGGTTCGTCCATATTTTGTCTGCTATCTGGACTCGTGCGGCGCAGGATTCTTGTTGCGTGGTGTTACAAGGTCCCTGTCCCATTTTCATGTTGCATACATAACGTGACCATACGTCCCGTTTTGAACGGGACAGTCCCGTTTTTCAGCACTCTGTCCCGTTGTCCCCGATGAAAGCTTCGGGACACCCAAATGTCCCGTTTTTATCAAGCAAGCAAAAATATTGATTTACTAATCATAAAAATAATTTCAAAATTGTAAATTTACCATAGAAATAGAAACGTCTGAATGCTGCTTTACCCGCGGTTGTCAAATGACTTCTCGCTCGTATTTTTTCGAGGCGCGGGCGGGCGGTGTGGTTCCCTCCCTCCCGCCCCGTAAGCACGACTCTCCGACGCACGCATTATTCGTCGATTGTTCTCCAGCGTAAGCGCATGAATCTGTCTACTTATACCTACTTACGAGCTCGATTTTCTGAACGTGTTTTTGTGAATCGCGAAGCCTAAACGCAAATGTACGTTTAATGTTAACTTACAAACGAAATATCCATCAGATGTGATAAATGCCGTATTGAATTTAGTTTGGCACATGGAGGTGTCAGTGACATTGAGCAACATTTAAATCAGAAAAACATAGAAGAGCCGATCTTGCCGCCGCATTGAGTTCTTCAGTGCTCAATTTTGTCAAGAATACTCCTACTTAAAATCATCGCCTAATATATTAAATCAAATTTGTTATTCTGAAAAATATTTTTAAAAATACATAAGTAATATACGTATGAATCCTGATAACATGTAATCTTTTTTTTTTTTCAATCTACCTACTCACAAATGAAAACTGACTAGTGTCCCGTTTTGAGAAGAAGAAAAAAATGGTCACATTATGCATACATCATATTTTGGCAAATATATTTTAGCTAGGAGCACGCTATGGTTTCCGTGTAATTTCAGAACCACTCAAAAGTTATTGATGTAAATAGGTCGTTTCAGAAACCGCTCACGTCACTTTATTTCACAAAATGTGTTCCTGCCATTATGCACTATCCAACATGGACCCTTATAGTTCCACACAGAAATGGCATACCTCGCATGTTTAGAAACGTTATTTAAGAGGCATTTTAATTCCACAGTGTCTGCATAAACGGCACGTGTCAATGACATGCGCTGTTTCACTCTGCACTATTAACTAAACAAGTTTATAGTGACATATATGGAGACAAAAAATGTTAAATTCACATGTTGACACAACTGGAATATATTATTTATGTTCAGCTGTTATATATGGAGTGGATTTTATGCAAAATTTGCAACTTCGTGTCATTCCTGTACAGGAAATATTTTGTATGAGACAGTTAACCTGCGATATGTTTACCATCCATAACATAGGGACAAATAGTGCAATGTTTTATATTTCCTATGAAGTATTACCATAAAAGTTGCAAATGAGGTGGCTTCCTTTTTATTAGACTGCATTAACGATGACACCCTGACAAGGACATAACAACTTCATATTTATTAGATGGCTGCACTGGTCATAACCATATCAATAAAATTGGTGTTTTAATTGTTCTTGTGAAATCTGGAAAATTTACCACAGTTACACACTACTTTCCCATTAGAGAACATTCATTCCTTCTGAATTACAGATATTTTGCAATGTCCATAAAGGTAATTCGAAAGAAGACAGAATCTTTCGACCTCATGAATATACTGAAATGCAAGCAAAAAGCAAGCAAACATTTCAAATTTACTATCAAGACGGTAGACGCCAGAGACATTTTAGAGAGCACGAACTAGGGACTTGGACTCTTTAAAAATATCTGCCTGTCAGTAGAATCTCAGGGATGAAACATCCCCAGATATGAAAAACCGTATTTTAAAATCTCCAAGTTGTATTAATTATGTGTTAAAGTGAAAATAATTGCCACTGTGCAATTTAACGAGTATATAAATGGCTTCGTCCCAAATACATTCAAACTTGCCACTCAAAGTGATATTCATTTACTCAGAAAACATGAATAAACAAGAATATCTGAGTAAACTACCACAGTATGTACCCCATGGCAAACAACGTACAATGAAGGACTTTTAACATTACCTTCACAGGACATTGAGTACATTGATCATCTATAATATGAACACAATCAACTGCAACATGTACTCAATTGCATGAAATTCTTCTGTAATGACTATTAAGCATGACTTAACTATGACAACATGTAATAATATTTTTTTAATTATTGTTTCTTTACTAAATATCACGATATATGCCAATGTAGTTTGCAATAAATGTATGTATGATATATTCTACGAAAATATATTTCCTTTCAGAAATAGCACATGTCAGAGTTCTTAAATAATGTTTTACACATGATTGTACATATGTGTTTCCATATTTGTTTGTACCCAGCATGTGTGTTATATCCCAAAATATGTTCCCTATTTTACTCAAAATATTTCAATTTAAAAAGATTTGTATTGTTTCTCGAAACTTTAGTTTCACTAATATGTGTTGTTTCTGAAATGACCATTTTCAATATATATATATATATTTATTATTATTAAATATTTATATAATTAATGTAATGCTGATTGTATGTTATTTTAATGCATGCTACGCATGTTTCGTTCGTAATGTAATTTTATCATGTTCTTATTATGATAATTCCAAATGTCTGCGGGCTTATTTGTGCAGTATCAGTTGTACTCCATGTTTGTTAGTAAATTGGCATTTTCATTGATTTCTTGATTAGTTCATCAGTACATTTTAGAAGCCATACACTCCGTCTCCCTATTCCCGTATGTGACTAGACTGTGTTTGGTAACACACAGTGAGTGCGCGACTTTGCTCAATGCGGAACGCGGTGCTTAGTACTTTCAATGTACTTCCCCTCCCTTTTTCCACTGCCTTAATTTCACAGTTTTGCAATTTGTTTGCAATCGGTACACTCTGTAAAACTGGTCAGCCATGTCACTTTCTTGGTCTCAGGAGTTCCCTGGGGCACACAACGACAGTTGCTTCACACTCTAAATAGTAATCAGTGAATATATACTGATTGCCAGTTGAGACTGCTCCATACGGAATCAGCAGAAAAAGAAAACTGCTAATCTTGTCAGTCAAAATAAATCCACTTATTCAAACAGTAGAAAATCAGTTATTTATTAAATAAGCGCCAGGGTTTTTAAAAAAGTGGATTACGGTGTGAAATAATTTAAGGACAATTATTTTGTCTCAAAAAAAGAATAACTGTACAAAAAAGATTTTCAATGTGGTTAGGCTCGAACCTTTGCCCAAAGTGCAACAGAAGACATTCCAGTCTTAACTTCCATCGTCTTACGAAATTCGTTAGTTTTTTTTTTCAAATTGACTTTATTGACTTCATTGACCGACACATGTGCCGTTGGACAAAGCGTGCGTGACATTTGACAGTGTGAGGGTAGTTTTGCCGTATGACGAGCTCGAGTGGTAGACCGACTTGATGTCAAAATCACAATACACATGCGCGCGACATGCGAACTGGAAACCTGCCGCGGAGGAGCCGGGGAGCGAACTGCCGACGCTCGACTACAAGTCGGCTACTTTGCCCCTGAGCTGAGGGCAGAGCTACTCTGCCACTGTAATGATCATCCTTGTATTTTGCAACTTTCGTAAAGTTTGAGTACTTCATGCTGTTGAAATATACCTATATCCTACGCACTTACATGTATTTACGAGGTTCGAAAGTCAATCTAAGTTAAGTTTAGTTCATATTCTGTGCTCTTAAGGTTATAGTGGTTTCATTTAACGAGGTTGTTGCTGTTTTCTTGTATCCACCATTTTACAACGCAAAGAAATTTTGTACAGAAGGAAACTGTTGTTGTTTAGATGTGACAAATATAACACTAATAACTGTAATAATTCGGTAGTGGAATGTTAGAACTAAAAGATTCTTGTATAAAATTTGTCATTTTCGTATTATTTGATAAGTCAACTTGCAGAAAAGAAACATTTTTTTTGTACATATCCGCGTATCTTATTGAATCATCTCACTGTCGATTTATTGAAAGTATTGCAGATCAATCTGTCAATAAAAAAACAGTTTTAATCTGTAAAGTCTCTTTGCATTGTAAAATGGCGGAAACTAGTGAACATGTATAACCTCGAACATTGAAACCACTTGAGTATCTTTTAAATGGCAGAAACTGAAATAAACTTAACTAAGGTTAACTTTGAACATTGCAAAGACATGTTCGATCGCAGAATATGTATATATTTAGACAGCATGAAGTACTTTTACATCATGAAGCATACAGCCGTTTGCGAGAGGTAAAGTAGGACAATGGGTTAGCTGGCTAGCCATGAAAGCTGTAGCATGCTATACATTTTGGGAGGGAGTTAGATCCTAACCACATCCACACATTTTTTGTGTACGCATTTTTATCTTTTTGTTTTCTGCAAAATCTTTTGTTCTTAACTTATCTCACAAAGGATTGCTTTTTTTTTTATCCCGGAACTCATTTATTAGTCAACTACAAGTAACTGTTTTTCTACTTTTTGAATTAGTGAATATCTTTTATCTGATGAATCAGTGATATTTCTCTACTGATTTTGGATGGAGCATCTGTAAATCAGTAAATATTCACTCATTCCGCTTTAAAGAACAAGACTTGAAAATTCCAGTCATAGATCCTGCTACAGTTACTTTGAACCAGCTGCGTCAAATTGCTCGTAAGTTAACCACGCCTGTTAATAAAGAGAACACTGCTATTGGGCCTTCAGCCAGTAATGGCGGGGTTGACAATTCTGTCGTCAATAAACTTCTTCGAACCGTGGTTTCTTAGCGGTAGACTGCTCACCTCCCTCCAAGGCGAACCAGGCTCAATCCCCGGCATGGTCACTTCCGAATTTTCACAACTGGTCGGCATGTTTTCTCGGGTATCACCCGTTATCTCTGCCCTTGCATTCCAGTCCCACTACATTCTTTCCTCATTTTACCCTCATCGGTTCTCAAGACAACGTTCTTAAGAGCCACCCAAATTTCTCAACTCAATAAACTCCTTGTTTCACCCCTTTTGAGGAAAGTGCCGAACTTGCAGGGCAAAAGTCCGGTAAATTTATGCAGTTTCAGGCCTTATTACAACTTTTAGATGCGAATGTGCTTTCTAGAAATGATGTGTATTCAGTTATGTTGGTTCAAGTACCGTTCGAATTTCATGATATCCACACTACGTTCTCGCATTAGAGAATCTGTAAACCGTATGTACCTTTGCCGCAAGCAACGACCAGGTGAATCGTTTATCAAATTCCTCTCTGGCATTGCTCGATATTGTGCGGTCTTAGAAATGTCGTATCCGGAGCAAGAGTTTGTTAAATTAATTAATGATAATTTGTTGCCTGAGGCAAAGCCTTATTGGTTGTCAGCTTCTCCCATTACTTTGGTCGAATTAAAGGCCGTCTTTACTAAAATAAGTGTCCGCTTAGAGCGACAGTTAGATACAGGGAGACTGTCAGAGAGTCAGGTATTGTAATCGGAGGGAGTAAAAACTTATTTCATGCCGGACAAACAGAAATGGTTTGCTTCTGTAAGACGCTGTTTTGTGTGCGGTAAAATCAATCGCTTAGCTAATAAATGTTATAAATTCCCACCTAAAGCTACGGGGAATGGCGATCATAGCAATCAGTGAAATAAGATTATGCTGCAGGGCATAAAGGGTAGGTAACTTATTTTTTTGTGCGGAGTGAAGGCCTGCATTCGTCCTAAGTACCCTTAGAGAAATAATAATGTAGTTGCGAATGTAGATGCCCGCTCTTCCCTTTTGCCTTCTGTGGAAGTTAATATTTGCGGACACCGTGTTAGTTTGTTAGTAGATATCTGCACCACCGCTGCCTTAGTGAACCACCAATATGTGATTTTCTTCTTCGCAATTGATTTTTGGGCTCATTGCAGTTATCTTAAGTGAGTACTGTGAAATTCAGTCTAGCTAATCGGGGAAATGTTATTTCGAGTGCTTGACTTACAACAACTTTCAAAATAGCTAGTTTATTGTGTAAATATTCTTTATTCTATGTGGCGAACCCATCATCGAAGCCTTTTGTGCAGGGGTTCCAGCTCTGAATTTTCCCAATGTTTATTTGGTGCATGAAGTGGAAATGGTTGAGCTATTAGAGCGAAGGTGAATAATTGGCTTAGTGGTGGTGGGCTGGCGTGAATTCGGGATTAGTAGACTTGGTGACTTCTGTACAAAAGACTCCAATGATGAGTTTACAATTTAGGTCCTCCAAGACATTCATGTGTGAGTACGAACGCTGCATGCCAACCACTTTGTACAATTTTCCTACCAGTTGTGATGATAGCCCTTGTGGAAAATGACACACTGTTGAAGATGCGCACCAAGATGCAGATTTTGGCTTAAGACTTCCGTGGTTCCCTCCTCTTCGAGTGTACTGATCATTACTAACACTGGTGGGCTAATATATACCACCCCTCCGCCATAAATATGCAGGAACCATGCTTTTAAGGCATGAACTCCCTACTCTCCATCTGTAACAATTATCCCACTGACTTGTCTGTAGGTGGAGAAGGTTCTCAAATTGCATAATGTGTATGTGGAAGTGAAATTACTTGGATACTGAGAGTACGACTATTTTTGGACCGATGAAAGAGAAATTCTGAAATAGGACTTGGTGATCTCCTTTTCTACTGAGACCCGCACCTGCATGGTGTCGGGTAACCATGAACTCTGTACACATGGGAAGCGCATCGCCAGCATCTTTTCATAGTTCCACACCTACACAAAGATAGCTTCCCTCAACATTGTGTATAATAAAAGGCCATTTCAAGAATAAAAATAAAATGAACGATGACAGCAGCATGTGAGAGAATGGGTCGCAAGGCCTTTTATATACTGGCAATGCATTCAACACTGTTTGAGTGGGGTCGAGAGGAGTTGACAAACATGCCAATAAAATGTAATGGTGGAAGTAGAGCTATAGCAAATAAAAAGTTAGATATTTACATAGTCGCCATTTTAAAAATAAGCGCCTTATCCATTTAAATAGCAAATATATGAGGTTGAAGTGTGTAATAGTATTACACACATGCAAATTTGGCAGGAATCAATTGTTTCATGTTAAAATATTTTCCTAAATGGCTAGCTAGTAAAATTTGTACTATTTATGCTAACATAATGAAGTGTCAATGTAACAAATTTAGTTTGAATCGGTTAAATGGTTCCGGATATATAACGTAGAAAGTTTTGTTTTAAATTTGCACTGTCGTCCAAAATGGCAAATCCAATAACATCAGTTTATAAATTCAATTCTTACATGATGCTCTGATAATGTACCAATGTTGGTCTAAATCTGTGAAGTGGTTCCCGAGATTTAACGTAAGATATATATATTTTTTTTTCAATTTGCACAACTCTACAAAATGATGGACCAATAAGTTTACCAGTTTTTTAATTCAATTTTTACATCATGTACTGTCAATGTTCCAAATTTGGTTTAATTGGTTAAATGGTTCCCAAGTAATAATGGAAAAGCTTTATTTCTCCAATTTTTGCTATTTTCCAAAGTGGCAGATAAATTGCATTATAAAATCCTAAATACAATGCTGATATCATGCACTGATAATATTCAAAATTTGGTTTAAATTGGATAGTTGTTTCTCACGATATAATGTATTGAGCTAAATTGTAAAATTATCACCATTTTGAAAATAAGTTCTCAGCATAATCAAAAGCCATAAAAGTATAATCTCCTTACTAAATACTATGTGTGAACCTTGTTTGGTAAAATATATTTTCGGGTTTAAATTTTATTAGTTGGGGACACACGTCCCAGGCAGAAAATTTGAAAGTAGGCTAAACATTTATGTTGCTTTTCGTCATGTTAAATGCTGTGTTTATTCAATATTGCTGTTTTATACAGTTTACAAAAAAACTATTTACAAACTATGTAGACCACTATTTATTCAATAAACTTTATCTGTGTGTCCGGGAGTAAAATATTTTCTCATTTAAGTGCCCTTAATTATTTGACAGCAGATATAATCAAACATCTTTTTAGCAATACACAAATAGTAGAATGCGAATTTTTTTTAGCAATGTACAGTATTCGTTCTATATATTTAAGTGCTTGTTGGACATTAATTAATGCTAAACACTTTTGGCTTGGTTTTAGGAGTATTAATGTCAATTTTCAGTGGACTATGTAAAATAAATTGTAAGGGAAAAAATTATCTTTATTTGGATAATACTTTTAAATAAAAAACAAAGTTCATTTATTGTTTTATGTTTTTAATTGGTTTGTACTTGCTGTCGACATCTTCGGAATTCAATATCAGAGTGACGAGTTCATAATTCAGGTATCAAGTGTTACTGCTCTGCAAGTAACGAAAAATGGTAAATATCAACGGGTGTTCATCTTGATAGTCCCGCAGAGTTTCCAAACCTATCGCATCCATGAAAATAGATGCAGATAAATTGCAGGTTTCTTCTGGAGCAATAGGAAGGAAGCCTCTTATTTAAGATAGTTTAGTTCATCTACGAGATCAATATTACATTTAAGCTAATTTATGTCATAGCAGTCGAAAGAACTTAAAGCATAAGTCTCTTTTTGATGAAACGAATGTAGCAATAATGAGAGGATATATGACATTTTGGTGACATGACTGTTGATAAAATGGTTCATTTTTGGTTCCTGTAAGTCTATTTACTGAAACCGGAGTTAAGAGGTATTGAACAGAACTTTCATAGTGTTATATGCTAATCAATTGTAGAATAAATGTCAGTTGGTGAGGTTAAATTTAGGTTAAATATTTGGCATAGTGAACACACGATTGTCTCACTTGGTTAGACACTAGCCTCCCACCTCAGAGGGCTCCGATTCCAATCTCAGGCCGCGACGTGCAAGACATTTTCGTCAAGAGGTGTTTTCATGTAAGAAGCGTGGCGTGATGTGGGGGTTTTCCCGGTGCTGACACGCTTTCTCGCCCATCTTTATTTCGTTTCGTCACACCCCGCTCTCGCCTCACCTCGTCCATTCTTCGGGCTGGCTGGAGCGACATGTCTGTCCCTCGGGTAGGGTAGTCGGCTCCGATCACTATCAGCCTCCTCATATCTATGACCCCGCATCAGGCAGTAGCCAAACGTGGATTGTTTTTTCACTTGTCATATTCCCTACCTTTATCATAGTGCCGACAGGAGGCGATTTGATTATTTCCTCCAGAAAAATCCGGATAAATATCAACTTACATGTGGGATCGATATTAATCCAAGAGCAGAAGATATGGTAGCAGTCATTATTGACACCTGGGAAGTGACCCTTAAAAAGATGACAATCAATTGTTTGACCACCTCTTGGTGGGATAATGATTTGGAGAAAGACCGATGGTAACTTGCGTCTCTTCGGAGGAAATAAAGGTGACAAAAAGTGGTGACATAAGAATACAGGTGGAATACAGGAACTGGATGAAGGCTAAGAGGGTGAAATATTGGCGAGTATTTGGCAGAAAGAAAGGGAATTAAGACCCATGGTATCTAGTATATCGGTTGCGTGCTAATAAAATAAAACTGACAAGTAGAGTGCTTGGGCTTAGTGTTGATGGAAGAAGCATCTTGACTATGAAAGATATTCTTGAGGCACTCTTGAATATACTGTTGTCAGACGATGGTCGTGAAGGAGAAGGAACACTCCATAATTTTTAATGAGACTAGGTGTGTAATTGTCACTTGACAGATTATAGAGTGCCCTTTACAATGCCAGAAATAAATAAAATGGTGACAGGCTTAAAACTTAAGAAGGCCCCTGGGATAAACAAGTTGACAGTGGATAGTCGACAGCAATACTCAACCTATTTAACGATGCCTTAGCACTGGGTATATTCCCTGATAGTTGAAAAATATGATTATTGAAAATCCCATATAAAGAGGTGGCAAATATGTAACACGACCGAAATCCTACTAACCATTCACCATGTGCTCTGTGATAGGAGAAACCTTTGTTGGCTTGTCAATATAAGGCTGATATCCTATTTGGAGTTAACCCATGGTCTGCATCAGGGGTAACATTAATTTAGAAAAAGAAAAGGCACAGAGATGGCTGTATGACATAGTTAGTGTTGTTTGAGGAGCAGCACAAAATTATGTCATTGGCATGTCACTGGATATCGCGGGGGCATTTGATAATGCGAGGTGGCCACAGATTGTGTGTCAACTTAAATTATTGGATTGCCCAGCAAATATCTATCGAGTGATATTGCCATTTTTTGACAATCGCAAATGTATCTCTGAGATAAGGACTCGCAGATATGAAAAACAACTTACAAAAGGTTGTCCAAAGGGGTTAGTGCTCGATCCCATAGTCTGGTATATTCTCTTTCACAGACTATTGAGGCTTGAATTGCCCGATGCTTGCAATATATTAGGATAAGCAGATTACGGATCCCTGCTTATTTGTATGGATTTAAGGTATGATGTCGACGCGAAGGCAGAGATGGCTCTCGAAAAAATAAGTGCATGGTCTAGAAATGTTAAATTGCAGTTCGCTGTAGAAAATGTCAATGCTATAATGCTCAAAGGAGCATTAAACATGAAACCTATTGTACGATTTGAAGGGAGACCACTGCGATATTTTGCCTCTGTTAAGTTCCTAGGTGTGAGTGTCGGAGAACACCTGTCGTTCCACAAACATGTGCGGTATCTTGCAAACAAGGCAGTGGTGATATTTCAAAGGCTGCAAGCTGTTGCTCCATCGGCATGGGAACTCAATTTTAAAACAATGGTTATAATTTATAACGAAATATTTATAGTCATAAAATATGGTTCATCTATGGTTGCTGCTTACTTCCACATAAAGAGAACCTTGTTCAAAGTCCAGAGAGTAGCCCTTCTAGTTGTAAACAATGCCTATAAGATGGTCTCTAATGATGCATTGCATGACCTGACTAGAGTTATTCCTATTGACCTGCTTATACAGGAGAGGGGACTCCTGTAGCTTAATTGCAGAGGTAGGAAATCTACCAGTGATGAGCATAATACTATACGAGCGGAGGCACTGCTAAAATGGAAGGAAAGGTGGGATGGTTCTGAGAAGGGCAGATGTATGCATAAAATATTTCCTGATGCCAGGGAAAGGATTAAGGGCAAGTAGCTTGAGGTGGGCCATTACCAAGCTCAGTACATGACGGGACATGGAAACTTCAAATCAAGCGCTATGGATTGAACCTAACAGACACACAGCTCTGTCCGGTGTGTGAGGTTGAGGACATCGTTGGGCATGTATTGGTATAGTGTGTGAAGGTAATAGACATGCACGCATATTACCAGCAAAGAATGGGTACTATGAAAATCGACCCATTCGAGGTGTCCTCAGTTTTCCGATCGAGACCAGGTTACCATGTCTGGACGGACTACGTCGCACAGCCTGGGCAGTTACTTGAGAAATTTGATTAATATGAAAATACTAGTTCCCAGACCATTAATGATTAGAACGATGACTAAAAATACATAATGGTCACCTATTCTGAGATGGACTTTGAGTATATTGTGGCTTGCTCAGCATTGGGTGTGGTGTAAAGGTGGCATTGTTAGAATAAGATGCATGCTGACTGGATGCTCTTTTGGGTCACAAGGAAGCGTGCAAATCATTGCCATATGTTGCTTATGTTGATGCCACTGAGCTGCTAGGCTGCATGTGCTGGGTGTCACAGTCATAGCTACTCATGGCGAGCAGCCGGAGGGCTGATGCAATACGTGGTGCTGTAACAGATATTCGTGGATTACAAATGATAGGATAAGCGGCGTGCGGTCGTGGCTTCAGTTATATATGGCCAATATACTGGCGGGATTGGGAACGAGGGAGAATCCCCAAGACTATACTGTGGTCTTAAGTTTGGGCCCTTCTACCCGCTGCTGGAGATAGCTGGTCCTAGCTGCCAGACCCGTCATATGTAATAAATATGAAGTACTAAGGTATCTGCCCCGCCAGCTCTAATATGGACTGGGTGAATAACTTGGGACATATGACACTGAAACAGAAGTTATGCATATTTAGCCCGAGATAGTTGTAGTCTCAAGGGATGCGCATTGAACATGANTTGGCAAATATGACACTGAAACAGAAGTTATGCATATTTAGCCCGAGATAGTTGTAGTCTCAAGGGATGCGCATTGAACATGAGATTCCCCACTGATGACTGTTGGCCTGATCAGGTGGGAATGCAGGGTGTCATGGTCCAGGAAATCCAAAGCTGTTTTCCTCAGTTGCCCGATTGTAGACTTATCTATGGTGGCAAATAATTCCCAGCTAAGACTAATCACCGAGCATACAANGAGATTCCCCACTGATGACTGTTGGCCTGATCAGGTGGGAATGCAGGGTGTCATGGTCCAGGAAATCCAAAGCTGTTTTCCTCAGTTGCCCGATTGTAGACTTATCTATGGTGGCAAATAATTCCCAGCTAAGACTAATCACCGAGCATACAAATCACATGGGTATGACTCAAGAGGATGAACATAGAAGTGTGAATTGTATCTGGAAGGAGGTGGTGAGGCAAGGCCCGACTTCTGCCGGGAAATATTATCAGAGTTCTAGGTCCCTATTTATAAGTTAAATTATTTTTTTAAGTAATGCGTCTGCTGAATAATCATGGTATAGGCTGTTCACTGGTAATAGGCACTTTCAAAAACCCTGATATAGTTCTACTTGTAAGTACATTGTGTATTTTTAAACCATGTGTTTAATTAACAATTCCATGATTCTGAGCCCTTTGTTCATGCATTAGCCAAGTAAAATTGAAAAGTTATTAAAAAAAAAAGTGAATATTTTACTAATTTGCCAATTCTTACACTAATAAACAATAAAAAAACTCGAAAACAAAAGAACTTATATTAGTATTCACAAGTCTTCCCCTTACAATTTTTATTGAATGTTATTACATGGTGGCACTTTCTCTCCGTTGTTATCCACCATTGGCGAACTGGGCCATTGGCAGTTCATGTGCCTGTTAAAATATGTGCAGGCATAGGCAAATACATTTTTCAAGGGCTGGTTTCAAATTTGCTTAAATAACCATGAACTGGCTATATGTTGACTATCAACTTTTGAAAAATGTCAATTCCCCTGCCCGCATACATTTAAATGAGCGCATTGAGTGACAAGCCCGCATTTAAGTTAGTAACCACAGAGAGAAACTAATCCCATGTGTTATCACTGCATAAAAATTGTAAGGTAACATTTTTTTTCTTGCTTTATTATTTAATGCATAATAGTGTAAAAATAAAATGTTTGTAAGATACTTAAATTTTTTAGTAATTTGATATTTTGACTCTGACCGACCCATGAATAAACTTATCAGGCCATATGAAATGTTAATTATATATATGGCGGAATAATACACAATGTGTATACATACAGGTATTAAGCAGAGTTTTCGGAGGTGCTGAATTTTCTTTAAAAAGTCAATGGTAGAAAAAAGGTGTACATTTGCTGTAAGGTACGCACGGTAATGGGCGTACTCACATGTATATGACGAGTCCCCAGTTCTCCATGGCGACGGCGTAGCCGGGCAGAGCGACCTGGTGCAGCTTGGGCAGGGGGTAGGGCATGGAGGTGTAGTCCTCGAGCAACCACAGGTAGCGCGGGCTGAAGGAGGCGCTGTACCTCGCCAGGTCACTGACGCCGCGGCGCACCCAGAGCACTAGCCGCGGGTCAGAGGTCGCCACCGCCTCCAGGTCTCCCACCACCACCGCCACCAGGTACGTCGACATCCTCGGCGACTCCGCGAAGTGATCCCAAACCCGGCCTTCCATGCCCACCCTGCCAACACGACCACGACATTCAGGACCTCGACACCAGAACGTACCTACCATCTCAAATTAGCTTGTTCGCTTGGACCGAGCGACATCACGCAATGGTTACAGCTCCGAATACAAATAAAATAGAGGGAACAAATGTGACAATATATTTTCTCGAAGCCAAAATAATAACTGCTTTCATTTTGCCAAGGCCCTTTCATATAGCGAGTGCAGCAGTATGAAGAATGTCTGTGGACTGCCGGGCCATGGTTACTGTGTATTCGTTTGTGGGTCGCTTTCATTACTATGCATCCCCATTAGCTCAAGCATTTTAAACTAAATGTTATGAAAACCTGTAAAAAAATGTAATGAATCACAAAACCGGTGCATATGTTCTATTTAGTGTGTTTAACAACATACTAAACGTTCCAAGAGTTTCTCTGGCTCCTTAAGTGATTTTCCAGGCAAAAAAGCAATAAGTAACATTTTATAATGGAAATTTTAACAAAAATGTGCGAAAACCTGGGAAAAAAAATTGCAAATCTGAAAATTGGTGGAAAGTTTTGTAATTCTCAGCTAAACAACATACCAATGTCTCACTCTCTCCAATGCTGGCCTCGTGTTTTTTTTGTGAGCAATAATGGCACTAATTGACATAAAACTTATGTAAACCGTTTTCACCGTGGAACATTTGTGGTGGGTGGTTCGTGGACTTTAGAACAGAAGAAGTACGCAATCCTTGGTGTATTTGGGTAAATGATAAGCCAAAAGTGTAGGGGGTTGGGGAGGGCGTATCGAGTCACATAAAACACACCCTCGCAGCAGGGAGCGAGTGACAACCAGTCTATTGTCGCAGTTAGTTACATACGCGGTATTAGCGGCAGCGAGTTTCAGTCTTTTGCTGAGTGGCCTACACCATGATGTCTGAAATTAAAAAGGTTTGTGAATTGTGATGACAAGATACATTTCACGTTGTAGTGAAGCTAGGTGGCACATACACTACAAAATGTGTGCTTGTAAGAGTGGTGTTAATTAGGTCCATGTAGAGGAACAACGTGTAACACAGATGTATAGTTCATAAGTGTGTTACAGAAGAACACTCACAAATAACATAACAAAATAAATTCAAATGCAAAATGCAAAACAACTAATATTATTGCTAGGAATATATCTACTGTTCCATGCAATGATTACTCAGCAGAGACGTGGCCAGAAAAATGTGAAATTTAAATAGTTTTCTTTTAATCAGATAAAATATGACAGGAATAAAGTATTCAATTTGCAGAATAGATTTTATGTGCGGCCTCAGCAACACTAGCCTCTCTCATGACTGAGGTGTTCCGTTTTACTTTATACTTAGCATTGAAAAAATTGTAACTTCCAGGAAAATAAATTAATGGTTTTACTTCTTTGCTTCAGACCAGGCCAGTGTTTTAACAGTAATATTCTGGATTTCAATGAGTTCGTGGTTAAAATAATTCGGAGTCAGTTCACCTTGACAAAATAAGTTGATTTCGTCTCTACTTCTTAATAAAATAGTTCTTGAACTTAGCTGAATATAATTTTAAAGACTTGGAATTCTTGAAGTTCTAGGCATTCCGGTTGATCTCGTTGCAACCCCTTAGGACCTCTCATCGCGGGCTTCCTCATTCAAGCTCTCGGACCTGTAGTGCCATTACAATCCCAGCACATATTAGCACACGCAGTATTCTGAAATAAATTACCCTGAAAATATACTAGGTGGCGACCGAAACCTGCCTACTCCTTCCTTAAAATTGCCTCGCGTCTTCGTCTCCTTCGAGACGGCCTGTGTTCAGATTCTAACTCGGGTCCTTGTGATTTAATTTAATTAAAAACCCTGCGTGCCAAACCGACGCCGACTAGCGTCCCGCCTTCGAACACCAAGGTTGCAAAAAATTACTTTCAAACACTTAATTAAATAACGCCGTCTACAACTGACCAATCACAAGAGAGCTAGAGGCAGAATTACTCAACACATCACTTTTGCCATGGCAACGATCAATGACTGCTCATATACTAGGGTATTCTAAACATATTACAAAAATAACAGACTGGAAAGACATATAAATGTGTTTACCATAAAATAAAATAAAATAATTNATTCTAAACATATTACAAAAATAACAGACTGGAAAGACATATAAATGTGTTTACCATAAAATAAAATAAAATAATTTAAAATGAGAGTCATGTTACATACCAATTAACATAATTAATGTGCCAATGGAATATAATATATGTGAGAATAAATACATAGATAAGCAAATAATTAAAATCTGCATATGACTCAATTTCGTAACATTACAACGTGTTTTCACTGCAATTCTTCTCTGGATGAAGGATATATGGATACAGGGAGTAGAGGTCTCTTGGGTCTCATCAAAGCAGGTGAGCAGCATAATTTTGGGTTCGTCGCCANATTCTAAACATATTACAAAAATAACAGACTGGAAAGACATATAAATGTGTTTACCATAAAATAAAATAAAATAATTGAAAATGAGAGTCATGTTACATACCAATTAACATAATTAATGTGCCAATGGAATATAATATATGTGAGAATAAATACATAGATAAGCAAATAATTAAAATCTGCATATGACTCAATTTCGTAACATTACAACGTGTTTTCACTGCAATTCTTCTCTGGATGAAGGAAATATGGATACAGGGAGTAGAGGTCTCTTGGGTCTCATCAAAGCAGGTGAGCAGCATAATTTTGGGTTCGTCGCCANTATATGGATACAGGGAGTAGAGGTCTCTTGGGTCTCATCAAAGCAGGTGAGCAGCATAATTTTGGGTTCGTCGCCACATTTAAGAATAAAGGAAAATATCGGTTGTGCGAATACATGTTCATTACTGGTAAGTTTAATGTTATATTAAGCATAGTGTTCGACTAATATGACTTCNAAGGAAAATATCGGTTGTGCGAATACATGTTCATTACTGGTAAGTTTAATGTTATATTAAGCATAGTGTTCGACTAATATGACTTCTGAACGTCCGCATCATAGGGAATAGGAGCAAATACCACGTGCATTACATAAGATTTCTCATAATGTGATCTTCGGCTCAAGTACCATAATAACAGTTTCCCAGGCAGACTTTCTCTACAATGGGCACAATAAGGCAAAACTCATCAGCATGATCTCAACTGGTGTTCCATCATGCAGGACTGAAAGTACTGCACGCATAGGCAGATGCTGATATGTTGATTTTCCGAACAGCTCTAGAGGAAGCCACTGAAGGTCGTGGGGTCATAGTTGTTATTATATCGAGCACAAGAAGGAACAAGCATCCATTTCCTCAGTCCAGAATAAAATATCTATAGTGTGGGTGATATTCAGAGGCAGATAGATGTGAAGAAAGTTTGCCTACTCTTCTTCCACGCAGGCATGGTTTATGACAACATTTTGCTGTTTTAGGCAAGGGGAAGAAAGACTGTAAGCTCCTCGACAAACCCAATGATCAAAGCATTACTGCAGTTTTCAACAACCCTTCAGTACTCAGCATAAAAAGGCCAAATCATAACTGCTGGTGAACAGTTCCTTATCCAACTATACACCAATTAGAATTATTCGAGCATAGATGAACTCCATGGTGGTATGTATGCTAGTTCTCTTGCAAAGCAGGCAGTCACTGCCTTACATAAACTTGCGGCCTTTCCGCCTACGAACGCAGCTAGCCAGAAACACAGCTTCAGAACATATCTCAGAACATATCTACAGGTGAGTTGCGGTGCATTTAGAGTGACATTCTGTAACATCATACCGGATTTTCACGATCAAATGATAATAAGCACCAGAGTGGGGTATATAAGTACAAATGGTGCATATTTCATAAGGAACCAATAGTCTAACGTCCATAGTTAACCTGCTAATGGCAGTGGATGTGTGCAGGGGCGGGTATGCAACCTTGTGCACGTGGCATTGTAACCAGCCTGTGCACAGGTAACACCGCTCAGTATCACACGGTCGCAGTCTCGGGGGTCCTACATATCTACATTTCCTGCAGGACGTGTTACCGGAATACTTGCAGGAAGTATTCCGGTAACAGTGGTAACAGCTCGTGAGGTGATGTAGTTTCCGCAGGACGGGACCCCGCCTCATTTCGCCATTGCGGTTCGCCGATACCTCGAAATGCACTTCCCGAACCGGTGGATAGGTAGGGGAGGCCCCATACCATAGCCACCACGCTCACCTTACATCACACCAGCTGACTACTAGCTGTGGGGCCACATCAAATCGATGGTGCATGCCAAACCACTCGACAAAAGGGATGAGCTCAATACGTCGGAATCCTTTGCTCATTTGGGTCGCAACATGCTTCAGCACTGCACCGCCTTTGTGGCCGTCTGTGACGGACAGTTTGAACAGACACTTTGAATAGAGACATCTTCAAACATACAGTCTGTCCCCATGCCTTCAGCCCAAATGTGTAAATTTAATGTAATTTTATTGCACTGTTAGTAGATTAGTTATTGTAATTGCCAACCCGCCCCTGCACATTGCAACTTCCATTAGTGGGTCATCTATTGCCATTGATTATTGGTTCATTGATGAAATATGCACAATTTGTAATTATCTACCCTGCTCTGGTGTTAATTATCACTTTTTCGTGAGCATCCGGTATAGTACAGTTTTGTCACCAGATGTTCCTCCTTATTCTTCAGGTTCAAGAATGGCTTGATAACCCACATTGTAAAATCTACCAGGGATGTATGTTGTCAGGGCAATCTCTGATACCAGTGGCATCTGAGTTGCCTCCTGCACCCGACGACCTCTTACAACATGATCTCCTGAGCTTGTAAGGCAGACCACGCGGTACACTGCTCTTGCTGTACTGCTGGCCTAAGTTGTTCCATAATGTGGACCCACTGCAGGGGCAGAAGCTGTCACAATGGTACAAACCCTGAACTTGATGCAGATACTCCGGACGATCCAGATAAACTAAAACTGCTGTATGGACCTTCCTACGAAATAGCCATTATAATAAACACATTATTTTCATCATTTTCAGTGCTAGTTGCGACTGGTAGCTAACGAGTTTGCAATGTGCAATATGTTTGCACGAATTATAATCAACCAATTCATCATCTGAACGACATACCACAAATTTATTGTTTGATGTTAATATTTCTTTCCCACATTCCGAAGGAAAGAAAGGCTTATGATGTCACTTTCCTGTCTGTGAGAGTCTCCCCCTTTCAAGTTTTGAACTTTTAAGCCAAATTTAACCAAACATGGTACACATATAAGACTTGGTGACCACAGGTGACTTTTATAGTTTTTAACCACATCGGCCACTTAATTTCAAAATGGCGGCCATTAAAAAAATTTGGGTGATATATTATATCTCGGGAACCATTCTACCGATTTAAACCAAATTTCGTATGACAGCAGACCATTTTGTAAGAATACAATTTTTAAATCGATACTGCTGTTGATAGGCCATTTTGCAAAATAGCACCAATTAAAAAAATTAAGATTCTGTATTACATCTCGAAAACTATATTACTAATTCTCACTCAATTTGGCATGCAAGTAAGACTATAGTAGGCCGTAAAAACGTAGGTTATTGAACTTCATTATTTACTTATTGTCAAAATGGTGGCCATACAAGTGTTTTATATATATTAAGTATATCTGCCATATCATATTACCAATTTCGACCTAATTATGTATACTGAAAATATATTTTACAAGCATCATTTATACAAACAAATTACCACCTTTGACTGCCTTTTTTAGAGAAAGAAACATACAAATAAATATAGCTCTTATGTCATAACTCGGTAAATAATTAACCGATTCCTGCAAAATTTGGCAAACATTTAGTGATGTTTAGTGGTATGTGTTAATTACATGAACACTTATTTTAAAAATGGCGACTAGATAATCATTTTAGCTTAGAATGCTATATCGTCGAAATTATGGAATTTATTCTATCATAAATTTATGTGGCCGAGTGCTGTGTCTTCCAATTACTGCACTGGACTAAACTCAGTGCATAACTGGCCGACTGCCGTGTCTTCCAATTAATGCACAGGACTGCACTCAGGGCGCACTGGCAGAGTGCCGTGCCTTCCAATTACTGCACTTTACTGCACTCAGAGCGCACAGGCCGAGTGCCGCGTCATCAAATAACTGCACTGGACAGCACTCACAGCTATCTGGCCGAGTGCCGTGCCTTCCAATTACTGCACTGGACTGCACTCAGAGCGCACAGACCGAGTGCCGCGTCTTCAAATTACTGCACTGGACAGCACTCACAGCTAGCTGGCCGAGTGCTGCGTCTTCCAATTACTGCACTGAACTGCACTCAGTGCGCACTGGCTGAGAGCCACGTCTTCCAATTACTACAATGGACTGCACTCAGTGCGAATTGGCCAAGTGCCACATCGTCCAAAGAATGCAATAGACTGCACTCAGTGCGCACTGGCCTAGTGCCACATCCTCCAATGAATGCAATAGACTGCACTCAGTGCGCACTAGCCAAGGGCTGCGTCTTCCAATAACTGCACTGGACTGCATTCAGTGCGCACAGGCCGAGAGCCGCGTCTTCCATTTACTGCACTGGACTGCACTCAGTTTGCAATGGCCGAGTACCGTGTATTCTAATCATTGTACCGGACTGCACTAGGTGCGCAATGACCGAGCGCCGCGTCCTCCCATGACTGCAATAGACTGAAATCGGTGCGCACTGGCCGAGTGCAGTGTCCTGCAATAAATGCAATAGACTGCACTCAGTGCGCACTGGCCAAGTGCAGTGTCCTGCAATAAATGCAATAGACTGCACTCAGTGCGCACTGGGAAAGTGCCCGTCCTCCAATTCCTGCACTGGACTATACTCACTGCGCACTGACCGAGTACTCAGTCTTCCAATTACTGCACTGGACAGCACTCACTGGGCACTGGCCAAACGCCACGTCTTATAATAACTGCACTGGTCTTAACTCAATGAGCACTGGCCGAGTGACGCGTCTTCCATTTAATGCACTGGACAGCACTCAGTGTGCACTTGTCGAGTGCCTTCTCTTCCAATAACTGCACTGGACTGCATTCAGTGCGCATTTGCCGAGTGCCTTGTCGTACAATTACTGCAATGGACTGCATTCAGTGCGCACTGGCCGAGTGCCTTGTCTTCCAATTACTGCACCAGACTGCACTCAGTGCACACTGACTGAGTGCAGCATCTTCCAATTACTGTTCTGGACTGCTTTTAGTGCGCCCAGGCCGAGTGCAGCATCCTCCAATTAATGCAATAGACTGCATTCAGTGCGCACAGGCTGAGTGCAGCATCCTTCAATTAATGCAATAGACTGCACTCAGTGTGTACTGGCCGAGTTCCTTGTCTTCCAATTACTGCACCGGACTGCACTCTGTGCGCACTGGCCGAGTGCCGCCTATTCCAAATAATGCACTGGACTGCACACAAAGCGCACTGGTCGAGTGCCGTGTCTTCAAATTACTGCACTGTACTGCAAATCAGTGCGCACAGGCCGAGTGCCTTCTTTTCCTATAACTGCACTGGACTGCTTTCAGTGCGCACAGGCTGAGTGCAGCATCCTCCAATTAATGCAATAGACTGCATTCAGTGCGCACAGGCCAAGCGGCGCGTCCTCCAATAACTGCACTGCATCGCACTCAGTGCGCATTTGTCGAGTGCCTTGTCGTACAATTACTGCACTGGACTGCATTCAGTGTGTACTGGCCGAGTGCCTTGTCTTCCAATTACTGCACCAGACTGCACTCAGTGCACACTGACTGAGTGCAGCATCTTCCAATTACTGTTCTGGACTGCTTTTAGTGCGCCCAGGCCGAGTGCCGCGTGCTCTAATGACTGTAATAGACTGCACTCAGTGCTCACTGGCCGAGTGTCACGTTTACCATAACTGCACTGGACTGCACTCAGTGCAAACTGGCAGAGTGCCACTTCTTCCAATTACTGCACTTGACTGCACTCAGTGCGCACTGGCCGAGTGACGCGTCCTGCGAGGACTTTACTGTCTCTGGAAACAGTGCGGCTGTTTCAGTACAATATGGCTGCGTCCGTTGTTATAAACAAGAAAAAACTACTTGCTATTTTAGAAATTTTTGAATCGTCATGTGACACCCCAGTAGATGCAGTCATTGTGGTGCTTCTTGCGTAAAACGTTTTAGTCAAAATAGACCCAATATAGTGAGATATATTGATGATGTGTTTCACCAGTACTCGGAAGATGAAGTTACAGAAGTTCAGAAGTACATGAAGTTCAGAAGAACGAAACTCTTTTGAGCTGTTGCTTGACGAATACGTTATCATCCTTTGTAATATCAGTATAAAAACTTCTTATATATGCCGAAAAACATATCTTAAAGAATATCTCCTCCTTCTGAAGTATCGTGCTCGCCTCGTGGCGTTGTGTACACTTATTCTGGTCACAAGTTATTATAAACGAAGTGCTCCTGAACAACCTATCCCTACTACTGAAACACTCCGCGGCAACGCTCAGTAAGACTAGGCGTTGCCGCACGGCATCTCAGCCATATAACCAATGTTAAATTATCACCGGGTGGTCTTCCGCCGAAACTGATAAGAATATTTGGGGCACTGCAAGCTCGTCACAGCTTGCAACTATTTACAAGGTCAACCCTGTTTTCGGGGGTGTTAAAGGGATATGGAGTGGGGAAAGAGTATTTATTTGAAAGTAGTTAACAACAATGTAATAATTTCGAGTATCTTTATTTAAGACATGTAGACATTAAGAACATGACCAAAAATGCGTACGTCACCATTAGAACCTACAAGCGCCAAGCAACTTACTCAAGCTCAAGAGAGTTACGTTCTTCTGAACTTCATGCACAGATTCGCTCTACAGGGTATGACTGCTAATCCTGGATCTGGCATTTTGGAAATTTGCTTCTATCGTCACTCACCTGTTGCTGGTGTTAACTACTTCAGTCAAATTGATGTTAGAGACATTATATGCTGGAAGACTTTCGCTCTGCATGAAAGTGTACGTAATCAAAGTGCTGTTATTTTTATTGCTCAGGCTCCTGTTTTATATTCTCGTAAAAAAATTAAGATGGGGTTAGATGATGAAATTTGGATTTTTAGAAAAATTGCAGGTTCTAATGGTGACGTACGCACAGTCTAACAACATCCGCACTCGCTTCGGCCAGTCACTTGATATCTGCACTTCTCGAGTTGTCGGGCCGCACTCGGTGCAGTCTATTGAAAGCAATTAGAAGACACTATATATTCAGCTCTGATTGCAGTACAGTAATTAATTAGACTGCAATAGAGATAGCGTGCGCTGTTGCAAGGCTCTCTACTCCGTTTTTACGTTTAGAAAATCGCTTGGTTAAATTTCTGTGTGGGTAAGTAAAACATATTAAGAAATTTAAAAAAAACTTGNCGTAATCAAAGTGCTGTTATTTTTATTGCTCAGGCTCCTGTTTTATATTCTCGTAAAAAAATTAAGATGGGGTTAGGTGATGAAATTTGGATTTTTAGAAAAATTGCAGGTTCTAATGGTGACGTACGCACAGTCTAACAACATCCGCACTCGCTTCGGCCAGTCACTTGATATCTGCACTTCTCGAGTTGTCGGGGCGCACTCGGTGCAGTCTATTGAAAGCAATTAGAAGACACTATATATTCAGCTCTGATTGCAGTACAGTAATTAATTAGACTGCAATAGAGATAGCGTGCGCTGTTGCAAGGCTCTCTACTCCGTTATTACGTTTAGAAAATCGCTTGGTTAAATTTCTGTGTGGGTAAGTAAAACATATTAAGAAATTTAAAAAAAACTTGTTTTGTCATAAATTTAAGAATTTAAATTATTACTCAATCAAATTTCTATGCAATTTTTTAATCCATTGTNNAACCCCGCAGTTGACGAGCCACTAATTCCTACCTACATCCTTCCCCCGGCCCACGATTTTCCTACCTTGAAGTTGTTACAGGTCGACGCCCATGTCTGTGATGACGTTAAATAATTTAATTCCATCGGAGACCGTTTGGCTTCAAGCGTGTAGTGCTGCGCCTATGATTCATAACACGTTACAGCACTTTCAAAGTAGACGTTCAC
Organism: Clitarchus hookeri; assembly: GCA_002778355.1. NCBI lineage: Eukaryota > Metazoa > Arthropoda > Insecta > Phasmatodea > Phasmatidae > Clitarchus > Clitarchus hookeri. The sequence goes on along the minus strand of NQII01000922.1, from coordinate 506,778 downwards.
TTCATTAAAACACTGCAGATTAGTTACCGGAGTGAGGAGATCAAAACATTATCGGTTTAATGTTATCCAAATTGACATCCAACGTGCCCACTCTTAACTATAGTACAGTTCGTCTGCGGTGGGTAATGCCGTTAAAAAATAGGCCTACGACATAGCGATGTCAATCGCAACCCTCGTGAATCAATTCCTCAAACACAGATATTTTGTCGGCATTGGATTCGATTACTGGTTTGCAGCAGCCATGTTAGTCGCTAACGTCCTTTCTTCCATTACTGAACTTTCTGTCACTCTACTATTTGCCCATGGATTTTGCTGTTAGTCACATTATTAGACGATAAAAAATGAACCATGAAATGAATTTCCATGCAGAACCATGATAAAAGTTGTGACGCGATTAAATCGCATGTGGGATTCGTTCAGGACGATGCCGCTGGTTGGCGGGTTTTCTCGGGGATCTCCCGTTTCCCCGCCTTTGCATTCCGGCACTGCTCCATACCTCGTTTCACCCTCATCGGCTCGTATTATCTTGACGTAAGGGCAGCCCAAATCTCTGAACTGCCCTCGACGGCATTAGACCACTCACTTCGAGGATCTGAGTCGCACTACCAGCACGCGCTCTGTCGTAAACAGCGCGCACACGCGTCAACAAAGTACATTTCCAATTAACAAAAGCCAACATTTGCCACGGAAACATCTCTTGTCGATCCACAGCTGGCAAACTACCTGATAATCCACTCTCGTAGATGCCACCATGTGTAACATACATTTTGTGACACAATAACCTCCGTAAATCAACAGGTCTCTTTATATTTCTTAAAGTTAGCAAACGGTCTTAATGAACTTTAACCACCCCAAATAACAATTCGGGATATACCTAAGGTTGTCACTTATCATAAACAGTAAATCAGTTTAAATTCTACAACACTCAATAAATAAATAAATATATTTTCATTTGCGTTTGTAAATTATAGTTCTCAAATTGATTTATATATTCTGGCAAAGTTGATAGGGTTTCACTTGATGCGTCACTTAGTGTTGATTAAAACAAGGAATCGTCTTTATTGTAGAAATCGGTGCATTATAATTTGTTGAAAAATATTTGACACATTATAAATATGTCCTATAACATGTAAATTCTAAGGTATTATGTAACAAATATGCAGAATTATAACGCAGCACAATGAGTTTGGTGTTCCACAGCACACTGGATGAACAGCTGTGCTATAATAGAGTATGCAGATAAAAAAGAAAAAAAATGCATCGAGGATGTGAAATAAAATTTGACATAGATGAGAGCTTGCTTACTCAGGCGGGGATGTCGATGCTAAGGGCATGTTTGACAGGGCTGTCAGGTTGCTGAACCTCCCTATGTTGATCTGAAACGTGGCCTTGAAGGACGGCTCATCGAAGCATGGGAATGCCGTTCTTGCGTACGTGGCCTCGAACTGAGTAGCTGCCAGCACCCTGTAACAAGAGTCAATGCATTTATCTGAGAAGTCCCTAGCCATCTAGATGGTACAGAGACTGAGCGATGTAGGTAGTGTTTTACCGATGGTGTTCCCTCAAGCCGTGGTCTAGCATTCGTCTCGTCCTCGGCACTCAGAGGTCCACCATCTTTATTTCCGGTTTGAGTTCTGACATAAGGACTTTATACAGGACGAGTCAGCACCTCTGCGAAAAACTTCGTGAGAAGGATCCTTGCAAAATGTATGTTAGAAAATGTGTGACAACAGAGGCCAGGAAACTCTTCTGAAGATGGGGTTGAGATCAAGAACTGTATTTATTTACACAGAACCCATAAAATATTAAATGATTATTTTTTGCATGCATGTCAAACAATCCTATATCTTTAACACGCAAATACCATTGTTGGCCTACCGCATTCCCTACATGGTAGAATGTGGGTTCATACCCCTTAGAATAAAGGAAAAAGGGTTTACGTAAATTGATACGTTAAGTTTGATCGTGGGATAAGAATTTCAATGGAAAAACGAAATAATGAGTAATCTTGGTGAGAAAGGCTCCGACGAATGGTATGCGAGAAAATAGACGTTAAAAATTACAAATACCATGTAATGCTTAGGAGGCTGGCTAAATTGTTGATACCGACTGATACGTACTGCTGTAACAGAGTCACATGTTTGTATAACACATGTTGTTGTTTTATTTGGAATGCTGTATTAAAATATGTTTTATTGATAATGTTCTTTGCTAAATTTATGATAACGATTATTTTTGTTTAATTATTCCATCAAATGGTTTTTTTGTGTTTGTTCTCGCTTTCTTATTTGTAATTTATTCAATGTTTAATGCTTATTTACACTGTTATTTTGTCCTTTATGTGCTATTTTATTGCTTCATTTAATTTACGTTATGTAATTAATAAATAATATTACACATTTATTCCACCATTTAAAATACCACAAAACAGGTAATAAACAAACAAACCTTTTACTTGTCGCTTTCAATCTTTCAGCCAACCTTATGAGCATTTCGTGGCGTTTGTAACTTTTTCGTCTTTTTCCTTGCATACCATTTGTCGGAGGCTTTCTCACCAAGATCAGTCTTTTTTACGTCTTGCCATTGCGTTTCTTAACTCTTGATCAAACTTTACGTAGCGATTTACGTAGACTCTTTTTCCACTATTAAAAACGGTGGCTACCCCAATTTTACCATGTAGGAAATGCGGTAGTCCAACAGTGGTATTTGCGTGTTAAAAAAAATATTGGATTGTTTGACATGCATACAAAAAATCATCCCTTAATATAATTTTGCTTCTGTGTATTTAATGAAAGTTCGTTATTTTAATTCATCTTCACAGGGGCTCCCTGCCCCTAGGTGTGGTTTCCTGGCGATCGTTGCCACAAATGTTGACATTTTGCAAGGAACAACCTCACGAAGTTTGTCGTAGAGGTGCTGACTAATCCTGTATATTAAGGTAGCATTTAATGCCAAAAGCTAGCAGAAGAAACCACGTAAAGTTCACAGTAGTTACATTAAGCGTACTAAGTTTGGTTGAAATTTGTCAAATGAGATAGAAAATATTATGCACATTCTACGCTAAATTTGGGTATACTCAGTGGGCAAAGTGGAGGACAAAAAATCTTTAAGCTTCACTTTCAAATGCTTAATTTAGGTAAATTCAATGTACAAAGTAAGTTTGAAATTGGTTTAATTGTTCTGTAAGTAGATAATTCCGAAACGTATGTACAAAACGTTTAAAAATACCTGCATTCACTGGTATTCGTTGTCAGGTATTCAAATCTAACTTCGTAACGACAACTCAGTGTAAAACAAGTATATTCTCACTCGCTTTCCATTTATCTACTCTGACTGGCAAAAATGAAAGTTCTCGAAAGAAATGGTTGAAATTGAACGTATTTGACACACATGCATACCGGAGTTGTAGAAATCCCTAATGTCTTGAACAGCCACCTGAGTGGATTAGTTGTTTCACCACGAATGTGACAATAGTGTTATAAGTGTCCTACAGAGGATCAAAGAGTCAACACAAAGAGGGAAAATCGCCTAACATGAGGCGTCCTTCGTAGAAGAATTATACAGTATTTACAAGAGATGACGAGTTTGATAGCGGTTCCATTGCTTGAGGAGAAGCTGGACGTATCCCCAATTAACAAGTGTGTGAGGCAGATATACGAGGTGTGTTCAAAAAATAATTTGATTTGTTATTTTGTCACTTTGTCTCGATAAATATTTATGTATTCATCAATATCTATTTTGTCCCCTTCAAAGTAATCCCCCTCAGATATAATATACTTGTCCCAGCGCTTGTTGCCAATCCTCGAAGCACTTATGATATGCGCATTTTGGTATGGCATTGAAGTTGCCCAGGTCTTTATCTCCTCAATCGTGGCAAACCTCCGTCCTTTCATGGGCCTCTTCAGTTTTGGGAACAGGAACAAGTCGCAGGGGGCCACGTCCGGTGAATACGGTGGCTGAGGCATGTTTACGGTGTTGTTAATACCGATTCTTTGATCCATTGTTTGCGATAGCAAAAAATCGCCAAGCACACCAAAACACGTCTAACCTTTATATCTGTCACAAACAAACTAACAATGTAAAATGGCTGATAATGTCAACATATTTTGGGGACATGTGTACCAACATAACAATAAAAACAATCGATAATCGAATGTACGTAGCCCTCGAAATTTGTAAAGTCACCTTATTTTTTGAACACATCTCGTATATTGTTGCCTAGTAGCAATGCATAATATTATGTGATTAAACTCGATTCTGCATTACCGTGCAGACAATTACCTTTGCGGCAATTGCGATGCCAAGAGGATAGTATAAATTATTTTTGCATAATGGTGTCATAGGTTATGCCTTCAGGTCACTGCTACAGTGGTTTGGGGGACCCTGACAGCACAGGAGCGCGTCACTAACATCTTGCGTCCAGCTATGTACATAAGACTATAATAATAGTGACAGGTATTAATTTTTTAGTCTGTAAGGGCAAGTATCTTAATGTGAGTAATTCCAAAGGAGTAAATATCCCATTGTCAAAGAGACAAATTTGCAGTGTTGTGTTACTATAAAAAAAATGCCGAGATCGTTCAAATACGCGGTAATGTGGTTTTCCTTTCTCAGTTTTAAAACCATTCGTTCTAGGATGAAATATTCTTCAGAACTCTCCTTATTTCAATAAATTAAAATACACACTGGAGTAATCAACCGTGCGGCAAATCTATAAAGCACTCCACAAAAAATTATAACTGTGAGTGCTATTTTAAAAATGGCAAGATTCGTTACAGTAATCCCCAGGTTTAAGAAGGATTATTAATGATGGTTTTGTAGCCTAAAAAATGAGTAATGCCAAGTTAACTGAAATTCAGCAAATATCTGCATGAAAATTTCTCTATTGTGTATCTATGGTTGGTATAAGTCACGTTACTCAATTTTCTTTGAAGTTTGTGACAAACCCCCAAAGAAAAAGTTATAACATGAAGTTTGACCTTTATTTAAGCTGGTAGGCTATCGTAATCTAATTTCATCTTTGGTTTATGAAAGCTGGAAATGGAAAGGTATGTTAACCGTGTTGCGTTTGATTTCACGTGTTTGTGTACAAAACTTCCCAGTGTTGAAAACCTACGTCGGGCCATGATAAATTGTTGGAATACTACCGTTTTGACACCTTCACCAAGAGCAGGTTTCATTAGCGATAGTGGTAAAATAAAGACCTTCGCCCAAACATGTTATTCCAACGTTCAAATCTATGGAAGGTGTCAGATTAAATGTACAACTATATAAATTTACGTTGGTGCCGTACCTGTTCTCATTCGAGTCAAAGTAAACCCTCTGGTAGAAGCCTAAGATGCCATTATGCAGCCAGCCAGCGAACTGTAAGGAGATATCGTACTGCGTTCCCTGGACCAGATACTCGTCCATCCAGAGCACAAGGAAGTAGCGATGGTCCATGGCGTTCTCCACACTCCTGATCCTCAGCTGCCGGGCGGGCATCGACACAGTTCTGACGACAGCCCGGCTCACATACAGCTGGCTGTGCAGGATCACCTTGTCCGTCGTCGAGGTCACCGTCACCCTGATGGTTACATTCCCGGTGAACCTGGACGGCTGCGGGTGGAAGGGCACCAGGTAGACCTCATACCTCTCAGGTAGGATTGTGTGAGGCAGCCGATAATCCAAGGAGACGAGGTCGGATTTCACTTCGTCAGTTCCATAACAGACTGCAGTAGAAACTAGCAGAGCCAATGATAAGCACACCAAGATCATCCTGGAACAGCAGCGCCAATCTTTAAGTTGGTTCATCGGTGTTAACAATGAAGATAAGTCTAAACAAGGACTACAGAATAATTTATTCTGTCAGTGGCGCCAGCGTAAACGAAGGAAGCAACTTTTAATATTCCCACCAACTATTCCCTTCTCCCCTTCCCTTTGGCATACCTTTGTGGATCGTGTTATGGCCGTCTTATGAAGATAGAGTAACTACACTCTATGCCCAAATCAGTGATATCAATCAGTGAAATAACATTCACTGAAAGTCAGTTGATAAGCTACTGACGACTGGCAAATCAAGAATATGAACTGGGAACAAGTGACTTACAACAGTGGGATTCTTGACATTCAGTGGGAACAACAAATAAATCAGTGAAATTTTGCCATCATATTAATCAGTTATCAGGCACTTATTCATAGTCGCTCAATTTTCACTATTTTCTCAGATTTGGCTCAATCCTAACTGTTTCAGGTTTTATAGTGAACCAGAAAGTTTCTTGGCTCACTATGGTTCCATGGAGATATATGAGGCTATTAGAGATGTACTTTTCGTCGCTCCAAAAAATTAAAGTCCTTATTTCCGAGAAATTTTAAAATTACTCTTTCCATCTGTCCTAATCTGTAACATATTATCATTACTGAGAGTAACATTTAATTTTTTTAAATATTGAAACAAATTGATTTTTGAATGTGAGTAATGGCTTTTGACACCTGATGAAACTCGTCCAATACTATCTATGTTGTAGAAATTTGGCCAGAACTAGGAATATACTAAAACGTTTTCTGAAATACAAAGTGTTATTGCATATATGCCATTCTTATCATATGGTATGATAAGAATGTGTCTGAGAATGTGAATTGCCGTGACGCACGGTTTTTTAATGTTATTTTGTTATATTGTCTTGAATATCTCATCTGCCACAGCAGATCATGGAGAAAAATTAGGCTTCTGTTAGTTTATGGATTCGAAGTACATAAAAAGGAAGTGAATATTTTTTATTCCTTCACAGCCTTGGCAGATGTTAGGTTCTAAATACCAGCAACAAGAGGTCGAAATTTCGGAATAATGAAACACTTTAAACGGTCGCGTTAAATATCCCAATACATAGAAGTTTCGTGTATACCAATACTTTACACTCAGAAATGTACCAAATGGGAATAAAAATTTTACTGTAATTATTCTTGAATCTTTTGGGCTGGATAAATAATAACTCAGGAACACATTTGTAGGTACCTCATCTGTCAGTAAAAAATAGCCAATAAACAAGAGTGCGTCATGCACTTTCCAACAACGTTATAAAGTTTTATTCTAGGAGAATTTCTGTAGAATTATGTTATGATATTGTCCTAACTAAATAAGAGGAACTCAAGCTTATAAGCAATGACCAAAAAAATATTAAATTTTCTGCTGCTGCTTCCTTTTAATATGCATTTAAATTGTTCTACAATTTATTGAGTGTTAAAGAAATGTGACTTAATTTTTTAGCGTGTCCTACCCACATAGTAAATTTTGATAGTTAAAATTGAAAGGTTATTTTTTTCGTCATGCATCCCACTTGGCATAAATTATCACGTAGCTTACTAAAACCAACATGGGGGAGAAACAGCAAGAAAGTGAAAGGGCAATAAAATACAGCAATAAAGTAAATGGGTAATATAGTAATTAAAGTCACGTTAGGCACATTTCCACCATGGAAGCAAAGAAAAACGAGTTATCGACATTCATAATTACATTATGGATATTTATTGTGACGCTTGCCATATTGAACGTAGAAACTGAGTTGTCACAACGCAAGGGCCCCCAGAAACCACCTGCCTCAGAATGCGTGACAGCAATTAANGGCGTACTACTGAGCACTCCACGGCAGCGCTCAGTAAGACTAGGTGCTAGCCGCAACTGGGGGCCCATAAGAGCAAGGTTAAATTATCAAAGGAAGGACTTCCGGGAGAACTGATAAGAACTTCCGGGAGCAGTGCTGCACGTCCCATCTTGCAGCTGACGTTCAAGGTCAAACCTGTTTTCGGGTGTGTTAAAGGGATCTGGGGTATGCAAATAAAATACTTATTACAACTTACAATTTATTAAGCACAATACACATATGTAATTGACAGAGCACTCACATGGATTCAGAGCACGTGTGTGCATCGTCCAAAGATGCCATAGACAGCGTGGACATGGAAGGCGAATTTACCTGCAGCAAATTTAAATATTTCGTTTATTTTAGCCAGACCATCTCAAGGTTCCCGTTACTTCTTGCTGAGATCGGAAACGAAGGCATTACCCATTTTCAAGATGGAGGCAAAGTTGAATTTCGTAACCAGTCCTATATAAAATAGGCCTCGCTATGTCGACGAGCATCCATTTCGCGGCAGTCACACAACATGGTTGGCTTATATCCAGCAAGAACGTATCATTATGTAAATCATGGACTATGTCATGTTGCCTACAGTAAATCGTCTGGTAGAAATATCATGGAGTATGCAGAGGTGTGCGATGGTAACATGAATTGGATCGGTGCTGGCAATCCCGAATCATTCGAACCTTTCCAGCAGGTGATCGATTGTACCCCAGGCTACAACCAGTGTTGTTTTTTACATTCGCGAAGGCACCAAAATTCCGTGCTCACCTGAAGATGTGGTAGCTACTGCAATATGTTGAGACAAATCACCCCAAGCATGCGCCAAACTGTGCATCATGAACATCGGATCTGGATACCTCGAAGGCCACAATCGTAGATCAATCTTCGTTGGAGTAGGTAGACTCAGCCACCACAGTACAGCATCACGTCACTTTAAATCAATGAGCAGCCTCTCAGAGAGCCCTGCTCCAAGCGTAAGACTACCCTAACCTAACTCCACCCAGATGAGTAAACATCGACGAATATCTGAACCTGACCTCAGCATCGATAATGTGGTGAGTTTGCTGTTTCCAGAGCAAACTGGCATACTCCTAGATGTGAGTTATTCTATTTCCAAAGCCGAAATTAAATCGATTTAAAATTCTTCCTCTGTCAGTTAATCGATGCTCTGTGAGGTTTGTGCTGCTGCTGAGCAAATGTAAGGTACGGTTGTTCTGAATGCTAACAGCATTTCTGTTTACATGTAATTTTTTCTTGTTAAGCTATGCCTTGAACACTGAATGTAAAATAACTACAAGTTGCTAAGAAAACAATTTTATACTACATGATGGTAATGTTTGCTTGTACATAAGTTTCTGGTTAATGAGAGTAAACTGCATGTATAAGACTTACTAAAACCCTTTATTGAGATCGATACCTGTATCACAAGTAACAGTGCGTTGAATTAAGTTTCTATGCAAAAATTCATAATTTTTTAGTCAAAGCAGATAATTAAATAAAAATATAATTGCTTATTCAAATAAAAAATACCACAGAAAATAATTACATCAAAATGAAAGGTTTCTTATAATGTGTAGTTTTAATGACCACATAGTTCCTACATATTCAAATACACATCAAACAAAGAATTAATATAAAAATATTTTTTAAATCCAAGTTGTGTTTGTGTGCAAGAATTCATACCCATGTATGCAGAAAAACATGAAATGTACTTTACCTAAAACATTTTTTTAAATATTATGTGTTGTTAATTGTGGCAAATACACTTATCTATATAAAATTGAGAATTGTCATCGAAATGATGGATAATATGGAAGTTATTATTTCAAAGTGTGAAGGAGTTACATTTTTTTTATCACTGCTAAAACAAGACTGACCCCTCACAAGACTGACCCCTCATAATAATACTGCCCCTCAAGATAAAACAGTTCCCTAACAAGAAGATTGACCACTTGCAAGACTGGACCCTCACAAGGCTGACACCTCATTGATTGCAGAGCATGTCTCTTAAACAGTTTTTTCCAGACAAGTTCTTCGCTCAGCTTTAACTCATGATCACGCTATCTTAAAGAAGACAACTGACTACTACCTGATCGACCCCTCACAAGACTGGTCACTAAATGACCCCTAAATGGTCCTTAAATAAACACTAAATTGCCTTTAAATTACTCCTTATAAACCCCTAAATGCCCCTTCTGCTCTGCAAATGACCCCTAATTTACACATCCTTCTCTGCAAATTACACCTAAATGACCCCATCTACTCAGCAAATGACCTCTAAATGACCCCTTCTGCTCCACAAATAACCCCTTCTGCTCGGCAAATTACCCCCTAACGACCTCTCCTGCTCGGCAAATGACCTCCTAACGACCCCTCCTGTTCGGAAAATTACCTCCTAACGACCCCTCCTGCTCGGAAAATGACCCCTAAATGAACCCTAAATGCTGAGCGTGCGGAGCCGATCGCGGAGAATGCGGACACGAGTGCAGAGCGTATGGACCTGATTGCGGAGCAGGCTGTGGTTGTGGTTGCACACAACCAGTGCACAAGTTTTAGAATGTTTCTTCGAAATATCACTCCGAGTAAACAAACTCTGGCAGAGTTTGTACTGAAATGCTATATTTGAACTTTTTAGTTCTGCAGGTCGTTATTACAGACTCCAGGGTGACAGACCAGCCGAGTCACGCATGCACTTCCCTTTACGAGAGCAATTACGTTTACAGGGCAAGGTTAAAAGTTGTTTCGTTTTAAATGTAATATTCATGTACTAAATTTAAGGGTTGAAAAAAAAAACATTCGAATACTCTGAGAAAACCCATTTACCTGCTCTCAATGGCAGGAACTGTTATGCCATGCGACCTTGACTTTGAACTTGACCTTTGGACACCATCTCGGATGACATATTCGCTAGGGATGAAAGAAAAAATTTAATATTTTGTATATAAAACAAGGGTTCACTCTGAGAAAATCCATTTGCCCCGGTTACAATAGCAGGAACTGTGACATCAAGCAGCCTTGATCTTGACTTGGGATGATGTCATGCGACCTTGAGTTTGAACATTAGCCACCATCTCGAACGATGTCTACCAGTTAAAACAAAAAAGTATCATATTTTCTTTGGAAAATTTGATAATCTCAGAAAAAATCATTAGACCATCGCTTAGTCTACTACGAAGATGAATACGGGGGCGCCCCCCCCCCATTTTCAGTCACCAAGGTCTGAAAAATTTGTAAAAAATTGTGATTATTTTTGGTTTTAGTAATATATGTAATTCGAGATGGTAGCTAAAGGTCATAGTCGCATGGTATCATCCCAGGTCAAGATCAAGGTTGCTTGATGTCACAGTTACTGCTATTGTGAGAGGGGAAAATAACTTTTCTCAGGGTGTTCCCATGTTTTTATATACCGAATATGACATTTTTTTCTTTCATCCCTTGCATAGATGTCGTCCGAGATGGTGTCCAGAGGTTAAGGTCAACATATCGTTTGTTTTGATATGTTCTGTTATGTTTTGTTTTGTTTTGTTTTGTTCTGTTTTGCTTTGTTTCTGTTCTGTTTCTGTTTCAGCATAACCAGGCTTAAAATGATAACATGTTTAATGTGTATGCGTTGTTATTATTTTGTTTATTTGTTTTTGTAGAAACATAAACTGAAAATTAAAATGTTTTTGTTATGTTATTTTATATTTATAGATTATATTATTTTATGTTAATTTATGTAATATTGTTTTGTCTTGTCTGTTTTGTCTTGTTTGTTTTGTCTTGTTTTGTTCTGTTTTATATGTAGTTTTTTATATCTGTAATGTTAAAAAATATGTTAAAATGTGAATATAAACCGAAAAAAGAAAAAAAATAGAAAAAAAAACAAAAAACAAAAAAATTAGGGGATGGGGAGTGGGGCGGCGACCTCCACGTTGTTCTTCGCGGACTGGGCGCCAGAGTGGAGTACATCTCCATTCCCTACTTTCGCCGGAAAGAAAGGCCTGGTAGTCCTGAAGAGGTATTTGTCCCGGAGGGCTGCCAGGTTGGACTGGAAAACGAGGGTAGGGAAGAATCCGGTCAGTAGTGTGTCAGGTCGGGTCCGATGCTGATGTTCCGCC
>NQII01000922.1:451969-484595 GCA_002778355.1 Clitarchus hookeri | reverse complement strand
GGGGAGGGGGGGCTACACGATATAAGGCAGGTGTGCTAGTTTTTGTGGCTGTTCAGTGTATTATGTTGTTTGTTTCAGATTCTACAAGGATTGTCTGATTGAGGAATTAGTAAATCCACAGTTTTCTAAGAGGTTCGTCAAGACGGATATTAAAGACCCGCTCTACATAAAAACAGCCCAACAAGAACCCAAAAGGGCTAAAGAAATGAGACTTGAGGTGTTAAAAACTTTGAAAACATTTTTTATTGGAAAAGTTAATTCTAAACTTTTTTTTTATTATACTGTTAACAACAGCAATAATTATCTTTTGCACCACTTTTATTTACCCAAGACCAATAATGAAATACATGTAAATTAATGTGTTATTACACGTTATTTTTTGTATTCTAGGAAAGTACGTTCAACGTAGTAGAAATAAAATATTATAACATTAAATCATTAAACCAAAGAAAGCCACGCTTTGATTAAATATCTACACAATTACAGCTAGGTACAACTTTACTGACGCTCAGACTTTTAAAAACAAAATTGTGTTCTGGAAGATTTAGGTTGTGTCCAAGTAACCATTTTACTTACCAAAATGGACTCTCCACTTTTAAGTAAACAAGAATAACGATTGGAGATGGTAATTTATCGCTAAAATCATTCTAATAAAGGTAGTCTCCAAACCTCTGTGGCTTCGTTGCAGGTGTTATTAGCTGGCATATTCGCAGCTGTTCGCAAGCAAATCAAGCAAGTTCGGCGCCAGAACATCATTTGGACCAGTCAAATAAGCAGACAGCTTCGCGCGTGTAATGCAGCTAGCGAGGAAAGAAATACACGTAACATGAGCTGACATTTTCGCGATAAAATTATCATCTACTAGCTGACCCGACAGTCGTTTCCCTGTCAATTTATACAAAAATAGATATAGATAGAAGATAGATAGATTGTTTTAATTACGATTTAATGTTGAGACCAGGTTGCATAGCACCCATATTTTAATATTACAAACATTTACAAAGATTAAGAAATGCGTTCATCGCAACGCTTGGAGATGAACGATATTTTTTCTCTTTCCGTTCAGAGAGAAAACGAATAGCGCCGATGGTCTACCTACTCTCGAGCACGCCACGTACAACTGCCCTTGGGAAAAGCATGGCAATTCAGGTTTATTCCACACACTTCCAACGATTAGCCTTGCGATTTATTAATCGTCATTACGAATGCAAGACGAACAGGAAACTGGACACGCTTAAAGTGAAACGGTAAATCGGTTGGAATCAGTGGTATTCTTGGAATCAGAACATCCACGCCTTTGAACGTTCCTATGATTATCGTTGCTTCAACCACGTTGTTCGTCGGCTTTTTAAAAGCGAGTCTTGTTCCATTGCATAGTTTCGGTTGGTTCAGATTGCGTAACATGATTATCACCGAGCCGACCTGAGCTGCAAATTGTGCGGCGGCGTTCCTGGCAAATCCAATGAATTCAGAAATTCAAGTATAGATAATTGACGACTTCATCTGAATCGGTAATTGAATCGATCGACTTAAATTAATGCAGTTGGCTAGTGATTTGACTTTGAATTTGTATGTTCAAATCGTCTACGTCCTTATTTTCGCTTCCGAAATAGCTCGTTCGCTCAACCAAACATGGTTTTTGTAATTTGCACCAATATTCGGGAACACTTTCGTGATCAATTCTTCTTTCGACGTTGTGAATTGAAAAAAAAATAGATGGAAACAAAATGAAGCCAGTGGAAGCGTCAATCGGAATTTTTCTGTTTCCAATGCCTAATAATTTTGTGGAAAACACTTCCGCCGATTCGTCGTTTTGTAACGCGACTCGCATATTCGTTGTTAACTTGAGAGTTTTCACCAATCTCCACAAATTCGATGACTTCAAGCAACCGTTTATTTCATCAGCAGCTGTTGATCTTGGAATGACTGGCAGCGTTTGCCGAAAATCGCCGGCCAGAAGAATCATCGTACCTCCAAAGAGATCCTATCATTGCACAAATCTTTCAACGTTCGATCAAGTGCCTCCAATGCTCGTTTGTGCGCCATCGTACGTTCATCCCAAATAATTATTTTGCTATTCTGTAGTACTTTCGCCATTGCTGAATTTTTGGCAATGTTGCACGTCGGTTCATCTATCGTTTGCAAATTCAGTGGCAGTTTGAGCGCTGAATGGGCCGTTCGTTCTCCTTCTAACAATGTGGCAGCGATCCCTGATGATGCTACGGCCAGCGCTATTTGACCTTGTGCGCGAATCGAATCTAAAATCAATGAAATTAGGAACGTTTTGCCAGTTCGGCCAGGTGCATCGAGGAAAAATATTCCTCCGTAGCCGTCGTTGATTGCTATCATCAATGTATCCTACGCGGTTTTCTGCTGCTGATTCAAAAGTGAGACCTTTTTTCGAAGTAATTGACTCAAAGCATCTCAATCGTATTGCCGTTCTCGTTCAAATTCTCTATTGAATGCATAGTGCATGGGGCGATTCGGCGCTGGAACTCCTAATTCGTGCAACATCTTGCCGGGCATCATCAGGCACAAATCTTCCATAGAAATCAACGCCTCGTTGTGCATCTCCGCGTTAAAGTCAAGTTCAGGATTCGCTGTTGTTGATCGCACTTGATGCAAAATGTCTTCAGCCATATTGTCTTTGTATTTGTTCCATTATTGAAGTGGGTTAAATGGAAAAAACGCTGAAATGACTATGGCAAAAAGTGATCTAATTTGATGGGCAGTAGACGAAATAACAGAATCAGCAAATGTATGATCCCAATGAATGTCATATTCGAGCAAATGTAAACGCTAACACGATTCTCAATATGTTGCGTACAACTCGCCATTGACAGTTCGTAGAAATTCAAATCAAATCGGTCCACCAACATTAACCAATAACAAACGCAGGTAAAAACATTCGTCATTGCTCGGATGAACTGTGTAAATACGCCCTAATGCATCGGTTGAATATACATTCACTTATCCAGGAACAGGCTTTCCCTATTTCCGACGTTGGAATTTTTTTTGATGATGCTTTCCATTTAAATATCTTGGCATCTCTGAGTAAAGCAGTGTTCTCGCAAATTGATCACTTGCGCATGTCGCGAAGAAACTTGTCAGCATTGTCGCTGGTGGTCGTTCAGCTCTCTGCGCTGTGTTTGCTACCGTGAAATAAACTCGTTGTCCATTCTCCAGGTGCACAGCTAAATGGACCACAGTGGGATGACGTTCGTGTATGGCGAATGAAAAGATTGTCCAAATCGCCTCATTGCTGCTGACATATCTTCCTATTTGATGTTGCGAAACTTCATCGTTGGCATCAGGAGCTGCAATACAAAATACAGCCATGTCACTTCCTTTCGTGATGTACTTGCAAACATATTTGATGGACTTGATAGAATTGCAGTTCTCAACATTGCAATGCGCTTTGAATGTTTATACCTGTGATATAAAACCTGTGATTGTGTCAGTCAACAAAGCACGCGGATAAGGTTTGGAGCATTTGTTTTCGATCATACACGATTATCCCCGGTTGTGATTGCCACATGGTCCATGAATCATATTTGTCGTCACAACTTCATACACCTCTGGATCTGTTTCCGGATCAGGAATTTCTGCGCTAATAATGGCGTCCATTTCATCCGGTATTATTTTCTCGACAATTCACAGGAGAATTTGCGCATGAGGCAGTCCTATTTTCTGCCACTCCACAGAGTACATCCGACATCGCACGTCTCCGAAGACATGATACTTCACAATGAAGGCCTTGAGCGCATTGAGTTTCTGCTTGAATACTCGTGCTGTAATATCGTGACGATCGCTGGATGATTGACCGGGTAGTAACAGCTGTGTGATTTCGATCCATTTTGGGTTGCATGTAAAAGTGATGAATAAGTCTGTTCGACCGTATTGGCGCACGTAGGTCATCGCATCTTGCGCGTATTCGTGCAAGTGCCTCGGACTTCCAACATACGTCGCTGGCAAAATGGTAATTCGGCCGACATTGTTTGGATTTCCATCTACATTCATGGCATCATGCAGATAGACGTATTTTTCCGAACGCAATTTTTGCTTATTTAAACGTATATATGTCAGATTTTCCGTCTCGATATTGATATACATATCAACGACGAGATGATGAAACACTCTGCGGCATTTGAATATGTGATTGTCCTCGTTTCGACGAATCATCAAACGGTAGGCATAAAAATTCATCAAATTTACATTTTTATATGTTTCTTGGCCTGTTAATAGATTAATCATCTTCATCAAAAAATGATATCCATCCTCTCCTCGGCAAAATATCAGCGGGTATTGTTATGCATATTACGAACGATGGATTTCGTTGACACGCTGAAGGTTATTAACATCACGCCGTCGAATCACAATATTACGAGACTCNCTTACGAACGATGGATTTCGTTGACACGCTGAAGGTTATTAACATCACGCCGTCGAATCACAATATTACGAGACTCCAAATTCTCGCCAACAACCAAAATGGTTGCCATTTTCATTCAACGCCATTTTCATTCAACGTCGGTGCATTGAAGCGTCTTTCATGTTCGCCTGCTCGTCTTTTGTCTGCTTTGATCACTATTTTGTGATCACCCGAAGGCATCATTTCTAGTGCAGTTTTGACTAAATTTAACACATCCATTGTGTTTATGTAAGGGTTATTGCAGTTGTGCAATAATCTCTCGCTTTTCCGCACGACAGATGGCACAACGCTGATTGATTTCATCATCGGAATTTCCAAGGAAATAAACCTGAAGAAATTTGTGATCATCATTCACTGGCGGCAACAATGCTCCTGCACGATGGTGAATTTGTCCTTGAATCTGTAAAATGAAAACAAATTCTTTATTGAAACGTTGTGAATTGTTGATTTTTTTGTGTATATGACGTGTGTTGTAGTTTAAAATGAATTTACCTTAACATTTGGGCTGAAACATTACCTTAAAAGTTGGGTTGAAACCTCGTTCCTTAGTTATATTCGCTCTAAATGATGTCANCATTTGGGCTGAAACATTACCTTAAAAGTTGGGTTGAAACCTCGTTCCTTAGTTATATTCGCTCTAAATGATGTCATTTGGAAGATACTGTTGTATTTTTGTATACTCTGCAAAAAATCGATTGAGGTTCTTGGCCAGAAAGCAATGATGCTAGTGGCTCTGGTGGCAATATCAATTGTGGTAATTTGACCTTTCCGCTCGCACAACATACTCCTGGTGGTTCATGTCGAAAGCTCAAAGCATTGCAATGTTGACAAACCTTGCTCATGGTTCCGAAGTCGACCGATACATCCGTGGCGTAATCGATTGTTGGATCGTATCTGAACGTCAAACGTTCATATCGAATTGTTACGTTTGGCCGTCTGTTTTGTCGACGTTCCAAATTATTGTTTACGTGATCTCCAACTGAGCGAATCGAACTCAACTATCTCCGTCGTTCCGGAGTCATAATTGATCGTGCTTGAGAAATTCTATTTGCCTCCAAACGTTGTCTACGCTCTTCATCAGTCTCATTAACTCGACGATCATGTATTTCTCTTGCGTTGCGCGTACGCCGACCGATATTTCGACGCCTTATTGGTGACATTTTTCAGAAGACACCAAAATAATATTTTCAATACACCACCGATAACACAATATTCTTTTTCGCTAAACAAAGAAAATATAATGAAATCACTTAGCAAAATGTCACACTTCTTTATACGTTTTAAAAACATGTGACAGCGGAATATTCCATCTGTGCCTCATTTCACGCAATGACATGCTTTAGCATAAAGATTTCATATAAAAAAAACCATCCAAATTTCCGACTTTTCCCGTGGATTTTCCAAAAATTTTCGTTCATGCAAACCCTGTCCTGACAATTACGAACACAATAAAAAAAACATCAGCCAAATCGGTCGTGCCGTTCTCAAGTGATGCTCCGTCATACATGTGGCATTTGATTTATATATATAGATATATAGATATATATAAATATATATATATAATAAAGATGAATTTCATTATTTCGTGTTATAAAAATTGCAATGCTGAGTAAGGAACTAAATACACGTTCACAAAATTAATTATCCTCACGAAAATAATTTTTTATACCTGGATTCACTCATTTGAAAATAATATATCCATTAAACAAATATAACGAACTGTCACAAGCAGCCATCCTGCATTGTGTTTTTTTCAAATAAATAAATAATAAAGGACCCGCGAAGAGGTAATGGCAAAACAGTTCACCTACTACCGAGGTTATCCAGGTTCGAATCCAGACGACGTCGTCCCGGATTTTCACATGTGGAAAACGTGGTGGACGTTTCTGCTGGCCGGCAAATTTCTAGGAGTATTTCTTTATTCCACCATTATATTCCGTCGCGCTCTCCAGGTTGTAGTGTCAGACTAGGTCTGTCCATCTGGTACGACAACCAGCTCCAATGTGTCAGGCTAGGTCNCGCTCTCCAGGTTGTAGTGTCAGACTAGGTCTGTCCATCTGGTACGACAACCAGCTCCAATGTGTCAGGCTAGGTCGGTCCATCTGGTACGACAACCAGCTCCAATGTGTCAGGCTAGGTCTGTCCATCTGGTACGACAACCAGCTCCAATGTGTCAGGCTAGGTCTGTCCATCTGGTACGACAACCAGCTCCAATTAACGCCTGTCTGTTCTCATTGTAACCGCCGACCTTGTGTCTTTTCTAATGGGTATTTTCTAAAGTGGGAACAATAACTGGCTGTTATTTTTTTGTTTCAATCAACTTTTCTCGTACAGTTTGTTTCCATTGGAAGAGTAAGAATCCCTAAGAATGTGCGAAACATTAAATTACTAGATAAATTATTTCAAATAAAATGTATTTTTGACGTTGTTGCAAGTCAGGGGTAAGACAATATACCTATTTATACAACTTCCTAATACATGCAGTACACAATTAAATGTTTCTAATTGTTTTATTTATTTTTCTATGAAACTGGAATCATATATATATATGTATATATATATATATATATATATATATATATATTTACACCCTGAGTTACTACCCGCGCGAATAGAATACACCATATTAATGGTAAAGGGAGTACTTTTTATTACCTTTTCAGCAGGAACAATGACTACAAATACATTTTTTGGTACCCTTAGACTCTGATTTTTGAGAGCTGCGAAATGTATACGCTGCCTTTAATGACACGACAATGTTTGTATAAAAGAGAGGCGGAAGGAAAAAAATTTGTTAGGAAAAAAAATAAGGGCTCGAAATTCCTCAGCACTTTCAGCGAACAACCTATATGTTTATTCATATTACGAGCAGACCTTCCAGCTCACGAGTTTCCAGTTACTGAATCGCTAATCATAATGTAATCAACACATTTGTACATCGTTTTGTATGACATTAGTCTTACTAATGCATTGGAAAAGAAATTGGTAAACACTGAGCAGTTTCGAAAACTTTTATGATATAACTTATTTGCAATTTTCAATAATAGTAATCTCGAAACGTAGAGCATTCGATACATTTCACGAAATGAAGTTGCATTTGAGAAAGGGAACCAGCTTATTGTGCTATTGACATTGAAAGCAGTCGACACCGCAGATAATCTCTTTCAGTTCTTTGAAATATGGGCCGCCACTTCCTTATCGCTCTCTTGACTGCTCGCGCATTCAATGTACTGGCGATAGAAACAACATATCTCTAAAAATATATTTCCAGTTTTCGTCAGGAAACATTATACGTATATTATTGTATTTTCATTATTGATTTTACAGGATTATTATTCCAGTAATGTTCAAGTTGCAACAGACTATAGAACACGGTAAGATACAAGTCTTAGGCATGGTTGTATGTTCTATTTATGCGAGATTCCTGTACCAAAAAGAAAAAAAAAAAAAACTTAATACAGGCTTTATTTCCAAAAAATTTTCTTACAGAAATAAAGGAATTTTTCTAGATATCAGCAGTCACAAACAATTCTACAACATTCCAAAACACACGGTCGAAAACTGTATAAATTTAATTTTGTTCATTCTCCCAGAAAATATCGATATCTGTACACATAATGTTCACTGTTCAGCATAGCTTACACAGCACTCTTAAAGGCGTACACGACGTCCAATGCAGCGAAGATATTCCTGGTAATGTTCTCTGCGTAGGTGACCGCGTATCAGCACGTCTTCTATCTCCTCGTAGATAAGCCGTGAGATGCGTTCCACTGACGCATCTTGGAGTTCCTCGCAAACTTATTTGGTTGTCTGGAGTTTGTTTGCCGCCTTACGTTGCTAAACTGATTATTTTTGAAGATAATTTTGTTGCTCTAACTGAGCAATAAGGGGAAAAAATCAAGTTATTTATAAGTGGTTTATAGGACAATTAATTTTTTTCTAATGTTTTCTGTAATATTGTTTAGTCGTGTTTTCATATTGGCGTAGTCGCTGGTTCCGTCAAAGGCTAAGCCCATGGTAGTATTCGAACCTTCACAGAATGAAGATATAGTATCTTGGTAGAGAAATACTAGTCGGTGTTGGAATTTCTGCGATTAAAACAAAACACGGCACTTATTGTGCTAGAGGTTTGGGAGTATGTGACTTTCCTAAGGTTGCTCCAAAAATCGTTACTTTAAAATATGTTGTCATGTCAGGTGTTAATAATGTGACTTGAAATATAAACTCAGTTTGTCGTCTGGGCAAGTCATCCTAACTATTTTTGGAAATAATCCGAAGCTAAT
Organism: Clitarchus hookeri; assembly: GCA_002778355.1. Taxonomy (NCBI): domain Eukaryota; kingdom Metazoa; phylum Arthropoda; class Insecta; order Phasmatodea; family Phasmatidae; genus Clitarchus; species Clitarchus hookeri. Next base: position 475,880 of record NQII01000922.1, on the reverse strand, counting down.
TTCCTCAAAACTTCGATCTGATATCATAACTATGGAGGCCTTCATGACAAGACAGTAAGGTGGTTCACTTGCGATGTACTTCGTGAATCGATCCTACTATACCTGTCGTTATAGGGAATATTTATGCAATTTTTAAGTACGGGAATTTTTTATGGCGTTAAATGAAACACTTTTTTCGGCAGGGGATTCGTACCCACGCTTCCTCTAGGGTAACTAATTTGGTAACATCTTAGATAATTAATAAAACCGGGGTGACCCACTACACTGTACTGAAACAGGTGTGGGATTCGAACCCATGTTTTAAAGTTGGGACTCTGTGCGTACAAAATTGCTCTTTAAACATATCGGAAAACCCAAGTGACTAACTGCAATATGCATAACTGATCTGTGGCCTACAATCTGCAAAGTGTGATACTGACGGCAAGCTTCGCATCATGTTTTGATAACTGTGACTCCATTCGCGAAGTTATTTGCAATTGATAAAGTATTTCACAAAATTCAGTCTCTGGAGTGTTACCTACGATATGAATTTGATGGTTTCATTTTCTTTAGCGCGAAAATAGTGACTTTCGAAGGGACTGTGTGCCTAACATAGCATATTGTCTTGACGCAAGTGTGACCTACAATGCGAAATTGGTGTTTTCAGTTTCAATGGCCGTGAAATGGCAACCATCTATAATTATAAATGATCTCAGGGAGTAATTCGTTACATTTACCTGTTCTGGTTGAAAGTCCCTCGTAGACTCTGAGTCGTATGATTTCATATCCAACAGTTACAAAATAAGTTAACTATGGTGTTAACAAGCCATCATGCATAACCAATTACGTCGAACTGTTCGAGCTCGTCAGTGATAACTACAATCCACATTCAATGGTTCTTTTTGAAATAGGAGTGGAAAATGAGGGCAACTACGCTTATAAATTTGCTTAAGGCCAAAATGTGATATATCATCTTTTCGAGGTCGCGAGTATTGCTTACAAACAGAATGAGGTAATTCTACCTCTAGTGGTTTCGAAATGACGATCAACTATGTTTATAAAATATCTCAGGGTCTACCATTTCATATTATCTGGTTAGGGTTCGCAAGTATTACCTACAAAATGTATTTTGTATTTCTATCTCCAACGAACGGTTGTGAAACAATTATTAACTACTTTTACGAAAGGGCTTAGGGCATAATGCATTACAGCGCCCCTTTTGAGTTCAGGGGTATAATACCTACGATCTAAATTTGGTGTTCCTATCTCAAGTGATTGCAAAATTGTGCCCAATTATATTTATACTAGATCATACGGTCTAATGTGGCATACTTTATTATACCAGGGCCGAAGTATTACCTGCGGTCCTAATTTAGGGTCACTACCTCTAATGAAAATGAAGTGACAACCAACTATGCTTATAAAATAACTTTGGGCATGGTGCATCACATGCCCTATTCGGGGTCGCGACAATTAGCTATTTTATGAATTTAGTGGTTTTATCTCCAACAGTTTCAAAATGATGACCAACTATGCTTATAACAAGGCGGAATGCATTATACATTATATCGCCTATTCATTTGCGTTTAATTTGGTTTCCTTGCACTGATATATATCCTGGGGGGGGGGCATATATCCCTCAGTCATTCTAAGCTGCAAGACACCGAACAAGGCGTTAGTGTAATTGTGAGGAGTGTGAGCCACAGAGCCAAGTTCTTTTGTGCAAGAAGCATACCCCGAAGGCGCATTCGACAAGACTTAGCCCAGTTGGATGAGTTTGAGAGAGGCTGCATTGACGGGCTCCGAGATGCAGGTTAGTATTGTCGGCGCATTGCTCGCCACTTGAACCGTTCTGCCTGTACTGTGATCCGGTATTACACGCAGTGGGGACACGACGGTACACACCCCCGTCGAGAAGGCTCTCCGGTGGACCACCCGCACGGAGCTTTGTTTCATCGCGCGACAGGCTGTAAGGCCAGGCCCTACACGATGCCCATTTCCCTAGCAGTTTTCACGCCCAATTTCAGCTCCCTTCTAGGGTACAATTCACCCCCCTCTGAAGGGGTCCTGCTCTGTATAACAGTTTTCGTACCCATGGACATGCCGGAAACTGTGATACAACGTGTTCCCACGGAGCTGCGACAGACTGTAACGCGGACACCAGAGTAACAACCTCAGGCTGTATACAGTACGTCCGTTTATGAAAATAATACGGGTTCTGTAAAATGTGTAGAAAATAAAACGTCATAAGTTGTAATTATAAGAACGGAAAACATTTCAAATAACTCACACGGTATTAATTAAACATTAAAAACAAAACTAAAAAAAAGAAACGTGATAACTGTGGATTTGTAACTGTATTATTAGTTTTTACAAGACTCGTGACGGGGTTGTGTGTGTAGCTCAGTGGTATGATGTGGGTTTCCGAACTTCATGATATAAGTTTTATACTTCAAATCTCCGTCGTGTAACGAAATTCTGTAGTTATTTATGTGTTAAATTATTGCTGTTTATAACTTATATTCTTGTTAGAAAACTTTTATTTCTATAATCCGTTCGTCAAANGGTTTCCGAACTTCATGATATAAGTTTTATACTTCAAATCTCCGTCGTGTAACGAAATTCTGTAGTTATGTTATGTGTTAAATTATTGCTGTTTATAACTTATATTCTTGTTAGAAAACTTTTATTTCTATAATCCGTTCGTCAAAAAGCAATAATACGCAAGTAAATGCACGGTGGAGTATTCNAAAAGCAATAATACGCAAGTAAATGCACGGTGGAGTATTCTGGTTGTAGTTGTTTGCTAATAAATTCGATTGGTTTTTTTAAGTATATAAAATAAGCTGTGTAACCATAAATAGTTATAACATACAGACATAAAATAATTATTGTTAATATTGTGATATTTGGTGTTATTATTGGCCTATTACCACAAATGCTTATATTATTACGGGCAGCACAAAAATAATTATTATACTGGCAAGAGCAAAATATTTCATTAATGTGCTAACGTTTAAATGAGTAGAGTAAATGTCCGTTGCACAGAATATGTAAATAACATGTTTTCCATACACAAGCAGTGCGGTTACTCATAACGGTTTCCATACATTTCTACAGTTTTTGTGATAATTAATTTTTTCAACCCAAATGGGAGCTGATATTGTTATATCCCTTTGGCCATTTTGTTACACATTTTTTTGTTATATAAGTATAATTTTTTAATTTTTTCTAATAAATTAACGAAGTTTGTGTTTATTTTATAATTAATTAAAATTATCTAGTTTTCTCGGTTAAAAAAATTAGGGTACAAAATACAAGTAATTTTTAACAAACGGCTCAGAGCTATTTTAAAATACCGGCTCCCGTTTGGGATTTGAAAATTAATCCGCGCAAAAGATGTAGAAATGGGAGATCATGGCCTTAAGAGAATTCGTACTCAGAAACTTAAATAAATGCAGCCTATATGAAAATATAATTTTCGTAATTTTTCGATGCATCACAAAGGCCTACAGAAAATATTTGATTGTATTTGTACCCTTGCGAACTGCGGACTGTCAGCCATTTTCGATTAGTTTGCCTGCTATTTGCAGTTTTCTGTTAGCATAACGTGTGGGTATGAACAGATGCAATATTTCTTCTCTTCTGCTATACAAAATGAATGCGGTAGCGTATAGGGCCTGGTTGTGCGCCGTCCGCGGCTATGTCACGGCAGCTGGGGATACGCCAGTACCGTATCCAGGTGGCTAGCAGAGCGAGGTCTATCGTTGCGCCGTTCCTTACGATGCCTAGCATTACAACTCGGCAACATCAACAAAATATATGGAAAGAATGCGGTCGCCGGTCCTGACCTTACCCAAGGAAATAGAATGGAGGTGGGGAAGGTCTAGCGATCCAATCACAGGAAAACAACAGTGTCACCGATGCCTACCGTATAGTCTTCGCGCATGTTAAGCGATCACGTCAGTCTTGCGAGAGGTATTCGCTAAAGAGTAAGTCATGGAATGTTCAAATAATGAAACGTCCTACTGTTCACTGTGAAGTATCATTGGCAAGGTAATTGCGTTTTCTTGATAAAGACAAAGTTTCTGGAATACATACTTAACCTATTGAAATGCCACGAAACCAGCAGCAGTTGCGATAGAGTATTCCGTGGCGAAAATATGTAAAATTATCAAGGAAATGAATGTACGAAAACTAGCAGATAAAGTATGTACACTAAGAAAAAACGATAAACGAGTAGTAGAAAAAAGTTTGCGATGACTTTGATTTGTACGTTTTTCGACTCACAATTCAAAACTGTTATGCCCGCAGAAAATAAATACAATAATTAATCACGGTAAACAATATGTTTATGAAGAAATTTCTAAAGCAGAACTACTTTGCGTTTGTTAAATGTCAAAGCCCAGCTGCCAATTATTATGTAGACGAACTTCTTGTAGCGGCCACGGAGTTGTCAGACTGCCGCCATATCATGTTATTTGAATGTCATAGAATATATCTGGTAAAATTGTATCGCAAAGACCCGGACAGATAAAAGTGTTGACAGACGAGGCTATAAACAGTATTTCAGAAAATTACTGTAAATGTTTCTGTTGCTCTATTTTATACTATTGTTTATTTTAGCCATTTTAACATTTTTGTACCATTTTNATTACTGTAAATGTTTCTGTTGCTCTATTTTATACTATTGTTTATTTTAGCCATTTTAACATTTTTGTACCATTTTTAAAGAAATGTTTTAAATAATATTTTGAGCCATGGCAGTTTATATATTCTTAAACATCATAGGAAAATATGATNTTTTAAAGAAATGTTTTAAATAATATTTTGAGCCATGGCAGTTTATATATTCTTAAACATCATAGGAAAATATGATAACATGGGCTAAAATAGAGATTTTGTATACTTTGAACGCAATGTATTATTAATACAAGATTATTTTTTTGAGAATAATTGTTGTAAGTCCGTAAAATTAATTCAAATTAATGTAACTGTGAATACAATTAATAATGCTTTATATTTGTAGCCTGTTCTGTCTTGTATTTATTGCTTAACACTAGGCAGATGTTTTCCGTTCACTCTAGCGAATCCATCTTTATTCACTAAATTTTAAAACAATCTTTTGATATAATATTCTTATTCGCCTCGAACGCACGTTATAACAAATGTCACTCTGAGCTATCTGTATACTCGGGGATCAATTAAACCATTGAAACCTCGCATGCGACATGACAAACGATAGGGAAACCACACAAGCGTTTTCGACATTCCCGAATGTGTCACAGATGGTCCGTAGTAGTTTCTACTGAGTGTACTTGTCTTCCCGCCACGCGTCGCGTCAACAGTGGAAGAGCTGCTTCTTCGCACAATACGACCTGAGCATCGCCGAGCACTTATCACATTCTGCCGGGAAGGAACAGTTTGCGGATTGGAGACGAGTGGTGTTCAGCGACGAATCTCGGTGCTGTCTGGATACATACGACCGCCGAAAGCGAGTCTGGAGACGTACTGGCCCGCGCCGTCATTGTGGAGCAACACACCGTCCTAACGAGAGGTGTCGCGGTGTGGAGGGCCATGTCCTACGATTCCTGTACCCAGCTGGTGGTGTTTTAAGTCATCCCGACGGCGCGCAGGAAAATGCCCGGCCTCACACAGCACGGACATATCTGGTCTGCCTTCGTGATGTCAACATGTTTCTTTTGCCAGGAAGGTCCCCAGGTCTCTCGCCCATTGACAATGGTTGCAACCAGATTGGAAGTCTACTTTGCTCATCGGCAACTGTGGCTTATTTGGAGGGTCATTTGCGCGAGCTGTGGCTGAATCTCCCTCACGAGAACATCCAACGTCTGTATGCCCACATACTCGACAGTATCACCACCTGTCTCCGTGCTGCGGGGTTGTCCATCGCCACACTAAGTGCATTCTGCCAGTGTTGGTTTCCTGTCATACGTGCTTGGTGTGGTGCAGTAAGTACCATGTCCTGTGTCTGTACCCACTTGCATGCCCCTACAATGGCACATTCAGGGTGTTCGATTTTTTCTTCATTTGAGTGTATGTATTGTTCATGGGTCAACTGAATCTTTTTAAATTGAAANATTCAGGGTGTTCGATTTTTTCTTCATTTGAGTGTATGTATTGTTCATGGGTCAACTGAATCTTTTTAAATTGAAACATATTATTATAAAATTATTATTTGAATCAGTTTTGTCTAATTCCATTTTTTTGGGAGTTTCTTAATGTATATATTTCAAAGTTATAGGGGTCAACGTCGACGTCATGAAGTTAACAAACACATTCAATAGAGCTGCTTCCATAGACAATACGGCCGTGAAAAAGAGAGCAGGAGTACCTAGTGAAATGCTCCACACTCGACTGACACCCTAGTATTCCTGCCCCCAAGTTGCCAAANATTCAGGGTGTTCGATTTTTTCTTCATTTGAGTGTATGTATTGTTCATGGGTCAACTGAATCTTTTTAAATTGAAAAATATTATTATAAAATTATTATTTGAATCAGTTTTGTCTAATTCCATTTTTTTGGGAGTTTCTTAATGTATATATTTCAAAGTTATAGGGGTCAACGTCGACGTCATGAAGTTAACAAACACATTCAATAGAGCTGCTTCCATAGACAATACGGCCGTGAACAAGAGAGCAGGAGTACCTAGTGAAATGCTCCACACTCGACTGACACCCTAGTATTCCTGCCCCCAAGTTGCCAAATTAAACACTACTCTTGCCAAGTTTAAGTAGTANATTAAACACTACTCTTGCCAAGTTTAAGTAGTAGAGTTGAGTAGTTCCCGAGACATGATTTAAATGCTTCATATCATTTTAGGTGGCACCATTTTAGAATATAGATGATAAATAAAATACGGGTCTATGAATTTGATACTTATATTTTGATGCTTATTTTCTAAATAAGCGTCCAGCATGGGCGTAACGTGTAAAATTCGGGTAACATTGCTATTTGCTATAAGCATAGTGAGAGTGGTGTACATGATTGCGGAGTTAGATGTTGTAAAGGTTCCACACGCAAACTCACACACAGACACCCACAAACACACAGAGATAGGAAGGTAATCCAAAGTATAACTATCCTAGAAAAATTAGGGTAATGATGACAAAAGGAAACAAATGATCTATGTTTGTAAGTTGAATATCGTATTTAACTGGATGATAACAGATCATGAGTGTACTGATCATGATCTTGTCATGGTAATGGGGTCATATGTGATCACGTTCGTGTTTAGATCTTGGAATGCATGCGCAAATAGAAAAATGGGGTAAAAATAGAATTACGAATCAGGTCATATAAAAAGTGTAGTTAACTGAATGATAACCAATCTTGAGCGTGGCGATCGCTATATTATTAGAAAATAAATAAAGTTAAGTTACACAAATTATGTTAGTATCCTTAATGTTATTACAATAAGAATGTATAACTGAACATATGTTGGCAAGACCACACAACACCGCTTTGCTATGATTTCTCGCAGAAATGCACAAAATGTCAGTGGTTTGTCTCTAGTGTATAAAGCTAGGTTCACAATTAAAAACAATTAGCAACCATTTCATAATGATGATTCGTAAAGAGATCTCAGTGAGAGTCGTAGAAGATTATCACCTGCAGTACCAGTAGGATCAATATGACAACCAATTGTTGTTACACCATTTAACTCTATAGAAATCCCATTACTTAATACAACAATTATTTTAACATCAGGGGTAACTATCATATGAGCTCATCACAGACTATTAAATAATAATATAAAAGAAATAAATCAAAGTTTAATAATTATTTGTATATAATTNTATGAGCTCATCACAGACTATTAAATAATAATATAAAAGAAATAAATCAAAGTTTAATAATTATTTGTATATAATTATAATTTAATAATTATAGTGAAGTATATTAGGATTATAATTCACTATTCTTCAAGCATATGAATATATTGAAGCANTATAATTTAATAATTATAGTGAAGTATATTAGGATTATAATTCACTATTCTTCAAGCATATGAATATATTGAAGCACCACTCACAATTAGAGTTTCAATTTATGGTTCCAGATTTTTTATAGCAACAGGCTTCCATGGGCTCCATGTAATTATCGGGACTACATTTTTAATAGTATGTGCTCTACGACAATTAAATTTTCATTTTTCAAAATATCATCATATAGGATTTGAAGCTGGTTCACAATATAAATTAGCAGGTCGTGTGTGGCTGCGTTTTACTTAAGCGTTGAAATCAATCACTATACAGGTTGAGTATAAAATAACACCCCAACTTTGAATGTCTATAATATCAAAACCAAACAACCTATAACCTTGATTGACAAATAAAATGAACCGTGGAACCATGACGTTGGTTTACCATAAATTCATAAATGTTCAATGTGACCACCATGAGTGGCCCGAACGACATCTACGCGTTAATCAAACTCGTTCTACTCTCTTGTCAGAATGTCAAGTGTTCCGGTTTGGATGGTGTTTGTAACTCTCGGTTTGAGGTGATGAGGGGGAAGCAAGCTCGTATTCGAGACGTCAATGTGAAGGGGGCGGTCTCATGTTTCCTTTATAGTGCGCCACCCCATTGGCACCTAGCTGTTCACGGATACCTGAACGAGATGTTACCGCAACACTGGATTAGTCGAGGAGCAGCTGGTGACCAGGGTATTCATCACTGGCCCCCAAAAATCCTTCATCTTACCCCGCGCGATTTTTTTCTATGGGGGTACATAAAGGATTAAGTATTTCANGATTTTTTTCTATGGGGGTACATAAAGGATTAAGTATTTCATCCACCATTGCCGGCTAACATTGACGACCTCAAAACGAGAATTACGGACACCATCCAAACCGTAACACCGGACATGCTGACAAGAGTGTGGAACAAGTTTTGTCATCGCGTAGATGTCGTTCAGGCAACTCGTGGTAGATCATTGAACATGTATAAATTTATGGTAAAAAAACTTCACGGTTTCATGGTTCATTTAATTGGTCAATCAAGGTTTTAGGTTGTTTGATTTTCGTATTATTGACCTTAAATTTTGGGTATTATTTTATACTCATCCGGTTTCTATATCATATGAAATAATTTTGTGTTGGTGAACAATCAGAACAGAGCAGTGTGTGTTGTTGGCGAAAACCATTATTTACAGTATCGTAACCTTCAAAAATATTAAGAAATCAGGTGCATTTGCATGTTTATGGTTACATTAGTAAATAAAACAATATAATACTTTTCGCTATCAGTAAATATCTGCTTTGAAGAATGATGTACTGATACATGGTACTGTTATTCGAGGCTAGATAAGGAATAGTTATCAACCAAAGGCAAACAAGACAGACTTGTTGCAAGTTTTTATTGGTTGAACTTAAGAACTATTCGTACTTTAGCGGAGACAGCCAGATCTTGAGATATTCGTACTACATAACAAAGAAAAATACATTATTCAATGAAGTAACCTAAGCGTTAGATTTTGCATTTGTTATGTCGCAGTAAACTTAACTAAATGTAATTTTACCATCAATGAATCAGCTTTGAAACATGTTAACGACAGTATAACTCTCAACGATGTAATAACAACCAAGAAATACGGCACGTTTCCAATAAAAATGCCTATTTTTTTTAAGCATGATAAAGAAAACTTAATTTTTCATTCCTAAATTATAAAAATTACATAATAACCAAATTATTAGGGACAGTAAGCTACATTTGTGGATTCCGTATGTTTAATTACGTTAATTGTAAATGAATAAATTCCATGGTGGACATAAATAGCATAACAAATTTTTTATGGAAAGTTCACAAAATATTCCAATGAGTGTCGTAACCTAACTAATTTCTGTTCAATGTAATAAACTAAGAAACAGAAACAGTTCAGATTGTACATCCACCTAGAGAGCAGGACTTGACGGATCATTGATGTAGCTTTGCGACAAGACGATATTCGTGCATGAGAGATACGCGAACCCCAATTTTTGGGGTTTCTGACCCGATTGGGGTCCGGAGCAAATTTTTACCTCCACAGTACTAAATTAAAGTAATGAAGTACACTGAAGAGCCAAAAAAACTGGTACACGTGCCTAATATCGCGTAGGTCCCCCCCTCCCCTTCTCGCCAGCCACCCGGTACGCAGAAGTGCCGTAAGACGACGTGGCATGGACTCGACTAATGTCTGAAGGTATGCAGGGGGCAATTTACGCCATGAATCCTGCAGGGTAGACCACAAATCCAATCTTCACTAATTTGAGAAAGGGTTGCAGGTCTGTCACGTTTCATGATTCTCGTCAGTCGTCGTTTGTCCCGTTCTTTCACGATCTTTTTCCGGCAGCAGCGATGTCGAAGATGTGATGTTTTACCGGATTCCCGATATTCACGGTACACTCGTGAAATGGTCGTACGCGAACATCCAAATGTTATAGCTACCTCGGAGATGCTATGTCCCATCTCTCGTGCGCTGACTATAAGACCACGTTTAAACTCACTTAAATCTTGATAACCTGCCATTGTAGCAGCAGTAACCGGTCTAGCTGCCGACCGCATCGCGTTNTAAATCTTGATAACCTGCCATTGTAGCAGCAGTAACCGGTCTAGCTGCCGACCGCATCGCGTTACTCTGATTGGTTACATACTTCTGTCATTTGCATACGCACGCCCATACCAGTTTTTTTGGCTTTTCAGTGTATATCCACACCAAATTTGGTCCAGATCCGTGTACCCTCTTTATACTGTGTATCGATTGGCTATATGGTAACGATTTTAAAGATTAAAATCGTTTAAAGATTAAAATCGAAATGATCGGAAGTGTAGATACATGTACACATTTGCACAAAAGCTGAAAATAATGACATAACACTCCCAGATGTTTTACAATTCTGTAATTTATGCACTCTAAAGTCTACAGTTATGATAATTATTCGGTTTTCTGCTTTCAAGTGTTTCCAATTACATATAATTTTATATAAGCATTAACTGGCTCTGGGCATACTCGAATCCAAAAATCACGCAGGTCTATACGTGAGAATAAACTAAAGAAAACTGAGTGAAAATCGGTTTAAGACTCTTGCATTAGATTTGTTTTAGACCGAACCAAAATATTTTGTGAAATATTTCTGAAATATATTTATGATGAACATAGAAATATTTTGTATCAATCAAAAGGCACTGCTTGTTATGTGAATACAACTAACAGTTATTTCACAGCTGCGAATCAATGCCATGCTCGTAACAAAATATTTGACGCATTACCTTTGAACAGGGTTCAAGTCATTATTGCGAATAACATCAACTTTCACGCTACTGACAGAAATGTAAGCCTATATAGTTCTTTGGAGTCTAGTAATCATATTTCTAGGTTAGGTTCATGTNTCACGCTACTGACAGAAATGTAAGCCTATATAGTTCTTTGGAGTCTAGTAATCATATTTCTAGGTTAGGTTCATGTGGGAATTAAGCTTATTTTATATAAAATAGCCTTAAATACTCATTTATCTTAAACTTAGAACTCAATCTGAATGATAATATGGAGACGGTGTCATTTTATTAGTACAATAACATCACGTTTCGCTCACTGAACAGGGGATGAGCTTATTAATTAACAACAGTTATTGTGTGAATGCAGTTGTGTATATAAAGGTACACAAACATATATATATATATTTATAGAAAACATTTTTTTGCTGTTTTTTGTTGGCTGTCTGAGATGAAGCAACGAAGGAACTTCGTTGCAGGAAGAAGAAAGAACATGTAAATTCTCTGGCTTTTTCATGTGAGATGAGGAGATATAAGCTGTGGCTTCATCCAGTGAGTTCTCTACTGCAATTCTGTTCCAATTGTTTTTCAACCATTTGTATTTTTTGTGAATTTAATGTAATGTGGTCTTACCTTGATTTGCCAACGAACTCCACTGCTGGCGATTATAGACGGTTAGGTATTCGGGCTCCTAACATCTTTACGTGGCACATTTCCTGTAACTGTGCCCGTTATCGATAAACGGTATTCGTAAAACTTATTTATCAGTACGAGCAGATATATCTCTGATAGCTTCGGAATAACGTATTTGAGGAAACATGATAAACCAAAGAACCTGAGATAAGTAAACGATGCGTATAAATATCGCCGACTTGAATTGAAGTTCACGCGCTTTGGTAGTTCATTGGCTTACAAACAGTGTTCTATACATCGCGTGAAATAGATTTTGTGCCAATCCAAGTAAAAAATATGTAGCTATAAAATATTTTAAACATTTTATCAGAAAAAAGGGAAATCTTCCTTTCTTCATGTAACACTGTCTTAAAAATACCACACAGAAAAGTCTCTTTCTATACACATTTTATGATTGTGAATATACAGTCAGCATAAAAAATTTAAGTTGAAATTGGTTCCATTGTTTAGCAGATATAGCATACCATGCTAAAATTTTATATAGCTTCTTTTCTGAAATTAATTGTGAGATACACTTTATAAAAATAAATTAATATGACGTACCATAATTTTAATTCTTTGCGAAATTGTGTAGAAGTAGTTAGATGTCTTCCTGAGATATGATATAAAAAACAATATGTTTTCATGTGGCAATATCTTACAAAATGCTCACAAAAGAAGTTTTATATAGACAAATGGGATGGCTGTAATAGATATTGCCAGCTTACAAAGTCAAGTTAAAATTGCTAACATCGTTTCGAAGATATAGCATACTAATATAACATATTTGTGAAGCCGCCATTTTCAAAATAAGTTGCTAACCCACTTAAAATATGCCTCTTCACATCGCCTGTCGTAGTACAACTTGTTTGTCAGATTTAGTAAGAAACGGTATATTATTTTTAACATGACAAAACAATTTTCCTTCATGTTGCTCTATATAAGAAGACGTTGGAACAAAGAGGCTGTGTGTAGACACACTTCATAGTGGTTATAGATACTGTCTAAATACAAAGCTAGGTTCAAATTGGTTATAAGATTTAGTAGATTTAGCATAAAAAGCTAAAATGTTTATAAGGCTGCCATTTTGAAACTAAGTGTCTGATTCAATTAAAACATACAAATTTAAGTGGGCTATATATTACTAATTGTTTGCGAAACTTTGTGGAAATTGGTAAATTTTTTCCAATGCATGACAAAAAAACTTAGTAGTTGGAAAATGGGGTTCCAGGAAAAGTGTAAGGGGCTGTCGCGCCGTGGTGCCGTCCGCTACCTTAGATGAAATCTCTGCCACCATCTTGAATTCCATTATATTGTGTCCTTGACCTTCATCGGTCATCTTGATTCTACCACCTTCTTGTTTTCGACCACCATATTTTCCGGCCTCCATCTTGTTTCTGGTTACCGATCCCTGTAATGTGGTTTATTGTTGTAACAATGTGCCACTGTCGTCCGTCATCTTGTTTCCACTTGTCCTTCGTTCAACTTTCACCTGCTAGGGGTACTGGTATCGCTCTCGCTCGGCCACCATGTTTGTTCTAGAGTTAGCTGCTAGAGGTGCTGCAGTTTCAATTTAATTTTCGCAGAGCTCAAATATCGTATGGAGGAAGGTGGGATCGAACTGTTGAACCTTGGGTCAGCATGCAGACGCCTTAGACCACTCAGCAATAGGGGCATTAGCTGGGACAAGGGTTTAAAAGAAGTATATGTGGATGTGGATGGGAAAAAAATTAGATTTAAAAAAATTTAAGTTTTCGTTGTCATGATTATTCTAGAATAAAAATGTGTTATAATAGTATTTTAAGTCGTTTTTCTTAAAATAATTTTTCTTATGAAAATAATGAAAAGGTATAATTAAGAAAACATATTTTTTTATTCTATTTTTATTTTTATATAATTTTTTTAATTAAAGCCATTTATTTTTCTTGTGCCGGTCATCCATCCTTCGGTTTGGAACTAGTCATCCATCCTTCAGTCTGGAACTGCTCATCCATCCTTCGGTCTGGAATTGGTATAAACAAAAGCAGTGTATAGATAGGCCTATGTTACTCGACGACGTATGCACCAAATAAATGCATGTGTATTTTTAGTGTCATCCAGAGAGCCAAGATATAGGACTGCATTCAAAGTTAAATTGTTTCACTGACTTACATTAATGTTACCTCAAATTTAAATAAGAAATTCTGGCTAATTTCGCAATTAAAATATAGGACTCGTAATAGGTAAAACATGTTTCGTTTTGTGCACTATTTCTGTTTATAAATGCTAGTATCGATACGTATTAAATAATTGTGATAAAATTCACCTCATTCATTCAGAGGAAAAACAGAGACTATTTGACATCTGCAGGTTCGTGAGCGTACACGAACTAGAGCATCATTTGAAAATACTCTAAGTTTGTCTGTTAAAAAATTATTTTGTATTTGATTAAGTAGAAGAATTTTGGAAATTCTTACGATCATGTTCAGTAAATACACGGAAACGCAAATAGTAATGACGAAAAACGGAACTGAACTCCGTAAATACAGAATACGGAAAGTCTCCTTATTTCCTGTAGCTTCGGATGTCGGAAACAAACAATGCCGAGTCTGCACAAAGCTTTATTCGCCACTTTAACCAGAAAACGATCGTTCCCGCTTCACTTAGTTTATCTACGCCACCTAGACCTATTCCTTCAAATAAAGAACAAGTAGCGTCATGCTTTCTAACAGTTAGCAACACTTAAAATATACAAACATTGATAGAAACTAAACAGTTTGCGTATTTTACTACACTATAAATACCACAGTAATAGCTGGAATTCTTATTACTATGTGAGAGGTCAGTGGTAAAGACACGGGCTCGTAAATGTTTGACTCACGTTGAAATATCGCTCAAATATAAAATATTTAAAATTATTTTAAATTTTATTTTATTCACAGTAAAACACTCACATAACAAAAATTAATTACATCTTTGCTCTCACTTTTTTAAACCTGAAAGTATACAAAACTAACAAACAAATCTACGCAGAGATTCCGCGATTTTACGTTCGTCATTTTACGGAAGTTTTACGGAGACATAAGGAGACAGTTTTACCACCTCTTTACTGTAAAATGAAGGAAAACTTTCGTGACATTGAATGCAGACAATAAATAATATATCAGGAATGGAATCGTAAATGACATTTCTTAGTTGAGTAGTTATGTTGAAAAAGGCAGATTTCAGGTTGTACCTTATAAAGTTTTTTATTAAAAAATATCGTTTTTTAAGACAAAGAAAAATTTACAGTGTGTATTTATATTATATCTATACCTTTTAACTAGTTTTGTGAACCCTTTTCTCATAAACTTATTCTGATTTATAAAATTTCATACAAATAATGATTCAATTATAATATTTTGCGCCAGTTTGCATATAGCCACAGAAATGTTTGATAGCTAGCTACAACTACAGGCGGTTATCAGGGTGATCAGTTAACCCCGGATGCCAGAGTCAGTGTGCAGGAAAAAATTCTCTCATATAGGATATTTCCCGCAGTAGCTTCTGGGAGACGATTGGTCAACCTGATCACCCCCGTACTTAGTATTGCACAGAATACTGTATTACTGCATTGATTTCTTAATGTGATGCCACTAAGGATATCAGGAGGCTGGTATTGTAGAAGTTGCAGTGAGAAGTCTACTCACATTTCTCCCAGTCTAAATTAAACAATTGAATTATTAAATATAACCAGAAAAAAGGCTAATTTTTCCTTCCGCAACACGTGAATTAACAGTGCTTTCCTGATTTTCTCTAAATCTACTTGTTCTTCAATATATACCACATTATAAATATAAAAATCCTTAAGAGAAAATGACGAAACAACTTTACTTTTCCAGTGTAGCAATTGATGAGCGAAAACTTATTTCGTGTCGTAAAATGTAGCGATTTTTAATTAATGAACGAATATAAAGAATAATTTTTTGGTGTATAAATAAATAGGACCACACATTTTTCGCGAAAAGATTTGTGCTCACATCACACTGAATATCCTGCGTCCACAACTGCACCATCCTTCGGTTATTGTTCGCACTTCTACATGAGAAGATGTGTTGTTATTTTACTAGACCAATCAGATTGAAGTACTCAGATAATGAACGTCAGTGATTTGCGGGCAGACACTTAGGAAACATCACAGCTAGAATCATCCAACCATGAAAGTTCTTATGAACTAAAGTGTTTTGGAGTGCAACTGGTCTTGAAATCTTTTCGCGAAAAACAAGTCTTAAAATATTTTACTGTTGTCATTGGCAATTGTTAATTTCACTAAAGGATTTGGATAGGAACGGATTTCAGATGTAAATTATGCATAATCCGGAGTGGTTATGAGTTATAGGAGTTTAGTATTTTAAGGTATTGTTAGTCACGTATTTGTGTGAACACATGTCTACAGCTTGAGTTTATTTAGCCCACCTAAAGCATTAATTTTAATGTTTGAATTCAGTTAGTATTTAAGACGTTTACTGCTAGCCTTCAGAAATTAACAGGTAAAACTATTTTAGTAAAAAATTAGCAGAACTGCCAAGTTTTTCCCGGGTATAATAGGAAAACCTGTGATGTCTTCTAAGACATTCATTTAAATGATGTGGTGTAAGGACAAATTTGATTTTAACAAATTCTAAAGGTAACTAACATATTTAATTGAATAAGGATTAATACCATGTTGGTCAATACGGCTTCGCAAGTGAACCATTATTTTTATCAAACTTTAAAAGATATGCTATCGCGGGCTTTTATGTAGATCTTTTTGAGAGCTACAATTCTATAGCAGATTAATTTGATGTATCTCCAATGGTTTAGTCAGCGGAAGCCATGTAAGTGCCCGAAAAGCGGGATTTTACGACCAACGTCGACGTTTCTCTACTATCCTTACTATAAATATAAATGTATTATACACCAAAACTTTTCTCAAGAAATTTTCGAGATGGTATTAAAAACGCATCAAAATCTATAGAGTAGTTTAGAAGTACTAAGCGAATACACAGACAGACGCGGATAAGCGACCTTGTTTTATACTATTTAGAGATACGTAATAAATTATTATCAAAAAAGAAATTCTTGTTACCGTATTTAGCGGTTCCTCTTAGTACAGTGCACGTGCAATGCTCAAAGCAATTGAAGACAAGGAGGTTGTTGAGTTGTTGTTGCTGTAAACATTGAAGGGGTGTTTTTATTATTTGTTCTTTACATTTTAGTAGCAAAATCTGATTCCTTTAGAGTATTAGGGATTATTAATCCGTAAAGAAAATTATTACATACTGCAAATGTTCATATAATGTTCTTTTTGCTTCAACATGTATTATCCTCTTGTTTTATTTCTACACAAAAATCCTTTATTACAAAACTGTAAATAGTATGTCATTTTACAAGAGTATCTTTCAAGTAATAATCGAGGGTTCCACCTACGAAGTCTGCAGCCACGGAGTTTAGAAGAAAATCAATATTTTTAAAATTCTTTATAAATAAGTTTATTTAAAGATAGATATTTCAAACAAAAACATATTCATTATAACTTTCTCAAAGAATACTGCCACTTTAAAAAATTTTCAAGGGAAATAATTTATCCGTCAGGGTTTTTTTTGTAACACATAAATTTTAATGATACATTTTACAATAAAAAATATTAAAGATTTAAATTTTGAATGATTTCTTAACGTGTCAGTATCTTTAAAGAAATGTCACGTGGAATAGTCGTGCTTTTTGTTTGAAACAGTTATCTTCAAAATTGTTGCTTTGAGAAGGAATTTCTTTAACATTGACTCCTCATTTAAACTCTGTCGCCGCAAAGTTCTTGAGCAGCGCCCTCAAATGAGCCAGTTTTTAGTTCTCTGATATAATAAACAAATTCGAAAGCACAAGTTCGTAATACATACAAATGAATGATTTGTTTGTAGTTGTCTCTTAAGAAGTTGATGGTGTAGTTAACCCCGTAAGGATTATTATATACAGATGGGTAGACTATCTCCATGCCTTGGCTTCATATGTAGGATGGTTGTGTAATGGTCTACCGTAAGTACCTAAAAAAGTCCGCACATATTGTTTTCGTCTTCGTACTTTTTTTTCAGTTATTTTTTAAACCTTATTTTAAAAGGTGTTGTTAATTGGCCTAATCTTTGGGCACAAGAAACGCCAGACGTTTTACTATTATTATTGATTTAACTGTGACCTTTAGCCTTTCTATTGTATTCTTTGTGTTTCTACATTTTCTAACTCCCGTACGGATAATTGAGGCGTTCTAAAATTCCTGCTAATTTTCTTTTCTAAACATTAGGTGTCATTTTACAATATCCAATATTGGAAATTTATTTTTATCTGATCACTTATATCACTGCATTAACTAAGAAAGACTCGGGAATTGTAATAATCTTAATTACGATTCAAATGCGACAGTTACTACGTTATCGTGTATAAAATATTAAACAACCAAATCTAACACTCAGTAATTTAAAATGACGTTAGACAAATGAATACTTTCCGGTATTTGCTCAAAATATAATTTACGCATTTGGCTCCTAGTTAAGTTCACAACGGATGAATAAAATAATTTTTCAACCTTTGACGTTGTATTGCGAGAAAAATGTTTTAATTTACAGCCGGCGAGGATAATACTTCTCTTTTATATACTCCAAACTATGAATTTATATATATGAAGCACATTTTCATTCATTCCACTGTTTCACTTCGATGGTGGATGAATAAAATGAGATGATCCATGTATATGTCAATTTTACATATGACAGAAGTACACAACTTGAGAAGAAAAGTGAGTTCCTTAACAGGTCTTTGGAAAGTGATGAGAGTAGGTTACAATAATAATTTTAATATTTAAATGTGTGTATTGTAGATTTATTATTATAAAACATTATACATATTTTATATAAAAAATTATTATTATTTTGATTAAATTTCAAAAAGTTTATGAAGAAATATTGTGTTGGAATTTAAATCTAAATATTTAACTTTTAAACTGCATTCTGTACAAGTAGATGTATTATTATTATAATTGTGTGATACAGGTGTATATATATATATATATATATATATATATATAAGCCGATCTTATGAATGGTAAAGAATCGTGCAATACTAAAAGTTATATATTTGTAACTTTGTTGATTGTAAACATTATATAATGCTAAATATTGCAAATTAAATTCCAAAAATGAACTATAATCTTCCTCGGGTAGTTCTAGGTAATACGTGATATACGTAACGGCCATCACTCCTTGGGTTACACGTGACCCATTATCTCGTTTCTCATGCAGTCCACCACTCCCAGTATTACCACTTGTTCCGTGTTCACGTTTGTCGTGAGGTAGCGATTCCACAGGTAGTCGAACTACGCTTCGCCACCACAGCGCCGCAGGCCATTGCAGTAAAACACTCTCTTCAAGTCTGGAGTAACCCTCGTTATCAAAACGATAAATTTTCTTTATGAATGCCAATAAGTCATCTAGGAGAAAAATACTCTTACATCTGGCATATATATGAAGAGGCTGCGTCACCAAGTGATAATGTTATTCGAGTTTTACGACGAGCGACAACGGCTAACGTTATCCGGAAATATTAAATATTCTGTAGCTTTTTATACCTAGGGAAATTTTTTCATTATTGTCAGTTTAGTGCTAAATTTCTTCGAAATAAATGTTTCCTTTGCGAAAATTTACTTTATTGGTGAATTAATGTGATATTTTCACACACCCCAAATATTAAAAAGAAGTATTTGTTCTTACCTAATACATAATTTTTACTTCAGAAAATTTCCCAATATTTCTTAAATAAACCAAATTTCCAAGGCGAAATTTTGTTGCTGGTAAAAACAAATTATGGTTCCCAATAACACGTACATTGACAAGTTCCAGCGCTATTGAGTGCTCACTGACACAACTGTTTATCTCTAAATAGTATAAAACAAAGTCGCTTATCCGCGCCTGTCTGTGTATTCTCTTAGTATTTCTAAACTACTTGATGGATTTTGATGCAATTTTCAACATCATTTAGAAAATTTCTTGAGGAAGGTGTTTTTGTAGAAAACATTTATATTTAATGTAACGATAGTAGAGAAATGTTGACGTTTGTCGTAAAACCCCGCTTTTCGGGCGCTTACACGGCTTGCGCTAACTAAACCATAAGAGATAAGTCTAATTAATATGCTACAAAATTGTAGCTCTCAAAAACATCTACAGAAAAGTCTGCGTTAACATTTGTTTATCTCTGAAGGATGACCCACAGTAACCATGTTTGTCTTTCGAAGTTTGCTAAAAAATAATGGTTCATTTGCGAAGCCATTTTGACCGACATGGTATTAATCCTTATTTAATTAAATATGTTAGTTACCTTAAGAATTTGGTTAAGATCAAATTTGTCCGTACACCATATCATTTAAATGAGTTTCATAGAAGGTATCACAGGTTTTCCTATTATACCCGGGCAAAGCCGGGCAGTTCTCCTCGTTGACAATAAATGTATTGGCTGTTACCAAAACATTTAAAAGGCAGTAATAACATTCATGTCTTCCACAGTAATAAAATCTTGCTGCGACTGCAAAACTACATCCATTATATTCTGCGTGTGCGCTCTGGCTGGTATATTTGAAGTGGCCACATTCTGTCTGGCCACGACGCCATATTTGTCCGTGTCAGTTACTTTGCATCAGGTTATGAACTAATCCATGAGGGATATTCTTAGAACATCGTTTGTATCATTCCTTTCTTCTACATAACTAAATGTTACACGTAAATGATTCCAGAAAATTTTCTTTTCATGAGGTAAGGTGTGCAGGCCTTGTCGAGTGTGCCACATATTAGACTTACGTTTTCACCCTTCGCCAGACAGCATACTAGCGTTGAGCTAGGTGGCGCAATGGCAACACTTTGAGTTCGAATGTGTGTGGTACAGGGTTCGAGTTCCTCTCCTAAGTAGGCTTATTTTAGTTTTTAATTGTTGGTGCTACAAAGTATTTTGTGATGTCTATATTGACAAAAAGAGTTTTGTGGCCACCAATACAATTTTGTTGGTCACCACAAACCCGTTTTTCAGTTTGTGTACGGGTAACTAATTTTGCTCCTGACATACAAGTTCAAAAACGACGTAAATTCGTGTGTGGTAATGTCTTTGTGGGGTGGTACATTCGTCTCCAAACCAAACGTAACAACACCGTGAGTGGCGATAGTGATACATGTTACCACAATGTGAAACGCCTGTAGCCCAGTAACACCACTTTGTCGGACATATGTTTATATGACCATTTTTGTTTGTTTTGATCCCAGGAATCACCTCCCGAAGATTGTTATAATAGTTTAGATACAACCTGTAATATTTTTTTTTTTAACTTTCAGTTCATTATTTCCAGTTGCTTGTGGGAATCATAACATATGTAAGTTAAAGCTACTCGGGTTGCTGTGTTTAATGAATGCCAAAACTTAAACAAGATGCATAGTAGCTACGTTATTCCATCCCACACTGAAGAAAACTGTAATGTGATAATGAAGTTAAGTTTTTCGTCTTCATAGATGCAGACTTTAATAACTAATGAAGTATTTTATTTTTAATTAACAACCAAAAACTAATAATATAAACAATGCAATGCGTCGCTACTATAAACACATATATATTACAATTGGAAAGACAAGTTAGGGAATTTCATATGAGTGGTGGAATTGCGTTTCTGCGGAGTTTCATGACCTAAATATCACACTGTTAGCCATCAGACTAACAGTATTCAAATAGACGGTATGAGAAACACTAGGCCCATTCAGAAGTTGAAACGTAGGAGCAAAACCCACCAGATGCTCGGCACCTTCCCTTTTTGATGGATGAACATTGACAAAGATTTGTCCGTGTATTTATAGACAGCTGGGTCACGCCCCACCGTGGTCCAGTGAACTCGGCGCGCAGCTTAAGCCGCAAGCATAATCGCATTTAAAAAATCCTCTGCCAAATAGAAGTTGCAGGTTATCACCGTGTGAAGGTTGGCAAATAACACCTACTCCATGAAATCTGCCTGCACAATTTCGTGGGAGTCTTTAATAACTACAAACCCTCATCTACATAGTTGTAGTTTCAATTTGATTTTCTTCGTGAAGATAATATTATTTATGCAAACATGCAAGTAAATAATTCACGATATGGCTCCACATTTTATGACTATCGTCACCTTATATATTCTCCCTCTGTTACAATACAAATAACCACGGTAAAAGGAATTCCAGTAGGCCTATAAATCTATAAAATCAATTCCAATTATGACAGGCATTAGAGAAGCCCACGTACAGTGCACAACTCACACAATAAGACGTCAAATGCGGTAGTTTCATAAATGAAAGTAATTTCTAAGCAAGTATTTTGCCTACTTTCCGACGGAAAGATATGCTTATTAGAACAGCGTCTTGTCTGTGTTCGTGCAGGCGTCTATTAATTTGTGGATGTGCGCTACCCTGAAAACCTAAATCCCTTTACCTTATAATATCAAGCTTGGTACACGTGCAGTGCTTAGTAATAAAACTAGAGCGTTATACTACTATAACACGCCATATGCTTATTTTTAAAGAGTAGGTAATTTTCACTTTTGGAATGCTATACCATATCACAAAAAAACATTCAAATTATTTGATTCACAGTTGGTACAAAAACCGTCCACAGTGTCAGTATTAAATTCAGAAATCTTAACGCTCATTGCAACCTAATTTTGAAAGAAAAAATAAAGTGCTTTCGTCATATTTCGGCAAGTACTCAAAATATATACACACAAATGCGTGCGGTTTCAATACATCCAGATTTATTTTCTTGAATTTCTTCGTTCATTGTCAACTAAAATGTGAAGCCCAGCTGGTAGTTTAATATTTCAATGAAAACGCCATGTTACGTTGGTTTCATAGCAGTTTTGATCGAATGAAAATAAGTGTTTCTCATTTAACTTGATACCTGCCAAATGCTGAAGTTTGGAAGTAGGTATTGATTCTGCTCTGCGGCGTGAGGCGCCAGCACTTGATGCTAGCCCTCAGTGATAGGGCATACAAATACGTCGACACTGTTGTCTCTAGGTCCAATTTACTAATTACATACACTTTATACGTGTGTTCACATAATCGAGTTTTATTGTTGCTTGAACAGGTTAACTGGTACATGAACTCACGAGACAAACTCTCCTCCCCTTTTTCTATGTAGGCTACGTATGGTTTGACGCCGCGACTGGCGTCGTGGGAGGGGGGGAAGATTCTTCACACTTGGTGTAGAACTACTTATCTGACACTGCTGAGCTGTATTCCCTCGGCTGGCGGCTTGGTGGGGCGTCCCGACGCCTGGCCTCGAAGTTCCTCATTCTCGGGTCCACGCAGGACTCTGCGTTTGTCGACGTTGGACTGGCTTTTCTCGGATTCTTCCCGCCGCACGTCACGTTTGACGGCCTCCGACTGAGGTCGGCGNGTCGACGTTGGACTGGCTTTTCTCGGATTCTTCCCGCCGCACGTCACGTTTGACGGCCTCCGACTGAGGTCGGCGTCCTGATGCATTCTCGATCCTCGACTGACTCCGGCTGACTGNGCACGTGCAGGAACAGTTGCATGTGCAGAAACCTTTGGTAGGGTGCCTTTGCAGCTGCGAGGTTCCTGGCATCACTCTGCCGGCACGTCCACAAAACCCTTAATCCGTATTGCGGTCGTACGACCGCGAGCTTCGCCAGAGCGTGTGTTCTGACGAATAAAATATAGGGACGCAGAATGCGTCAAACTTTAACTTATTATTCAAATTTATATACGTTCAATGGTAGCATATGTAAAACATATAATGCATTAATGATAATTTTAATTGTTAATTTAAATATATGGCGTGAGGTATTGCTGAAATCGCCATCAGGCTAACAGTACAGATTTAACAGTAGTTTCAAATAGCTGTTACTGGATTTATAAATTATTGTATAGTTAATTTTCATGAAATTTTAAATAATAGGGTGCTGTATGTAGTGTAGAACG
>NQII01000922.1:421377-451948 GCA_002778355.1 Clitarchus hookeri | reverse complement strand
ATATTGTTTGGAATTTAGAATTAGCTACTTTGAAGGGCTGTCTGTTTACCTGATTAGACATTCCCACGGCCAATGTCTAAGAAATTTTACACAGTGACTTAGAACTTCAAAGTGAAAGAAGCTCGAGGAGTACTCTTTTGTGTTGACAACAAACATCAGTGAAAATAACCGTCCGCGCGCAAACAATTCTGACCAAACGTTGGGAAGCCAGAGATCCAAAAGCCAACTCCATTCGATCAAATAATATTTTTCCTCAATTACAACAAAATCTGATTTTAACGAACAAATTTTTAGTTGATATTTTAATATGATACAATGATGAGATATATGCGTGGCATAAATTAAGAATTGTGTGATTTTTAAAATGCATGAAGAATATTGTTTGGATGACGAGGTGAGATCGAAGGGAGGAGGGAGTGGCCTCTTATAGNGAATATTGTTTGGATGACGAGGTGAGATCGAAGGGAGGAGGGAGTGGCCTCTTATAGGATCATGTTTTTCTTTGGTAAGTTTGTGGCAGTAAGATATATGCCAATCAGAAAATATAAATTGTTTATTTGCTCGCGAGGCGTATAGACACTCGGGGCAACTTCAGCCAATTTCGAGTCTGCAAAAATTAAATGTATAAGATATTAATAAAACTTACTCGCTAAGCGCGTAGCTCCTAGCGGAATATACTTAAGTTCGTGAGTGTGTTCGCCGCAGGATAATGGAGGGTGGTGAAATTTTATTAGTGTTAATGTAAAAATTTGAATAAATTTCGTAAGATTTAACCCACAACTACATACAAAAAAAAGAACCTACTAAAATAATTTATCGTGTTTTATAATTTATTCACAATCGTTAGTATTTGCAAGAAAACCCAGAGAAGCAGGTAAAAAACGTTTCGAAATTCCCTGAAGATTGGAATCACTTACTACGCTGTGTAGTTGAGACTTTGGTTCAGAGATCTGTAACTGCGTTTCCCGGTTAGCGTGCTAACTTCTTCATAACAACAAATAATTATAAATGCAAATTAAAGAAAGCAAATCAACATTACACATTTCCAGTGATAATTTTTTGTAACATATGTTTATAACGGATATGGGATATCAGATTTAGCATGTTGTGACTAAAAGATCTGCGATGTCTCTAAACACATATTTATTTATTTTTTTGTCTTGCTTTGTAACTAATCATACTAAATATACGAATTCGGGAAAAAATTACAATTTTTTCGTTGTAAAATTATGTGATTGCATCTGACCCAAAACAATTCAAATTATATTTTTTCCAAATAAAACCCTTTGGCATATTTTCGCCCACAATTCCTTCGAGATTACACACTGCCCTCCTTTCCTCGCTGCTGGTACATGAAGTTTCAGGTTCGAATTCTTCATAAAGTATAGATGTAAGAGCCATTTTTAGAATTGATTTAACGTTTAATCACTTTATGGGCTGCTCACCAACTCATCTATGACAAACAACGGGGGCTTAGTTTTATAAGTTCACGTTATTGTTAAAAAAAAATTCTCGTCCAATCTTTAGCCATGCAAGCCACAAATTTACATACATCTCGACTTACGATTGACCACTATTTTTTTGTGATCCAAAATCACCCAATTTGATACGTTTAGGAGTTGACTTATTTATTCCCATGACGTTCGTTATTCCTGTAATTTTGTCTCTTGTAATGTACAAAAAGGTGAAAGGCATCAGTAATCACCAGCAAATAATTACAATCGTCACTTGCAATCTAAAATAAAAAGAACTGTAAAATACAACTGTAAATCACTGAAACGAGTAACACGCTACGAAAATTATAAAATAGACATCATCTATAATTTTGCGGCTTAAAAACACGAATTTCTGGTAGTAAATTCTCTAATTGACTATATAGATCTAGACGGTATCGCTTTGGTTTTAAAACATGGTACACGATTTGTGGGACATTTAATTACTTAATTTCGATGCTTTATACAGTTGACATCCGCAAATTCCGATTCTACTATTTTTCTTGAATAAATGGTGTTTCGAAGCCAAGATTTTCACAGGTTTATGTGGTATTTGTAGCGATCGATAACAATTTTAGAAGGGGAGATTTTTTACATATTTGCCAGGAAGCACCTTGGTTAAGAACACACACTCAAGAGCTATTCAATTGATTTCTCTTAACGCAGAGAAATAACATTATTTAAAAAGGACGTTTAGGACACTCGCTTCAGTATTTAAACATTTTCTGAGATATTATTTAAAGTTTTCCTAATTTCACTTCTCCTACACGTAAATAACATGCACCTAATGGGTTCACAAGCCTCACGACGCATTTAGAACAGCTAATCGCGAGTACGTGCTGATCACTTGCAGACCATCTACCGATCAAAGATTAAATTTGTGCATCTTCACCAGCGATACACGGCATGTCTTCGCAATGAAAAACTACAGTGACTTCAAGTTCACAAATGCCTTACAGGCGTGCACAGCAAGTTGTCCATCATCAATAGCACTGCATGGTATGTCACTGCAACGTAAAACTACAGTGACTTCAAGTTCACAAATGCCTTCAGGCGTTCACAGCAAGTTGTCCATCATCACCAGCACTGCATGGTATGTCACTACAATGTAAAACTACAGTGACTTAAAGTTCACAAACGCCTTTCAGGCGTGCAGAGCAAGTTGTCCATCATCACCAGCACTGCATGGTATGTCACTACAACGTAAAACTACAGTGACTTCAAGTTCACAAATGCCTTCAGGCGTGCACAGCAAGTTGTCCATCATCACCAGCACTGCATGGTGTGTCACTGCAACGTAAAACTACAGTGACTTAAAGTTCACAAACGCCTTTCAGGCGTGCACAGCAAGTTGTCCATCATCACCAGCACTGCATGGTATGTCACTACAACGTAAAACTACAGTGACTTCAAGTTCACAAATGCCTTCAGGCGTGCACAGCAAGTTGTCCATCATCACCAGCACTGCATGGTATATCACTACAACCTAAAATTACAGTGACTTCAAGTTCACCAAAGCCTTTTAGGCGTTAACAGCTATGCAATGCATGGAACCTGCTTATGGTAGACATGCTCCTGTCTGATAAATTCACTATGGCAACACTATTTGGTTACACAGATTATTTGTAATCGTCGTGTAACAAACATTGCTCTCCTCTTCAAAGGTAGAAATAACCTGACCTAAAAATAAATGATATGAAAAGTTAATAAAATGATCCGGCGAAACCATTAAATTTTCATAAATAGTTAGTTAGTATGAAATGGTTTATAATTCTTTCATACCTAAAAGGACAATTGGTGCGCAGTCAAATATATCCCATAATTAGATAGACACAACACTCAGCTTACGCAACGCTGCATACCTCGCCAATAACTTATATGTATTATTAATAATAATAAGTAATTAAACTATATTGAGTTTTCATAAATAACAACAGTTTTGATAATATAACCCTACGCTCGTCTAAGCATAAAATAATAAACATTTGCTAGTCCCTGGTACAAAATATAAATCATAACATCATTGTCCTTATATCTGAATCTTTAATGTATTTCCAAAAAAATAGTTGCATATAAGTGTAAATAAACCCATTATATGTAGTAATGCCGGAAACATATTGTTTTAGTTTGTGATTCAAACGGCTTACATTCAACCGGCGAAATATATGGCTTAAAAAATCATCATGGCCCTTGCAGGGCCAAAGGCAGGTGGGAATGATGATTTAAACTCAGAGAACAGGTTTCCTATTCTCTCCAGCACTCCAGAATGGCATTACGTGCAGATAGACCGCAGCGAAAAGCGAACAATATTGCCCTTACAACTGCTGTCACAGCAATGATTAATGAACGATCAAAATGAAGTACTAGCTAAGATATAATTAGTAGATAAAAATCCTTTACCACTGTAATATTTTTCAAATAGTCTTAAAATAAAAATAATTACCTCGATACTTAAAATTTATTGGCAGAAACGAGAAATTGTCAGCAAATCGCCATTACTTTCTACTCTGTCCATGATTGTCCAGGGCCATACGAGGTAAATGGGAAAGATGTTGATTTTTTTTAATTTTTCTTGTAACGTGGTGTTTAAGGAGACACCGTCACTTTCTGAGGAGTGAACTACATCGTTATAAATACTACATGTCATAAATTATTGAGTGAGCAACATTTTACTGGAATTAAAGTTGACACCGGCGGCTACACAAAGAATTGCCTCGTATTTACCCCACGTTATAACACTCTTCTACGTGTCATTGACGAATAGCTATTTGAAGACATCACCACCAAGGGGAACACAACTGTCCCTTTACATGAAACACGACAGACGTAATCGCATGCTGATTTAGGGTGATCGAATTAAGGTCTGAAAACCCGAAATTTATTAAAATCCTTTGTTCTGCAGTCACAACCGGGAAAAAAACGATGTAATAGTTGTGCTTGTGGTAAAGGGTAAAGGTACGGTAACTGCCAGTCACGCCTTGCAATGGCAATGTGCTTATAAAATATTTGTGCTTATTTATATTTAAATCACCTTTACAAAGATTCCATTCATCTACCTACTGAGAAACTATATGTGGGTAACACTGCAAAATTTAACATTAAGCACTTCCCCTGGAAGAGTTTTTAATTGTTCAACTAACGAAGGATTGGCACATAGATTAAGGTGTCCACATTCTTTCGCTTGCGTGTAATTATTAGAGCATTTGTATGCTTTATTGATGATAAATGTTCCTTAATATTCACTTACAGCGTAAGTGTCCACATAGAAGCCAATATCGAATACATGCTGATTGTTAAAAGCAAACAATTATTTTCACGAATTAATTGAACTAACAATTGGTTTTATTTTTAACATTTCCGAAAGAACTAAAATTTTAACACTTTTATTTATTTGTCTAAGGTTTTCGTAACATGACTGCATCTATGACGTGTTCCCTTTTCACTTAGTTTTTTATTAGCTAGCATCCTTTTTTCGTACAAAAACGAATATTCAGTGAACAAATCCAGTGAGTAAAAGTAACATAAAAAGAATTAAACATATTGTTAAGGTATTAGAATTTTTGTTAAAAATAATGAAGCTTTCGACTACTGGGCAATTCGCAACCTATATTTTCAAAAATTTTCGTTTTACACAGAAACAAAGTTTACTAAGTTATAATTAAAATACATAATTATATTTTATGTTTTTTTACAGCGTACATCTGTAGTGAGGCTAAATAAATATATTTGTCGTTAATTCTCGAACACATTTAAAACTTCTGTATTTACCAAATGATTTATATAAAACTCAATTTAATGTCAAATGTGTAAAAGATTTTGCTTTGAAACTTAACGACTTTTAACAAAACAGTGCTTGCTATCAAGTACACTTATGTCATGAACAGCATTATGATCTATCTTCTTTATTTCATTACTCAGCTGAACACTGAATGGAAAATGATAGTGTTAAGTGAAGAGGTCCAGTGAGACCAATAACAAAATATTTAATATTTAAAATAAATTGCTTTCTTTTTCACAATCCATATAGAGGCTTGACACATTCGCTGAATCAAGTTACCATCCAAAGTAAACTACCCAATTCCTCAAATTTTAAATCTTAATTTATTTTGTTTTACTGACTGAAAATTATTAAACATGTTTTAATACTGTAGCATGATTTTCATGAACTCCCAAATCTCTTAATTTTTATGAAATAAAAATTAATGTTTTGTTTTTATCTCTCTTCAGTATCAGTATTTATTGTTTACCTTGATTTAATTGTATAATTAAAAAATATTCTTATAGTAACGTGAATGAAGTTATTCAACTCACAATCACCAAACCTTGCAAAAAAGATTCATGTAACTTTGCACACCACATGTTCACATAAAGTGCACAAAGCTAAGAGGTTTTATACTTTAGAATTATTATAACTCAAAAACTGTGGATGGTTTTAGTGTTAGAATTATTTCACGCACACATACACACGGTTCACGCGGTATTCAAACCAGAAAACTTGATATATGCTTCTGGTTATTATAGGGCAATAAATGTTTTTTTGGCATTAAAATTAAATACTGCAAAATAATTCATTTCAAGAAGGAAATATTGGAATGGTTTAATTTATACTAATTATAAACAAAACAATACACATTCTTAACACTTTATATATATTATAGCTTTTAAAGCCGGTCACCAGTGCCAGATAATTCTATTGCTCAGACAGTCTGGCAAGTAAACTTAAGCTGGCAACGATCATGCATTACATGAAATTATTCGTAAATTTACCACATTAGTGTACACGTTCAGTGAGAGAGCGCGAATGGTATATTATTTTCCCATACATTCAACGTACCGTTCCTGCATTTGCTCAGGAATTAGTAAAATGCTTAGGGAAATTCCCAACTTTGTATAGTGGCGCTGCTGTACATTCCTATTTGTTGTGACATTTGATCCCCTAAAAATTTTCATCATGCGCAGACTTAAAATTCTTAGTGTGGATTTTGTTATAATAAGTGTGAAGGTTTTAGCGCCACAGTGAAGTATGTTCTGCAGATTGACATACTGCAAAAGATGGAATTAGACGTTTGACGTGAAGTCGAAAATGCAAGCAGCGGCTCAGAAAAAACCTCTTAGAACCACTGACGAAAATCGACACTTATTATTCTCCTCTGGTTCTATTAATTACAACATAAAATTAACGAAGCATTGTAACCTATACATTTTAAAAATTTCATTGGAACTACACACGCGTAATAAATGTATTCTAGGTGGAACGCTACCTTATAATGTTACCTTATAACGTCCTGGATGGTTGATTTCGGAATATTGTTGGCTCTTGGATATTTTTCTCGCAATTGCGGTCAAGAAATAGGAACGGGCATGTTTTAGTATCCCTTCTGCAACCACAATTTGAAGAGTCTTGTAGAAATTGAAAGTTGCATGACTTGGTAGTAGATAGACTTCCTGAAGATGTGTAAGTGTTTTCGTTGAAATTATAGTATGTATCTGTATACATCAGCCCAGGTATAGTATAATCAATGAAAGTTACAAGATTTTGTTGATATAACTAATGAACCTGATTTTCTCTACATGGATGCAAATAAGAGGGCCAGTCGAAAAGTAAGGTTCCCAATTTTCTTTGTAGGTGAACGGGTAAATATAGTTCACGATTCAAAACGCATTTTTATTTCGGTTAATAAGCCTACTTTCCGAAGGAACGAAAAGCTTATGAAATCACTTTCATCTTTGTTTCTGTGTGAATGTGTGTGAGTCTGTGCGTGTGTGTCATCCCCTTTCAAATTTTGAACGCGTCACACGAGTTTCACCAAACTGGGTACACACATAGTAATTTGTAAGGACATCTGACTTTTCTAGTGTTCGACCAAGCCAGGCACTTACTTTCAAAAGGTGGGTATCTCAAAATGTATGGTGATATGTTAAATCTCGGGAACAATTAGATCTATTTAAACCAAATTTTGTATGTTGACAGCACATCATGTAAGCATTCATTTTAAAAACTGATATTGTAGCTTGTCCACCATTTTGTAATATAGCACCACATGAAAAAATAAGGCTTTTATGTTATAACGTAAAACCTACTGAAACAACTTTAGCCATATTTGGCAGGTAAGTAATGCTGTGGTAGTCAATTTTAATTTAGGTGATTGAAATTTATTAGGCACTTATTTTCAAAATGGAGGTTGTGTAGATATTTTACTTTTTTTGGTATATCTACCATGCCGTTTTACCGATTTAAACTTATTTTTGTAAGCTGAATGTATCACTTTACATGCTTCATACACGCCAACACATAGATACTTTTGCCCACCATTTTGTAATATAGCGCCACATAGAAAATTAAGTTTTAATGTCATAGCAAACAAGTAGTTGTGAAAACTGGTTTGTTATATAAAGGTCAGAAACTTATTTTCAAAATTGCGGCCATATATATAAAATAGTTTAGTCTTCAATACAGACGAAACCATGTAATACATTCTGATTTAAATTGTATGCTGGATATATATATATACATATTAACACATACATGTAAATAAAATATGAATTTTGTTTACAAAGACATTATGTTGTCTGTCATTCTGTAAGATAGTGCCGCATTAGTAATTAAAGATTCTGTATCATATCTCGAGAAACATTTGACCGATTCCTATCAAATTTGGTAAACAAAGAGCCCTGCGGCAGGTGATGTAAACTAGTAAGTTTTAAGTAGATCAGACTCTCATTTTCAAAATGGTAGCCATACTGCCGTTTCAGTTTCATTTGTTATATCGTATAAAACATGAAATCGATTCTAACTTTGTATGCAGGAGGTATATATTACAACAAACAAATGTGTCTAACAGTGCCTCTTTTGTCCATCATTTTGTAAGATAGAGTCACACAAATATATAAATATTTTGGGTATATCTCGGGAAACTATTGGACGATTGCTACCACATTTGGAAAACAAGTAGTAATGTGGCAGGTATGTAGACCAGTACATTTTATGAATTGAAACTCTTACTTTCAGCATGGCGACCATATAGACATTTTAGCTATGTCATCTATATCGTAAAATTAATTCCAACTTAAATTGGTATACTGACAGTAAATAGTACAACCATTAAATGTGCCTACACAAAGTCTGTTGTCAGCTATTTTGAAATATACACTCTGGATTCTGATAATTGCTACACCTATAAATAATGGCCTAAATGAATCCAAACTCGGATGATGTGTAGAATAGTGTACCAGCAATAAGTGATAAGACTGCAGAGAGATGGCGTACATGTAGGCCCAGCAGCACCCTCTCGTGTGTGACCGGAAATGTCAGTATTACGGCAATCTCAGTCAGTGAAGAGCCGTCTAACGAAGTGAAGGCAAGTGTCAGTGTGCCTCGTTAACGTCAAAGGGCGCCATATCAACATGTGAATGAGTTCGAACGGGGCAGAATAATCGGTCTCCTGGAAACGGGTTTGGCATACTGACATTTCGGCTCGTACAGGGCATGCTGCTACGACAGTATTGCGTGTGTGGCACTAGTGGATAGAAGAGTGTCGTACGCAGCAACGAGCGGGTACTGGACCACGCAATGTGACCACAGCACTGGATGACCGCCATCTTGTCCGCATGGCCGTAACGGACCTCGTCCACAGTGTTGGCTCGACACTGGAACACTGCAACGGGTGTGGACCTGTCTACGTCGACGGTTCGACGCCGTCTACTTCGGACTCGACTGGTGGCACGCATGTTATTGAGTCGGCTTCCGTTGTCCAGAAACTACAAACGCCTCAGACTGCAATGGGCATGTGAATGCCATTGCTGGCGTGCTGAGTGGCGAAATGTAGTGTTTTCGGACGAGTCCTGCTTCAACCTGTCCTACAGAGATGACCGTATACGTGTTAGACGCTACCATGGTGACTGCAATCTGGCAGCCTGCATTGTTGAGCGACATAGCAGAAAAACGCCAAGTGGGATGGTTTGCGGCGCCATTGGATACAACATGCGATCTTGACTCCTACGTATTGAGGGCAGTCTGAACAGTAACCGCTACATCAGGGAGGTTTTAGAGCCCAAGGTACTGCCCCTCCTTCAGGCGACTCTACATGCCATACTTTAGCAGGACAAGTCCCGGACACATGTAGCAAAGAATGTGCAAGCATTCTTTAATGAACGACAGGTACACTGCTTCCCTTGCCTGCACGTTCGCCTGACATGTCGCCCATCGAACATGTCGGGGATATGGTTGGTCGGCGACTTTTTCGTCACGGTCCTCCAGCAACCACTGTTGATGCTTATTTGTCTAGCATACAAACCGCGTGGAGGGAGATTCCCCAGAAACCATTCCAGATCCTCTTATATTACATGCCACAACGTTTAGGAACTCTGATTGCAGTAGGTGGGGGCTTAACACCATACTTAATTCTCAAGGACAGAGATCATGTACGGTTCTGTAATCCTAATCAATTGTGTATTGCCATGTACCTAACCTGTGGCATAAAGTTTATTTCAATCACATGCATCCTTCTTGGTGTTGCATTTTTCACAAACGTTAGTGTAGAAAATTTTATCAATTAAAATTTTGGTCATACTTCCGGAGAAAACCAATAGATTCTCACAAGATTTTACAAACCAGTAGCACTATGGCTGGCCATGTAAATGTGTATATTTTGAGGCAATCAGGCACTATTTTGAAACTGCCAGTAATATAAACATTTCGTTTCAGTATGTTACACCATCAAAACTACAAAACAAATTGAAATAAACTGTGTCTTATGGGTTTATATATTTTAAACATAATGTAGTCTATACGAATATTTATTCCCCTATTTTGCAAAATATTCCAATATGGAAAAGTACAGTGTTTATGTCTTATGTGAGTAAAAAACCCACCGATTCCCCAAAATTTTAATATGAATTTTTACTGTGGTTAGTCATATTAATTTATATGTTTTAAGTGTGCCAGACACTTTTTTTCACAATAGAGATTAGAACACTTTATAGCTACAACAAAATTTTACTGATTTTTACTGAATCTTGTATATAATACCTATGACAATCATCGTATTTGTTAATATATAAACATTTTGTCTTCCACTTATTAAGATTATCACATTTAAAAATTTACATGTGGAACTAAAGTATTTTAGGTGGGTAGGCCATTTTTATGGCATTAATATAAATACTTTAGGTTATTATGTTATTATATATTAAACAATTCAACAAAAATTAACCAAATTTTGTGCACTAACAGTATGCATTACAAGCACCAATTATACGTAAAAAGATACTATTTTGCCAGTCTTTTTGCAAGAAAGTGCCATGTAAGAAAATGGAAAATTTTGCCATATTTCCGGAACAATTCATCTAATTTCCGGCAAATTTTGCACATCATTAGTGCTACAGAATCATATATAAACTTGCATGACTTAGTGGGGTCAGACATTGATCTTCAAAATGGCGGTCTTACAAATATTTTGTAAAGTTTGTTATATACATTAAATAATTTTACGAAATTCAAAGAAACGTTGTATGCTTGCAGTATCTATTAGACGCAGAGTATACAGAACCTTTTTAAAGCAATATTCTAAGAGCGCATCAAATAATAGAACAATGTGTTTATCCTTTATTTCATAGACTAATCAACCGATTTCTTTCCACTATTCTTCACACAAGTAGCGCTATGGTAGGCCAATGTAAACTTCGGTGTTTTAAGTGCCTCAGGCACTTATTTTCAAAATAATGGCCCTGAAAGTATTTCAGGTTTGTAAACACTATTATTTCAAACAAGTTTTAATGCTCCGAATTCAACCTCCATAATGCAGTTGATTGCACGCTAGCTTATAGTACGAGGTTTCTGGGCTCGAGTTCCGTGTAAGGCACGTGCCCCAGCAGCAATTTTTGGTCGGGCGAACGTAAGCCCAACATTTTCTCCAAAGTTGGGCCATTTTGGAAATATTACGTTGGCCTGACATGAAAATGACAATCAGGGCAACGTAGCACTGTTCATCATTTTTATGTCAGGCCCAACGTTATGTTTTCAATTGGACGCTAACCAAAACAGAACATGTTCCCAACGAAACACCAACGTCGTATTTTCTACCACTGTCCACAACTCGGTATAATTAGGAAATTATTGTTTTACATAAACTATGCATACAGATAAACTTAATTTAAACCCCCAGTAGCAAAATTTGGTTGCGCCAACACTGGCCCAACTTTTGGATCTACCGTTGGGACAATGATGGTATATTTTTTTGGTTGCCAACTAAATTACAACGTTGGCCCAACATAATTTTATGGTTACGTGCAAACTGTTAAGAGTACTGTATTTTCCCTTTCCAAAAGGCATTAACATACTCATTTACCCACAGTTGTCAATGTTTGGCTGCTACGATGTGTTATTGCATACATAATGCTAACCAAGAAACAACGTTCTGCAAACGTTGGTTACCAGAGTTTTAAATAAATTTTAGCCATTAAAAAAAATTTAAAAACTTGTAATCTTATCATTTTTTATCATGTCCCACTTTACATTATGACCTTATAATCTCGTTCGTATATATCGGATTTGAACTTGCGCCCTTTGAATTGGTTAACCTACGTGTTTGGAACTAGATTACTGTAATATATACATGTCATATATTCCAGTTCGATATATTGTGTTATATTTTTTATGTATTATGTCAGATTTTCCTACTCTGAAACTGAATTAAAAACCTACCAGTTACAAGTACACACACACACACACACACACACACACACACATATATATATATATATATATATATATATATATATATTCCAACTAATGACGAATACACAACCAAAGACAACCAGTTTATTTTCAAAGGATTTCTTTGCAAAAAAACTTGAAATACTAAGCAAATGAAAGTAATTATGTATGGGTATATTTACAAAATAATAATATCCTATGATGGCATAATGTCTGCAAAGCAATGTTGTCCCAATGTAACAAAAATTACCAGTCGCCAACTGGTTTGTTCACAACATTGTCTAAGCACATGGAAATTTTACATTTTGCAATTTTGTTTATGTTGTAAAAATTAATATGTTTTTCAATTTAAAACGATTATTTCCTATTAGTGCATTTATTTTGATTGTACAATGTTGGCCCAACAAATGTATTCAGTACATACCAAATGCCTATTGTAACTTTTGTTTTCCGACAAGTAAACAAGACATAAAGAATGAATTTAATATTAGATAAGACTTGTTTTGTGTGTTAATAACATTGCATTTAATCAATTATACGTAAATATAGTGTTATTTAATCAGATATATTTTTGCAATTTCCTTTCTTGGCATAATGTTCGATACACAATGTTGGTCCAACAGAAATTTACATACCAAATGACAACAGTATGTTTTCCGACAAGTAAACAACACATCACCAACGAGGTCACTTTTAAATAAGACACTGTTTGTGTGGAAAGGAAGTTGCTTTTTAACAGTCATACAAAATTATAGTGTTATTTTGTTCGAAATATGGCAATTACTTTTGTTGGCATAATGTTGATTACACAGTGTTGGTCCAACATATATTTAAATACCAACAGTATGTTTTCCAAGTAACCAACACATCACCAACGGTGTAAATATATAAATAAACCACGGGCTGTGTGTTAAAACATAGATCTCAAACAAAAATACAAAATTGTGGTTTTATTTCATCAGGAATATGGTAACTACCACTGTTGGCATTATATTTGTTACACAATGATGGTCCAACGTAACAATTAGTAGTAATTACCAACTGTTGTGTTCCTAATATTGAAATCAAATATAATCCACTGAATATATATTAAAGAGAAAAATCTGTGGTGATGAAGTACCTTATTATTCTATAAAATACTAGAAAAAAGCACTGTTTTCATTCAAATAGGTTGTTCTGTAGTTGTACATAAAACGTTGCTTGCCCAACATTAGTCCAACAGAAAATTACAAACACATTGCCGACAGCATGTTTACCAAATTGTTACCAATCAAAAATCAACAATTTAAACATTTTCTAATTTATTTACATAATTGTTTGGAGTGTGCTAACGAGTCTCGTAACATTTTCGTGGAAGGAAACTTTTGTTGGCATTTTCCATTATGCCAACGTTGTATTAATGTGTGTGCTTCAATCCAACATGTGGCCAACCTTTCCAACGAAGTGTCAACGTAGGTTGGTACTAGGAATATAAGGTTCGGTTTTGGGTGGCAAACAACGTTGATCCAAATTCAAATTTATGTTGGATTCTCACTCAACATTTCCCAACGAATTTCCTACGTTTTCCCTAAATATGTTGCTACTGGAGATTTGCTGAATGTTGTTGCTTTTTCTGATTTAGTGAAATCATTTTCTTGAGAGTCCTAAGTTACCTCACAAAATATGCATGGAAGTAACTTGTTGGCATAATGTTCATAATAGAACGTTAACCCAACATAAAATACCATACCAAACCCTAACCATTGAGTTTCCAACATTGAAATAACATATAACCAACTAAACATATATTATAGAAAAATTATCTCACATCTTGAAAATTTTTATATCATTTGACGTACACGGAACGGGCACTGTTTTCATTAAGAAATATTTTTCATAATTTGACATTATATGTTAGTTGATTAACACTATCCCAAAAGAAGAAAACATAGCAACTACCAACAGTATGTTTCCCATTCTTGTTGCCAACCATAAACATTACATTTTTAAGTTTAAAATAATTACTTTTGCAGTATTTTCCGGAATTTTATTATTTAATGACATAATTTTCTTGAGAGTGCTAAGTAATCTTACAAAATATCCATGGTAGCAATTTTTCGTTGACATATTACGTGTTCCAACGCAACATTCAGCCAACGATGTCAACCATAGTTCAACCGTTGTTCCAACGTATGTTGCTACTGGGGTGTGTATTTGCACTGTTGCATTTATTCCTGGTTCCATTTGTATAGATATTGCTTTTAATGAGACGTCAATGCCTATATACAATCTAAGTTTTTAACTACTTCATAAAAATTTATTTGCTTCCAAGTAGAGGAAAGCAGTCCCATTAATTATAGCAATAACATCTTGTTTTTGAAAGCAGTAATAATCACCATATTTGTTTAAGTCTGTCCCTTAGGTGGTCTTTTTTCCCGACGAGGGGTGTTGTTGTACCATAACGCCAGGCCTCATATCGCCGGAACCACAACACCCTTACTCCACACCGGGCGTTAGAAATGTGTTTCCCATCCACCGTTCAGCCCGAACTTAGCGCCTTTCAAATGTTAGGCAAAAAGAAGTGAACGGAAATCTAGTGAAATGGCATAATATTCTGGACGGAACTTTATATCATCAGACAATAGAAATTCGAATTTTACTCTACGACAAATGTTAAACAAATTTGGTTAGATGGTGGTGGACATTGACAACTCGTGCAAGCCGTCCTCAAATTGGCACAGATTTCAATGCTCGGGCATCAACAAGTGCTAGCGTGCCATGTCGTCTTGCGGCACTTCTGCGTGCTCGCGGGGACCCTACACGATATAAGCAGGTGGACCAGTTTTTTTCGCTCTTCAGTGTATATTTATAACGATTTTATCAGAAAATGCGATGCTAGTAATACAATTTCAAATACGCACGTGTGTTAACTAGTACTTAAGCCGAGAACACTTCGTACCGTAGGCTGACACGTAAACATATTTTTTTACGGGGGTAGGATTCGAAGCATTCACTTCGGTTGTAAACTGCCTAATGTTTTGGAAGATTCGGTTTAACAACCTGAAATATTGACATAATTTTTAAAACAAGTGTGTGAATCTCTTAAAACATGTAATTTTTCATGGGCTACCGGAGTACTAACTGTGTGCATAACTTAGTGGGAATATACACATAAGAGCCACACAAACTGGTACCCCTGCCTAATATCGTGTAGAGCCCCCACGAGCACGCAGAAGTACCGCAAGACGACGTGGCATGGACTCGACTAATGTCTGAAGGTATGAAGGAGGCAATTCACACCATGAATCCTGCAGGACAGTCCACAAATCTATAGGAGTGCGAGGCGGTGGAGATCTCTTCTGAACAGCAAGTTGCAAGGTATCCCAGATATGCTTAATAATGTTCATGTCTGATGATTTAGGTGGCCAATGGAAGTGTCTAAAGACAGAAAAGTGTTCCTGGAGCCACTCGGTAGCAACACTCGACGTGTGGGGTGTCGCATTATCCTGCTGGAATTGTCCACGTCCGTCGGAATGCACAATGGACATTAATGGGTGCAGGTGATCGGAAAGGATGCTTACGTATCTGTCACCTTTCAGAGTCGTATCTAGACGTATCAGGGGACCCATTTCACTCCAACTGCACACGCCTCATACCATGACACAGCCTCCACCTGCTTGAACAGTCCCCTGTTGACATGTAGGGTCCATGGATTCAAGAGGATGTCTCCATACCCGTACACGTCCATCCGCCCGATACAATTGGAAACGAGACTCGTCAGACCATGCAACGCGTTTCCAGTA
Organism: Clitarchus hookeri; assembly: GCA_002778355.1. Taxonomy (NCBI): domain Eukaryota; kingdom Metazoa; phylum Arthropoda; class Insecta; order Phasmatodea; family Phasmatidae; genus Clitarchus; species Clitarchus hookeri. The sequence goes on along the minus strand of NQII01000922.1, from coordinate 435,959 downwards.
ATCAACAGTCCAATTGCGGTGTTGGCGGGCCCAGGCGAGGCGTAAAACTTTGTGTCGTGCAGTCAACAACGGTACACGAGTAGGCCTTCGGCTCCGAAAGCCCATATCAATGATGGTCCGTTGAATAGTTCACACGGTGGCACTTGCTGATGCCCCAGCATTGAAATCTGCGCCAATTTGAGAAAGGCTTGCACTTCTGTCACGTTTAATGATTCTTGTCAGTGTTCGTTTGTCCGGTTCGTTCACGATGTTTTTCCGGCCGCAGCGATGTCGAATATTTGATATTGTACCGGATTCCCGATATTCACGTTACACTCGTGTAATAGTCGTACGTGAAAATCCAAATTTAATCGCTACCTCGGACATGCTATGTCCCATCTCTCGTGTGCCGACTATAACACAACGCTCAAACTCACTTTAATCTTGATAACCTGCCATTGTAGCAGCAGTAACCGATCTATCAACTTTGCCAGACGCTTGTTGTCTTATATAGGCGCTGCCGACTGCATCGCATTACTCTGATTGGTTACATACCTCCGTTGTTTGCATACGCACGCCTCTACCAGTTTTTTTGGCTCCCCAGTATATATAGACTGGTTCCCGATATGGCTTAAAACTCTGTTATCTCATTTGAAGTTATGGCACAATAAAACCTCATAAGATACTCTGAATAGTAATATCTGATACATCAAGTATATACTGTTTGCGTACCAAGTTTGTTTGAATTCGGTGAAATTTTTAATAGATATGAGGAAATTAAATAAGTTATGAATATTACCGTCTTTATGAAAAATATCTGACTCACTTAAACCATGCAAGTCTGCATGGCCTATTGTAGCACTAATTTTGTACCAAATTTGGTTGAAATTAGTTTATTGGCTACGAACGTATGGCTTTAAAGTTATATTTTATCATCTGGCATAATATTATAAAAAGGTGGGAGAAAGAGGATATATATAAGCATATTTGTTATTTATAATGAAAAATGTTAGTATATAAAGGTAAAATGATTTCGGTTAAGTTGTTTAATAGATTTGACAAACTTATCAGAATTATTTGAATGGCAACCATATCGTAAATAAAACCAAATATTCTAAAATATGTAAGTTTACGTAGGCTAGTGTAGCACTACGTCTGTGCAAAATTTGATGGGAATGGGTTTATTGTTTCTCGAGATATGACAAAGCATTTTTTATTCATGAGGAACTGTCTTACAAAATTGCAGACAAAAGAGGCTCTGTGTAAATATATTTTATTTTATGTAATCGGTACTGCCAACACAGAACGTTTACATGAAACTGTTTTCATTGTTTCATAGATAGAGTATACTAAACTTAAAATATTTGGCAGCCATTTACAAAATTATTGTTTGAATTACTTAAAACGTTTAAATTCACGTCGCGTGCCATAATACTACTCGTTTGAAAATTTTGGTAGGAATCGGTTGATTAATTTCCGAGCTATGAGAGAAAAAATTTATTTTATTCTAGTGGTGCTATCTAACAAAATGGCTTAAAAAAAGAGGCTCTGTGCATACACATTTGGCGGCTGTAATATATACTGCCAGAATACGATGTTTAGTTTAATTCTGTTTTATTATTTTGAAGATATAGCATACTCAGCTATAATGTTTATATGACCGCATTTTTTTTGTGTGTCTCGTTCTCGCAAAACACAGCCCACAAATTTATGTGACCTGCCGTAGTACAGTTGATATTTTAAGGTTCATTGTTTCTCAAGATTTAAATGTTTTTACATTCATGTAGAAAATATTTGTAGATGCAAATGTGATTGGTGTGATAAACACTACCATCATAAAAAGGTAAGTAGGAATTTGATACATTGTTTCGTAGATACAGCGTACTAATGTAAAGTGTTTATATGATCACCATTTTGAAAATAAGTGTCTGAAACACTAGAAATATATAGGTTTAAATGTTTATAGTAGTACTACTTGACTGCCAAATTTGATAGGAATCAATTGATTGTGTCCAAAAATAGGACATAAAAAATCTATTTTTTTATGTTACGCTATCTAACAAACTGGTAAACAAAAGAAGCTTATCAGCACATTTGACTTTTGTAATATATAATTTAAACGTACTAAGTTTGGTCTAAATTGGATAAAAAGTATGATAGATAATGCAAATAAACTTAAAATGTTTGTATGCTCCACGTTTATTTAAATTGTATATTTTTACTTGAACTATAACAGTATTGATATATGCCATATTTAACAGGAATCGGTTGAGTGCTTCCCAAGGTATAATGCAAAAGTTATATTTTTTCATGTAATGTCATTTCCCAAAATTGTGAACCAGTAGCATTATTGTTTTCTCTATTTAGTACTTACATGATGACGCAACGTCAAGCTCCAATTTTTTTTATTAAATCAGGTTTATGGTTCCTGATATATACCACAGCAACGAGAACTGTCAAAAAAGTCGCCATTTTGTAAATAAGCACCCGGCGTGACCCAGTTACGTACACAAGGGGCGGCGGCCGGGGCAGTCGCCACCTTCCAGAACACGGATTTGTCTATAGTTATCGCAGTTTGATATTGTTGTATTTGAAGTCACTTCCATGGCTTACTGGCCTTCTATGGAAAAAAAATTCTGTAAAGATGTAAGCAAATACGTAGTATTTCATTGGTTTCTGATTCTTTAATGATATCGCTGTCAACGAAATGTCGACTCACCTACCATGCCGAATTTTCCACACAAGTACTGCTACAGTAGGCCACATAAACATACGCAGTTTAAGTGTTTAGATAAGTCAGTCGTATCTACAAAAATATTTAACCAGTTTCAACTAAACTTTGTATGCTGATAGTATCCATACGAAGTACCTAATACTGTTACACAGACATTATTTGAGCCACCTTTGTGGGAGATATTTCGTGGTGATCAAATGTAACATATATGCCATATCTTGGCAACGAACCAACAAACTGCAATAATTTTTTTTACAAAAGTAGTACTACAGTAGGCCATGTAAAATAACATATTTTAAATGGGTCAGCTTTTTTCCCAAAATGACGGCAATATAAATTGTATTGGTAAGTTTGTAGTATCTTTGAAATAATTTGATAAAAATTCAACCAAACTTTTTGTGCTGACAGCTTATTTAGAAGCATCAGATATGCCTATACGGAGCATGGTTTATGCTGTTATGTACAATAGTGCCAAAAGATAAAATAAAGTTTTATACCACATCCCGTGAACAAGTCAACCTAATTCTGCACACATGTAGTGGTACGATGGGCTATAAAATCATTCATAATTGAAGGGGCTCACACAATTGTTTTTAAAATGTTGTTATAATACCTCTCTAATTCAGTTGTTTACAAGCTATCTTAAGGTAGGAAGTGGTCTGTGTACGAGTCCCGTGTAAGATACATGTCTATTTGTAATTTTATCACTAGTGTGGCATTTATTTCTGATTATTTAATGATATCGCTGTCAACAAGATGTCAACTCGCCTACAATCTAACCTTTTAAGCACTTCATCATAATTATTTGCATCCATGAAGAAGAAAGTAGGCTCGTTAGTTATACAGGTAACTACTTGTTAAGATTTAACAGAGCGATATCTAATGAATTTATGAAATTCAAGTTATGCGAGTATACACAGTGTAAGCATACGTGTGTAGTTTGCAAAGTTGCTGTGATACAGTGTTGCAAAGTTGCTGTGGTACAGTGTTGCCGACGTCTGTTTACTCGTAACATCGTATTAAAAGATTATTCGTTAAATGTAGAAAATATTATTTAAAAATACAACACTACATTACAAACTAAACTTTATTACTCTTTTCAGATAATTCTTTTACGCATGTAACATTTCGCCTAATGTGTAAGCAGTTTCGGAACAATCGTATCAGCAATTCGTGTTTGAATAGCATGAGAAAGCTGAACAAACAAACCTTGCTACCCATAAATTTCAGAGCATAAAAAAACGTACACTTTCATGATACCACGATAACAAAACATTTATAGATTTTCTAGGTGCGTCATATGGATTATGATAAGAAATAAGTGAGTATTATTTACTTAAAACTCGAGATCCCTTTGAGATATAATTAATCCCGGTATTCATTAATGTCATAAATATTTTTCACATATATGTAACCCAATTTTTTTATAACAAATTAATTTCACATAAGTAATATTATGATTGTATTTGTTTACTTTAAAAATGTGGGTTTAACATAATCTTAACCAGTGCATAAAAAAATAGAATTTATAGTTCATTAGTACACTAATATTGTGGGCCTTTAATCTACTCATATTTATAAAATATAATTTAAGAATTTAACTAAGATTAAGAAATAGTTATTGGAAGTAAATATACACTAACATCAACGAAGAGCTTCATCACCCGAAGTGTTAANAACCAGTGCATAAAAAAATATAATTTATAGTTCATTAGTACACTAATATTGTGGGCCTTTAATCTACTCATATTTATAAAATATAATTTAAGAATTTGACTAAGATTAAGAAATAGTTATTGGAAGTAAATATACACTAACATCAACGAAGAGCTTCATCACCCGAAGTGTTAAAATAATTAAGATATAAAACCAATTTCAAGTTTGTTAAAATACTGAAATGTACGTCAGTACACTTACTAAAAAAATATCGATTTCATGCGGAAGGGGTAAAAAGAGTTTATTTTTAGCCTACTTTCCAAAGGAAAGAAGGGATTATGAGGTCACTTTCGTGTCTGTTTGTGTGTGTCTGTGCGTGTGTCTGAGAGTGTCTGAGTGAGTATTTTTGGGCGTGTGTCTCCCCGCCCCCTTCAGTTTTTTAACGCGTTAACCGAATTTCACCCAATTCAATACACATATAGTACTAAGCAAGTACACCTGACTTCTAAAGTTTACGAGCTCGCCGGGCTCTTACTTTCAAAATTGCTGCTATTCTAAAATTTAGGGTGATATGTCGTACCTCGGGAACCATTCAACCGATTTAAGCCGAATTTTGTTTAATGACAGCACAAGGTGTATGAATTGAATTCAGATGGTAAAACTGTTGTTTATCAGCCATTTTGGAAGATAGCGCCACATGAAAAAATTAAGCTTTTACATTATATCACAAAAACNAAACTGTTGTTTATCAGCCATTTTGGAAGATAGCGCCACATGAAAAAATTAAGCTTTTACATTATATCACAAAAACTACTAAACAAATTTTTGCCGAATTTGGCACGTAAATAGTACTATGATATTCCATAAAATTAAAAAATTTAACTTAGTTAGGTACTTATTTTCCAAATGGTGGCGATGCAAAAATATTATGTTTATTTGGTATAACTAGCATAGCGTTTCACCAACTTCAACGAAATTTTGTACTTTGCCAGTAGGTACTGCAAGCATCATATAAACAAAAAACAGCTACTTTTGTCCCCATTTTGTAAGATAGCACTACGTGAATTAATAAGGTTTTTCTGTAATAGCTCGGGAAACAATGTACATATTGCTCACAAACGTGGCAAACAAGTAGTACTGCGGCAGTTCATATGTACACATACGTATAAAGTATTTCAGACACTTTCTTTCAAAATGGTGGCTATATTTTAATTTGGTGTGATGTCTAATCTCGAACCATTTAAAACTTTTAAACCAAATTTTGTACGCTGGCAGAGCATCAAGAAGGCATTAAACTTTGAGACGGATATTGTTGTTAGTCCCCCATTTTGTAAAATAGCACCGAATGAAGAAATAAAGAATTTACATTATATCTTAGAAACTATTAAACCCAATTTGGCAGGTAAAATGCCATGTTAGGCCAAGTAAACGTAAATACACTTCATTAGGTACTTATTTTCAAAACGGTGGTCATACAAATATTTTAGATTAATTTGGTATATCTAACATACCATTTAAAGAATTTCGACAAAATTTTGAAAACTGAAATAATCATTTACATGCATCATGTTTACGAATGCATAACCACTTTTATCAGCCATTTTGTAGTATAGTGCAACACGAATAAATAAAGTTATTATGTCTTATATCGGTAAAATATTTACCGATTTATACCAATTCGGCAAACAATTAGTACTGATGTATATTATGTTAAACGTAATGTTTTAAACACGTTAGGCACTTATTTTGAAAATAGCGNAAACTGTTGTTTATCAGCCATTTTGGAAGATAGCGCCACATGAAAAAATTAAGCTTTTACATTATATCACAAAAACCACTAAACAAATTTTTGCCGAATTTGGCACGTAAATAGTACTATGATATTCCATAAAATTAAAAAATTTAACTTTGTTAGGTACTTATTTTCCAAATGGTGGCGATGCAAAAATATTATGTTTATTTGGTATAACTAGCATAGCGTTTCANAGTTAGGTACTTATTTTCCAAATGGTGGCGATGCAAAAATATTATGTTTATTTGGTATAACTAGCATAGCGTTTCACCAACTTCAACGAAATTTTGTACTTTGCCAGTAGGTACTGCAAGCATCATATAAACAAAAAACAGCTACTTTTGTCCCCATTTTGTAAGATAGCACTACGTGAATTAATAAGGTTTTTCTGTAATAGCTCGGGAAACAATGTACATATTGCTCACAAACGTGGCAAACAAGTAGTACTGCGGCAGTTCATATGTACACATACGTATAAAGTATTTCAGACACTTTCTTTCAAAATGGTGGCTATATTTTAATTTGGTGTGATGTCTAATCTCGAACCATTTAAAACTTTTAAACCAAATTTTGTACGCTGGCAGAGCATCAAGAAGGCATTAAACTTTGAGACGGATATTGTTGTTAGTCCCCCATTTTGTAAAATAGCACCGAATGAAGAAATAAAGAATTTACATTATATCTTAGAAACTATTAAACCCAATTTGGCAGGTAAAATGCCATGTTAGGCCAAGTAAACGTAAATACACTTCATTAGGTACTTATTTTCAAAACGGTGGTCATACAAATATTTTAGATTAATTTGGTATATCTAACATACCATTTAAAGAATTTCGACAAAATTTTGAAAACTGAAATAATCATTTACATGCNATTAATTTGGTATATCTAACATACCATTTAAAGAATTTCGACAAAATTTTGAAAACTGAAATAATCATTTACATGCTTCATGTTTACGAATGCATAACCACTTTTATCAGCCATTTTGTAGTATAGTGCAACACGAATAAATAAAGTTATTATGTCTTATATCGGTAAAATATTTACCGATTTATACCAATTCGGGAAACAATTAGTACTGATGTATATTATGTTAAACGTAATGTTTTAAACACGTTAGGCACTTATTTTGAAAATAGCGNCAAACAATTAGTACTGATGTATATTATGTTAAACGTAATGTTTTAAACACGTTAGGCACTTATTTTGAAAATAGCGGCCATACACCCATTTTTAACTTCAAATGCTTTGTCATCGAAACCATGTAATCAATTCCAACTTTGCATTGTATGCTGGCAGTAGATATTACAACTATTAACTGTAGGTATACGGAGTATGTTTTGTCCACTTTTTTTAAGATAGCGCCATGTTAATATGGTTTTTATATCAAATATCGTGAAGCAATTGACCTATTCATACCAAATTTGACAAACAAGTAGTACTGAGGCAGTTTATATTAAGTGGTATGTTTTATCACATCACACACTTGTTTTCAAAATGGTGACAATGTAGAAATTTTAAGCTTAGAATGCTATATCATCGAAACCATATACTGGCAGTATATATTACAACTATCTACTCTATCTACACAGAGCATCTTTTGTCCTCCATTTTGTATGACAGTGCTATGCGAATAATTAAATTGTTATGTCATCTCGAGAAACAATTGACAGGTGCCTATCAAATTTGGCAAACAAATAGTACTGCAGCAGGTGGGGTACACTAGTATTTTTTAAGTAGGTAAGGCACTTATTTTCAAAATGTTTACTATATAAATATTTAAGCTTATTCTATTTTATCAACAAAACAAATTTCAACTGAACTTTTTATGCTGACAGTACATATTATATCTATAATATTTGTCTATGCAGAGCCCCATTTCACTGCCACTTTGTAAGATATTTCTAACCAATAAAAAGTTAAATTTTTATCTCATATCTCGGGAAGCAATTAATCCATTCTTACAAACTTCAGCTATCGTAATTATAGAAAACTATTCAGTTGAGCTGAGAGATTCGGGTGGCTCTTAACAACGAGGTCTTGGAAGCACAATAGAGAAAACAATTTTCGATTAAGTTAGACACACGGGGGAAGAACTCAGATTAACAAGCTTTCTTTACAGTCTTCAGTCAATGACTGCTTTCATTTATTTACTAAGCCGAAGTAAGATGTCAAATTCATATTAAAAATCCACACGGGTCTTAGTATTGGGTATTATAATAATTTCTACACGAATATTTCCTTAATGGGTTGCTACTGTTGAATGAGCTACAGTCCAAATTCAAGCCCTTCGTCCAGTAAATTAAGAGCATAAATATAAGTGGTGTNTGCTACTGTTGAATGAGCTACAGTCCAAATTCAAGCCCTTCGTCCAGTAAATTAAGAGCATAAATATAAGTGGTGTGTATGTTGCACTTCGTCTGCTTGAATAGCTTGAAACGTGCTTTATAAATTACGCTGGTTAAATATAATAAAATTTATTCGCAAGAAATCAACTAAATAAAAATTATATAATTAAAAATGAAAAAAAAAAAAATGTTGCTTAAATATTAATATGGCAAAATAAAACATATAGAAAACACTAAAAGCATTATATAAATTATGAAATGTGCGTCTGAAAGAAAACTGCCAATAGAATTAAACATGAAAGTGAAGTTTTTATACAAGTAGTGGTATCGTGACTGGGACAACGAAACACTGAGACTAGCTTGCTGAGGTCGCATCGACGGCGGAGCTGGAGACCTTACTTCCGCTCGACTCGGAAGTGCTCGGTAGTCATCGGCGGCGGACTGCTCTTATTCTCATCATTCGCTAGTATGTGCTACTGGTGGTCGCCATCTTTGTTTATTATTACTTGGGGCCCTGACGACTTCGTCGTTGATCGCTTCACCCGCCATCATTCTTTCCTAATTACTAACCTTCATTCGACTGTCGTCTGCTACAGTGCACCAGTGTTGGCAGCCTTATTTGTTTCGTGTTTACTCATCTTCGTCAGACGGTTGATCGCTAGTTGGTACTAATGTATATTTTTATTAATTTCCGAAATAAATTTTTTGATGTGTGACTTGTCCAACGCTAAAGACACATTTATTTCAAATTTTTACAATCCTTTGTATAACAGGAGTTTCTAACAGCTGACCATTTGCTAAGCATTCGTTTAGCTGACTTAAATACGGAGACATACGGTAATGTTATTTTTTGAAGGCGATATATAAAGAATTAAAATATTAAGTTTATTTTTAATAGTATGTTTTCGTTATTTTTAAATGTATATTATCATTCAATGTTGTCAAGTTTTGAAATTCTAGTTTCAGCGAAATGAATAGCACAGTACTACAGAATCCAATTTTTTAATTTAATTCTATCAAAGATTTATTAAATACATATTTTTATTGAAACATTTTTAATTTAAAGAAATGGTTTAGCATTTTGTGAGCAATGGAGTTGGTGTGCCTGCATGGACAGGCTCATCATACTGAGGCAGGGGGCTAGGATTGACAAATCACTCTCTGGATTTTCTGAAACTGAGTCCACAACTGAAGCCCCACATTGCTGGGCGTTAGGTGACGGAGTCCGCACACGAGCACACGTGGTAAGTGCAACGTTAGCAGGTCCAACCCACCAAATGGCCACTTCATTACTTTACTTTTCCGTACCAATAATTAACATAGGCACAATTAAACAATTTCGTTTTTATTTTTTCTTAAATGGTTTTAATTTCAATCATTTAAACTACCCATTTATCACTCAGGTCATGTCGACAATCAAAATCATTTTCAAGATGCTTTCCGAATATTCTATAATTATGTAAAAAAAACCACGTAGAAATGTTATTTATATAAATTGATAACAATAAACCTTTTAAAAACTTAAAAGAGTAAAGTATAGCAAGTGCCATATCATATAACTTATAATGTGAACACAATAATGGATAGCATACACATAAATAATGTATATAAATTTAAATTAAGTATGATGCCTTTATGTAGAGCCAAATCAAACTTGCACACACTTTAGCGGCATTTCATCAAGTCGTGTTGTAAGCATACTTACTACCTAAGAGATTCCAGCATCTACGATTTTTATAGGCATTGTGGACTATAACTTGCAAATCTTACGACTTTGAAATTTAGTATTCAGGCACCATTTCCGAACTCGAGAATGCATATCAAAATCATTCCAAAAACATTTATAAGCATACAGAGGATAAATTACAAACAATTAGTATTAGTCCTCTGAAATTCAGCATGTAGCTATAATTTACATCCCCGATTCTATAAACAATATACGATGAGCACTAATACATTTTAAAGACATATTTGAGTGTTATTTGAGAACTGTTAGGCTTAGGCCCATTAAAACAGGAGAGCTCAAGGTGAGAACATGTTGAATCAACCCTTTATAGCACACTGAGGTCTAGGTCCTGTTTTGGGCACAGTTGGCTGCAATATTCGTATGATTGTGACAGAGCCAGCAGTGCTCATATCGTAGGTACCACTTCCGATACCGATATCGTGCATTACAAGTGCTTTAATTAATATAATTGGCTTAACAAACAGTCAATATTTTCACTGTTACATATTGGTAAACCTAGCTTCCCATTACTAATTCATAACAGAGAAAATTCTAAGCCATCTTTATATTAAGCATTGCCACCATGGTAAAAAAAACAATATCGCAAAAATGCTAACGTGCCAACGTACTAACAGGTTCCCAACCAACTGGCTGACCTCATGAACTGATCTAAAGGCTGTGAGCAAATGCCCCACCCCCACTGATGTCAAGGCTGTGAGGAAATGGCCACCAACCCCTCTATGCAATTTAATCCAGAACTGTCTATGTCTAACCTCACTTAATTTGTGTACATAATCAACTTGTGTAAAACAGTTGTATATTTTTAATTTAAAAATTAAGGCCATGTAGTAAATAAATCTATTGTGTTATAATCACTTATTCATGTAAAGCGAATAGATAATGAACACCTTAGCAAATAAAAGTGTTTCTTTCATAATGACTTATTATTGTAAATGGAATTTAGAATTATTTCATTAAATCTTCAAAGATACACTTACATACTCACGACAAGGCTACACTGGGTGAATTTTCACGCGGCAAATATTTTCTAATATAATTTATTGTTTCATTATTTATCTTTTATTCATATATTTAAACTGCGTAATACAGTTTATTTTAAGTGTAACAAAAATTATAAAATATAAAAAATTCATAAAATAAAAGTCTGGGATTAACATATTATTAAATTTGCTTTCCTAACTTAGCCTAATATTTAATGAAATTTTTTGTTGACTTGTTTGTCACTAAAATGTGACAATTTTAAAGGAAATACCAATACTTTTTCCAGTTCAATATCTTCTGGTCACAGTTCTTGCAAACAATTCTGCAGTGATCCCCGCAGATAAATCTAGAGGACGAGGAGCACTTACTGAAAACTTCTTGTCCCTTTTCTTACACATTTTGCATCTTCCCTCTTTCGGTCCTGCACCAGAACTTTGTTGATTTGGCGATTGTTGAGCTTCAGGTAGACTGTTCCATGATTTAATAGAAACTTCAATGTTTGATCGAACGCTGGTTTGTATTGTTCTTGCCATCACCCGTTGAAAAATGAAATGTGTTTTGTTAGCTGAAGACCAAGGTCATGAAGATACGCTAAGTGTGTTGGGGTTTTATTTCCTTTTGATGCTGTACAGAATGTAAATATTACAAACGCATTGATTCCTGAAGCATTGAGAAGTCCACAAAACACAGCTAAAGGCCACTTTTGAGTACGCCTGCTGCAAAAGTAATTTATGCACATTTGGTTAAAGCAATCTACACCACCGTTAGTTTCATTATAGTAGTGAATGTAGTCAGACTTATCTCGTGGCAAAAGTGTAGCTGTGCGGTGCTTTGTTAAATACAGAACTACTTTACCTTTCTTCGGATTGTATGAAACCAGCTGTTGTTTGTTGTGAGAATCGTACAAAACAATTGTTGTGCCAGCTGGACAACCTTTTGTTTCTAGGAGTTCTTAAGGTGCTTCTGACTTATTTCTACGAAGTGTTCCAACCATTGTGGTGCCAGTTTTGTTCATTGAAAAATGCAAGCGAATGGGAGTAAACCAGTTATCAAATGTTAAATTGGTGTTGTTTCTATGTGCAGCCTTCGACAATTATTTTAATAAATAGGCAGCTAAAGGTTCATCTTCTGTTTCTGTTTCTTTGCCTACATAACGTATTCCTGAAACTAGCTATTTTGAATTTGCATCACACAATATACTAACTTCAGTCCATACTTTTCAGGCTTATTTGGTACATACATTTGAAATTTGCACTTACCACGGACGCCCAACAATTGCTCGTCGATTGTACATTCAAATGATTGGGTATAGGTGTTAATTGAATGCAAGAAAAATTCATCCCAAATATACCTAATATTTGTGAAGGGGTCGTAATATACTTTGATCTCTTGTTCGTTTGTCACCAAATATCAGTCAAGTTGTGATAAACTTGAATCTCTGGAAGGGTATAACACATTAGCAAAGCACGATTGAAAGAGGACCCCATAAGAATTCGGCGGACATGTGGTTATCTCTCCTAACGCCACTTATATACAGTATACCTATGCGAACTTGTAATTCCAGGATAGATATGTCGTGGGTCCAGCTTTGAACATCTGAATAATTATTTCGCTGGCTAATTATCTAAATACTTGTACAATTTATAATATGCTGATACGCATTAGTGTCAAATAACACATGTCAACTATCAACAATACTTGTAATATTCGTAGCATCGCCTATAGGACCTATCTCCATTCTTACAATGTTACTAGCAGGAGTTTTTTCCCTTTGAGGAAGCTCGGTTGACAACACATGGTTATTTGTACCATACTGTACAGTTTTGTGAGGATCAATTATGTGATTATCGTGTATATCATACCACTTACTGTTGGCGTCAAACGTTGTGAGGACTGGTCCCCCTGTCCCAGTTCACCTCATGCTCCCCTCCACATCCCATGTGTTAGGCCTGTCGCGTCCCTTCGTTCGTCAAACGTTGTGAGGACTGGTCCCCCTGTCCAAGTTCAGCTCCCATTCCCCTCCACATCCCATGTGTAAGGCCTGTCGCTACCCGTCCTTAGTCAAACGTTGTAACGACTGCCCCCTCCCCCCTGGCATGGGTCACCAACCCCTCCTCACCACATCCCATGTGTTAGGCCTCTCGCGTCCCTTCGTTCGTCAAACGTTGTGAGGACTGGTCCCCCTGTCCAAGTTCAGCTCCCACTCCCCTCCACATCCCATGTGTTAGGCCTGTCGCTACCCGTCCTTCGTCAAACGTTGTAACGACTGCCACCCCTCTGTCATAGTTCACCTACCGCTCCTCTCCACATCCCATGTGCTAGGCCTGTCGCGTCCCTTCGTTCGTCAAACGTTGTAAGGACTGCCCCCTCCCCTTATCCTTGTTCACCTCCCGCTCCTCTCCACATCCCATGTGTTAGTCCTGTCACGTCCCTTCGTTTGTCAAACGTTGTGAGGACTGGTCCCCCTGACCATGTTCAGCTCCCACTCCCCTCCACATCCCATGTGTTAGGCCTATCGCTTCCCGTCCTTCGTCAAACGTGGTAAGGACTGCCCCCCCCCCTTGACCTAGTTCACCTTCGGCTCTCCTCCACATCACATGTGTTAGGCCTGTCACTTCCCATCCTTCATCAAACGTTGTGAGGACTGGTCCCCCTGTCCTAGTTCAGCTCCCACTCCCCTCCACATCCCATGTGTTAGGCCTGTCGCTACCCGTCCTTCGTCAAACGTTGTAACGACTGCCACCCCTCTGCCATAGTTCACCTACCGCTCCTCTCCACATCCCATGTGCTAGGCCTGTCGCGTCCCTTCGTTCGTCAAACGTTGTAAGGACTGCCCCCTCCCCTTATCCTTGTTCACCTCCCGCTCCTCTCCACATCCCATGTGTTAGTCCTGTCACGTCCCTTCGTTTGTCAAACGTTGTGAGGACTGGTCCCCCTGACCATGTTCAGCTCCCACTCCCCTCCACATCCCATGTGTTAGGCCTATCGCTTCCCGTCCTTCGTCAAACGTGGTAAGGACTGCCCCCCCCCTTGACCTAGTTCACCTTCGGCTCTCCTCCACATCACATGTGTTAGGCCTGTCACTTCCCATCCTTCATCAAACGTTGTGAGGACTGGTCCCCCTGTCCTAGTTCAGCTCCCACTCCCCTCCACATCCCATGTGTTAGGACTGTCGCTTCCCGTCCTTCGTCAAACTTTGTGAGGACTGGTCCTCCTGTCCATGTTCAGCTCCCACTCCCCTCCACATCCCATGTGTTCGGCCTGTCGCGTCCCTTCGTTCGTCAAACGTTGTGAGGACTGGTCCCCCTGTCCTAGTTCAGCTCCCACTCCCCTCCACATCCC
>NQII01000922.1:187194-416300 GCA_002778355.1 Clitarchus hookeri | reverse complement strand
CAACACAGGTCCTTCAATACTGTTACTAAATCAACTAGCAGCGTCGTCGCACTACTCTGGCGCAGACAAACAGTTCGCCAAGCTATTTCTAAACAATTCCTCCGGGCATGTATGTGGTGTGTGCGATCGCCTCTGGCACAAGGATATATCGAACTATGTGCTTCATTCATTATCCAGTACCCTAACAAGACATACATGTAATCCATGTTCGGTAGGTGCCACAAACGGCGATCTACCAACGGCAAGTTTTTGAGGTAAAACTGGCTAAACCGGGTGCTTTCAGAAACTGTTTCAGTCACATGTTTTTGTATACAAACACTTAAGGGTTGTCTTCAGAAACATAACGTACTTCCTTTTAATTAGTGTGACATTAAAATAAATAGGTTCACTGCTGGAAGTCACTAGTAGGCGAGTCGCCGGTAGAGAGACAGCAGGCAAGTTGAGAGCCTTGTGGGTAGAGGTGACGAAGATAGCGAGGAGAGAGCGAGAGTTCGCCTTAGAGTCCGCCAGTTTTGAGGACTCGATTGCACATAATAATTGCAGGTAGCCGGAACCCTTAATGGGTGGTAAGGTGGACAGTGTCAGCACTGTGTTCTTACCTTCGCTTTCCTGGAGTTATTCGAGGCTCGCCAGGTCTCTCTCTGCTTTGTTTGCGGATTCTTTGGATATACGCTTTACTTACTCCCGTGTACTTTGCAGCTCTCTCTCTGTAGCTTTGTTAATAGGAACCGACAAATATGTATTACTTATCTCTTCATCACAAGATTCTAGAACACTCCTGATGACTTCTCTTTCCTTGCTGTTTATAACTTGTTTATACCTTTTGGGCCGCGTGCTGCTCGCCATTGTTCACTATGCCCCTAACCTTCCTTGCGGCAGGGCAGGCCTTCCTAACCACCGCGCTGCGAGCAATCACGAGTCCGGGCGACAACAGTGTCAGAGCTTGGTTGTTGCGACGTATTTTCAAGCCTCTTTGCACTTCTGTCTGTTTACTGGAATAGTGTTTTCTTCTTCAGAGACACTGTTTTCACTATCAGGTAGTTTTTCATTTTCTGGTTCGAAATCAGTCATAATGTCATCGTCAACATTGTCCTCCTTACAAGAATATTCCTGCTCTGATTCATTACTATACGATACATCATCTTCAGTTTAGCCATTACTAATCATCTTTAATAATTCAGAATGTTCAATTTCATTACCGTATAGTAGACTGTTGTCATTTTCACTAATTACATAATGTAAATATAAACAATCCAAAAATTGATGTGCTAGAAATGTATCACACCACAGCTACACTGGGTGAAATATCACCCGTCCATTTAAAATAAACAAAGAAAGAGTTGCACGAGAACAAGCACCAAAAGCGATCCCCTGTATACTGTGAGGCGGGGGGAGCATACCTGCAAGGAGAAAGTTCAATACAGGATCGCCACCTTACAGCAGGGAAAATAAAATTCCCTCGGGTGGGATTTCACACAGAGTAGCCTTTAAAGGGTTAAAACGTTAATATTTTATTGAGAAATTAAACAATTATTAAATATTCCCTCGCATTTAAATCAGCTGTTTCGCAGCTGTCTGCTACCGTAACGTAAGTCAATAAATGGAATTCATGTCGTGTTTACAATAAAATGTATTACGTTATTATTTCAATGTGTAATAGCATACACCTCCGTAGCTTGCTTGTGGAGCCAGAATGAGAGGACTTACAGGAAGCTCTAAGTGACGGGTGGCGAGGAAACCAGGCAGTTGCATGGTATCCGGCCCCTCGTGACCGGGTGTAGAAGAGGCGTTAACCTGCAAGGGGTGGCGGGGTTGGCGCGCAGTGGATCTCGTTACCAGCAGTGAACGAGGTGACGTCGAGAGTCTACAGTCCCGGAGGAGCTCAAGGGAGCTCGATAGTACAAGGATATGGGGTTGCATTGCTTAACTGGGCATGGATACACAGTGCTATTTTATTTATATTTGATTAGTCAACTATCCGTTGAGACGAGGGTAACGTAAGTAAGATAAGTTATGTTGGTAACAGGCGGTAAAAATAGAGGAATCAGGTTTTCATGAGTTCCCTTTGTTCTAAAATGTTAGTCAATAAGAGACAGATTTGAATAGTATGTGCTTATAAAAAATTTACTGGTGTTTGTTGCTAAGCAAAATTAGTTAATGAATGTAAATTATCGTTTTTTAGAAAATTAGGTATTACTTGGACGTCGTAAACTAAAAAATTTATAAAAAAAATTTAATTTATTGTAATTGGTTTTATTAAAATAAATAATAATTCTATAAATTTAGTTTAAAATGCCTACTTCTTTCTCAGAAAATAAGTTGTTTCTCCCCCTTCACTTTATTCATAACTACTAGTCATTCTTCAGAGACACGTAGTTGTGTATCACAAGGAAATATAGTAAGATATTACTTCAGGAGGATGGTCATCCTGTTGAGTAAGTTATAACTCGCCTCTTAGAACTCACCATTGTAATAGTAAGTAATTGTAGAGAGATGTGTGTGTTCTAATACTTCGGTTTTGTCGTGAGTTGTAACAATGGTCACGTAGCAAGTTGCATTAAATGTTATTGAGTGGCTGGTAAGATATCCAAACAGTTCGTCTGACTAGTTAACAAGCCTGAGTAGATATATTAAATATATTATCCGCCTCACTGTGGCTGACCTGCCCGTGCTGTGTCTCTCGGGAACCACCCCTCCGGAGATAGGCGTGTGATAATATGTGTGGTTTGGCCAGAGAGCGGATACCACTTACAATGTGCCCCAGTACGCATGCGCAGAATATCATGGATGTAGCTTTGCAGTCGCAGCAAAATGTTTTACTCTGGACGACAACAATGTTATTGCTGCCAACTACATTTCTGGTGGCAGATATGGAAAACATTTTTCAGTATATGAATATGTTAGTGAGCACATAATGACTTCTTTGTTGTCTATTTTTGTGCACCACAATCAGTCTTTTACCATAAATATTATTTCTCCTTGGAGAGCATTAACCAAATAGTTTTTTTAATAAACAACAATTTTTTTGTGTCTATGAGACGCAATACTTCCAATTTTTTCATAACCCTACTTAATGCAATTTTTCACAAAAAATTTTACCGAAAACATACTCTTACAGTTGCTTTATACAGTAGTGAACTAAGAAGTCGTTCGTAACAGCAGTTACGAAAGGTTCAAGTAATAGGAAACAAATATGTAAATACTAGCTGTGCCCGCGGCTCCGCTCGCGTGGACTACAGAATTATTGTTCAGCATTGCAGACATTATGACATTATAGAGTATTAGCACTGTTTTATAAAACCTTATGTAATTTGCTTTATTTTCTTAATATTTCAGGCTTTTTATCACGGAGATTTTTTAAAAATAAACGGTCTGTTGTTGGTTGTGCATTAATTGTAAGTTGGAAAATATGTTGTATTAACTGGTAAATATTTAAATACACAGTAACAAAATCTGAACTAAATAAAAAATATTATAACACAGTATATCGAACTACGACATTATTATATGTACATATTGCGTTTTCTTCCACCGCAGCACAGTAGTGTAGTGGACAATATCACGGACTGCGTATATAAAGCACACGAGTTCGAATATAACAAACCCCACTAAAATGTTGAGATCGTAATATGAAGTGAAAAGTAATAAATAGTAATAAAATTAAAACCATTTTTTTTTTGTTAATGGGTATTATTTATTTTAAATGATGGTAATTAACGTTAGTAGATTGGTATTTATTTGTTGGCATTATGAATGCAATAATACATCTTGCCAACACATTATCAATGCCAAAATATGTTAATAATGTGTTGATAAATGATTGTGAATGCCTTTCAGAAAGAAAAACACACGTCTATTGAAAGTGTGCACACAACCATAACAATATGTTGGGGCAATGACCCAGTGGCGCATTTACCAGCAGGCTGAGTAGGCTGGAGCCTAGGGCGGCAGATTTTAGGAGCGGCAAATTTGGGGCCAAATTTTTTTTTATATCTTTCAGAAATTAAAAAGATTGATATTTATATACTTAAATGTTATTAGGTCAACACAAACAATTCAACATGTAATATGTTTCACCACTTAGATAGATTGTTCTACAATTTGCGTAGTCGCGTTTTGTTGCGGCGCGGGAACGAGTGGCATGACTTTTCGCTAAGTGTGTCTGGCCGAATTGACTGCACGAGCGCAGCGCGCAGCGCGGCCGCCGCGGGAGCCGAAGCGGGGTTGTGCTGTTGTAGGCATACGCCGCGTGGTGGCTACGAGCTCCAGAGAGATAGATATAGAGCGGCGGCCGGCGATACAAACGAGGAAGTCCCGTCCCGTATTTCCTTTTCCTGGTTGTGTGCTGTAATTTTTCAAAGTGTTTCGAGGATTGTATGAATAATTTCATAGCATAATATCACCGGTGCGTAGAAACTTTTAGTAGGTAAGTAATCATAATATATTACAATAAATCATCCGTAACGAATCAGTAAGACGTAATTTAACTTGATAAATAGCTGTTTAGAAAACTATGCAATAAACTTTCGATTTTATTGTTATATCATACTTAAATAAATTTCTTGTACTTATGTTAGGTAATTATTCAATGTCTGAAGTCTGAACAAAGGATGTACGAGAAATAAAACTCCCAAAGTAATCTTATTTATATTAGTTCTTGGAATCCAAGAAATTGTTAGATTGAGTGATGGGAGAAAGCGACTTAGTGGAGTTAAGTATAAAAAGAAGGCCAAAATGAAAAAAGAAGAACAAGAACAGATTATCCGCAAAACGATAAAACATGACAGAATTTTTTTAAAAGTGGAAGTGGAAGTAGTGTTGAAAGACCAGGAACTTCAACAACATGCACTGACACAATACAATCTGGAAAAGATGAAATGGATTTGAACTCTGCGTCCCAACAACAACAGTTATCTGTTAAACTATCTACTTTTGAAAAAACGGATATTTATGTTTTGACGTAGAGGCGGTAGAGGAATCATCAATAAGTATAACAATTGAAGATGCGTATCAGAATCAGACGTTAAGTAATGACCAGGTGCAAACAACAGTAAATCTAAACAAAGATCCAGCTTTATGGGAAATCAACAATACCTAAGGGAGATTATCGCAAGGTACGGCTTCGATCAAAACAAGTCTTGTGACTTCTCTAAAATTGAAAAAATGTATGCTGATCAGCGTCGTTTCTTGCCAGTGAGTATCTTTCAAAGAAAAATGAAAACTTATGAAGTGAATGACCGAAATTGGCTGGTTTATTCTGAAAGTAAAAGATCAGCATATTGCGGGCCCTGTTTGGCATTCGGTCCATTGGAGAATAAGACTCAGTTTGAGAACGAAGGATTTAATGACTGGAAAAATGCAGAACACCGAGTAGCTCAGCATGAAAACTCTGCGCGTCATAAATCTAGTGTCCTTAGTTTGCAAGTTAGAAGTGAGATTGATGGCCGACTCGATTATTTACTGCATGTCCAGATTGAGGAAGAAATCACTTATTGGAGAAACGTTCTGAAGAGGGTTGTTGCCGTAGTGAAGCGACTGTGTTCAAGAGGCCTCGCTTTCAGAGGAAAAAAATTAAAAGTTTGGTGATCCGCATAACGGAAATGATTGTATGATTTTGGAACTGTTAGCTGAATTCAATCCTTTTTTTAGCCAGTCATGTTGAACAATTTGGGAATCAAGGATCTGGAAGTACCAGTTACTTATCAAAGACCGTTTGCGATGAGTTTATTCTCTTNAATTCAAAGTTTGGTGATCCGCATAACGGAAATGATTGTATGATTTTGGAACTGTTTACTTATCAAAGACCGTTTGCGATGAGTTTATTCTCTTGATGGGTCATAAAGTCTTAAAACACATTGAAGACAACATAAGAAGGGCGAAATATTTTTCCTTAATCATCGATTCAACACCATATATAGCACATGTGGACCAACTTACCCTCGTCATTAGATACGTTTTGGAAACAGGCAAACCGTGTGAAAGATTTCTCAAGTTTTTGCCCTCAGTGGGACATAAAGCTGAAGAAATGTTTTCTGCCATTATTTCGGAACTCAAAACACTGGGCATAAATATTGAAGACTGTCGTGGACAATCATATGATAATGCCGCGAACATGTCTGGCATGTACAATTGCTTACAGGCTCAAATTCAAAGCCAAGCACATTTTGCTTATTTCGTTCCTTGCTCTGCCCACTCTTTAAATTGAGTGGTAACTGCGGCTGCTGAATCTTGCACATAAGCTTGTCGCTTCTTCATGTAGCTTCAAGAAATCCACGTTTTTTTTTGTAAGTTCGACACAGCGCTGGCAAAAATTAATCATTGAAATCGGGAAAGGGAAAATGCTAAAGAGAGTAAATCTGACACGTGGGTCAGCTAGAGAGGACGCATGTAGAAGTTTGAGAGATTGTTGGCACGAAGTCCTTAAAACTTTGGAAACAATCAAGGATAATTGTACCGAAAAGCCTGTATCGAGAAACGAAGCGAAGAGAATACTTTTGAATTTAGAAAAACCGGAAACGGCGGTAATGGTTGTTGCGTGGAATGTTTTTTTGGAAAGAATAAACAAAGTGAATGTTCATATTCAGGCTTCTACAGTAGATTTGATCACTGTTACCGATCTTTGCGAATCTCTTTGCAAGTTTTTCGTAGCTGAAAGAGAAAATTTTAAGTATTTCGAACAAAAGGCGATGGAATTAAGCGTGTCGAAGCAGTATACAAAAGACATGAGAAAAAGACAACCGAAAAGGAAAAAAAAAATATGATGAACCACCTGATAAAGAAATGAGAATGACTGCGAGTGATACTTTCAGGGTTAACACATTTCTCGTCCTCTTTGATGGACTCGTATCAGAATTAGAATAACGGCAGGAAGCCTACAACAGGTTCAATGAAAAGTTTTCATTTCTGACCAAAATGAGTGAATTGTCATCATCAACCCTTACGGAAAAAGCCCTTTTCTTGGAAGAAATGTATCCTAATGATTTAGAGACTGACTTAGTTCAAGAATGCATACATTTTCAATGCCACCTTTCTTCTGAAAGAATTTTGGTAAAACCAGATTCTGGATCATTGAAAAGTCTATCTTCGTTCCTGCGAAAACAGAATTTTCAAAACTTTTATCCAAACTTGGATATAGCAGTTCTCATGCCTCTATATATACCAGCGACAAATTGTTCGGGTGATAGAAGCTTTTCTTGCTTAAAACAGGTGAAAAGTTATCTAAGTTCTACCTTAAGCCCAGAAAAGCTAAACGCCTTAGTTCTTTTGTGCATATAGTCAGAACTAATGAACAAGATTTCATATGACGATATAATTGATGATTTTGCCAATAGAAAATCGCGCAAAAAGGTATTGTAAAACTTTCATAACTTAATTAATTGAATTTCATCGACATCATCAGCCGGATTGTTACCAGATAATTGAATATATTGTTTTTAAACTGTAAGTAAGCGCAATAAAAATTATTTAATTAAGTTTACCGAATGTACATTATTGTGTAAGTAGTATTGAGGCATACCTTACCCCGTCTTATTAGAAGTACATGATTGAGCTTTTATTAGCTCAGAAATATAACCAAAAAATATTTCTTGTGCAATCTTAACTAAATCGTCGGGTTGTAAAAATAATCGAGAAACTGACACATCGATCCCCTAGTTCACAATCATACTAATTACGGGAAAAAGGTGGTGTAATAAGGACGATAGTGCACAAATCATAAA
Source organism: Clitarchus hookeri (assembly GCA_002778355.1). NCBI lineage: Eukaryota > Metazoa > Arthropoda > Insecta > Phasmatodea > Phasmatidae > Clitarchus > Clitarchus hookeri. The sequence goes on along the minus strand of NQII01000922.1, from coordinate 408,582 downwards.
GTTACAATTTCATTGCAAAAAAATTGCAATTAATATGATTGTGAACTAGGGTAGACCATTGTAGAGGTTGGTAGGGGCGGCAAAATTTGAATAGCCTACTGGCAGCAAATGTGTAAATCCGCCAGTGGGCAATGTTATATTGCAGTGGGCAACGAAATCCCGAGTGACATTTCGGCGATGGGCCAACATAATATGTAAAAGCTGGCCGACCGGTTGCGCCAAACGTTGGGCCAAACCAAATATTGCTTTTGGAGAAGGTATATCTGTTATTAGTGTTCATGTTCGCAACATTTATGACTGATATTATTTTGTACTGTTATCACTATCAATGCACTATATACATTTCACCATACATCTGCAACAGGTGCTTAGTTTGAAAACTCGGTTCTAGTCTTAATAACCACCACTTATATATATTTGAGCTTGTGGTCTGTGGCCGCAACAAGAAACATAATTAATTTGTCTGTCTCTGCTATTGTGTTGTATGCTGAACTCTCTATCACAATCTGTTATTTAACCCAAACGCAGAGTTTTTTTTCTTATAATTGAAGGTATTAATATTACTAAGTATCCCTTGCTAACTTGAAGAAAATTGGAACTATTTGTTTAACATCGTGTCTAAGATATCAATATAGAGATGTTTAGTTTGTTTTATTCGTTGTTCATAAGTACAAGCGGCTAAGAACAAAAAATTGGTTGGTTCGAATCTCAGCTCAAATAATCTTCGTGGTGAATTGATAATGTTTTGTTGTGCTACTTCAACAAATTCATACTAAAACAATTCGCATAGCAAAATGAGGGAACTAAACTGTTAGGTTATTCGGTTTGCCAATATGGAAAAGCCAAGACTAGCCGGAAACTCATAAGTACACTCCGTACACTGAAGAAAGACTTCCGTTCTGTTAATGTTTTATATCATATATAAAAATGGAGATTATATATAAATTGAGATATTAATCATTCATACGGTTTATTTTGATAAAATAGATTGTTCAATTTTTTACATTGGTTGGTACAAATGATAGAAGAAATGTTTTTATCGTTTTGATGAAAAATCCAATAAATAATTTCTGCGGACAATTTTTTATCGCGTAATTGTTATTAATGAGCTTTTATTTTCTGAATTAAAAACCACATGAATTTTTAATTTAATGGAATATTATTTAAAACATATACTGAAAGCATAATAGAGTTCTTATTATATAGCTCTAATTCTATACATGTTATATATGTACATATAATTATTTACATATTAAATATATATTATATCATTATATTGGCTGAAATTTGTATCCCGCTGTTTCTAGGTAGATTAATAGTTTCAAATGACGATTGAATATAGGAAACAAATTGTGTTTTGAAGGAAACTGCAGTGCTTCAGAGGAAGGTAAATTGTATTAAAATGCAGTTTTGTACATTTGTATTGAGTTTAGAAGCAGATGATTACAAACTTCTGTTCTGCGGTGGTTCGCCATTATATTGTTGAGAATTGAGGACAAACATAGAAACAACATGGAAAATGCGTAGTGTCAATGCCGCCAGTCTCACACAGATGCCTTCGTCACAGGAGAAACTCCATAATTTCCATTACAGAGGTAATTGACATTCCTTATAAAAGAAAAAAAAATTTGTCCAAAATTACCCATTATTTAAATGACACCAATATAAATTCGCTGCTAAAAAATATGGAACAATTGAAAATTAAAAACATTTTTACTGAATACTTACACTTGATTTCCTCATAGAGTATTAAAATCGAAATTGTTGCTCTAATCTAGCATTATACATTTTGTGCTCTATTTCCCGGATCAACAGGTCACAAATGTTGCTCTATATATTTTCTGCATTATTATTGGTTTCGCTGTTATTAATATCGCCGCCCTAGCCAGCTGCGCTATGTCATGAAATGACCCCTATTTCTGCTCGGCAGTTGCAAGATACAGTAAAAGAATGACACTGAATCTGTAATGGTCTGAAATATTTTAGCATTGCATTATTGAATCTATTCTATACCATCCGGCGTTGTTGTGCATGAGGTAGGATCTCCGACTCACTTTCGGGAAGCAGTGTGTGCGATTCTAGTTTGTGTGTTTACATTTCCTTTCACACAGAACACCCGTGTTCATCATTAAAATGTACTTTCCAGGTTTCGTCAGAATGAGTCTCGGGCTAGACTCGCCACGTACACAGAAATAAAGAAAATAAAGGAACAAAGAAGCAAAGAAAAAGGTCAAATTCTTTTTGACGTTTGAATGGAACATTTGTCCGTGTCTTGTACGTCCGAGAAACAATGTTTTTCATCTTTGGATGTTCTCATGACCTTTCGAGCCGTGTCTTAACAGGGATTGTAAATTAACTGGAATTGATAATGATTAAAATAAAGAAAATATTAATTCATTAGTTGATAGTTGATTTGGATAGTCTTCTAAAATAACAATTTATTAGTTGACTGTTAGTTGGTTTGGTTAGTCCTCTAAAATTAAATATGTCCAAACTAGTGGTTGAAACTTAGAAATTTGAGTGAGATCTCCGAAGGAATTGATTGTGCCAGACAAATTAAGTATGTAAGAGGATATTTGTTAAGTCTTATGGAAAAGAAAGTGTTGCAGCTAGTGTCCTGATATATAAAGAATTTTAATCTGCAATGTTAGCGATGCACACGGCGCTTACATGATCAGTCCTTAACATAGGCTGTATATTTCAGATGGCATATGTAAATCTCAGACGTTGGGGATAAAGTGTAATCAGCATTGCCCTTTCTTCGTTTATCTGCATTGTCATCCAAAGTTTGAGGGATGTCATTAATATTTTAGCGTTTTTCAATGTTTCAAGTTGAAAATTTTAAATTCCTTTACTATTACAAAACACAGCCTGTGTATTGTGATTTAATAACTTAATGATTTAAAATTTATATCACAAAAATATTTTACAGTATGAAAATTCTATTAATTGTAAGGTCCACAAATTCAGCAAATCCATGATTAAGAAGCAGATCACATAAGTGCCCTAAGTCCAATATCGGTAATTAATAACAATGTGGGTGAAATATGTGTATAATACTCCAGGAATACTTTTATTATTTATTACCATCAGAAACTAAACAATCTCACAGTAATAACATGCTTTATGATTTGCTTGCACACCACGTCTTCAATGCTCCTGAAATTGTTATTTTATTTGCGGCAATAACGCGACTTTGATACAAACACCATCGAAATTGTACACGCGTTGAAATTTTAAATTCTCCACACCATAAGCGTAGTGTCTTTCCAGGTATAGCGTGGATGATATATCTGCTGCAACAGCGCCATCTTAAATATCTTACTTCCAAATAGGCGCAGCATCTACAAGTCCTCTAGAATCCGACAACTATCTAAGTTGTGGTAGCAATATCTCTATGCCAAGTTAAAAATAAAAAAAAACATGGGCCGTTATGATGTGCGCGTGTGGTGTTGCCGGAAACCCCGTCGGCCATTGGTATATTATATTTCTGAAACTTTACCCCAAAAGTAACTACGGATTTTTTCTGAATTACAATACTCGCCACAGGCCTGGTATTCAGATTATAGAGCCCACCATTTCATGTCACTCAAAAGCCAAAANAGGCCTGGTATTCAGATTATAGAGCCCACCATTTCATGTCACTCAAAAGCCAAAACTCATTAAAATTTAGGGCTGTAGACATTTTTATGTCATTTTTAGAAGAAAGTAGATGTTGTATAATTTAATATCAGAATAAATCTTTGCTGGTTTGTAATAAATAATAATTCACAAAAATTTTAAAGTGGATNTTTGTATAATTTAATATCAGAATAAATCTTTGCTGGTTTGTAATAAATAATAATTCACAAAAATTTTAAAGTGGATGGTTTGTCCTAAATATTATTTAAAAAGTTTAGAAAAAACATGTAACCAAAATTTACATAAATTTTTTAAAATTCACTGTTAAAAACAATGCAAAATATTGTCTCGATTTGATTAAATTGATTTTATTAGGCACCTCATGACATGATTTTACAATACGTATTACCTTTCTAACATTTTTTACTTCAGAGCTTTAATAAGAGTAAAATTATGATTTAAAAATGTGTTCGTGCAAATTTATTATTTCTAATTTTATTTTTATTCTGCTGGGAATGTCTTGTCATTTAGTGTCTAAATGTTAAAACTATGTGGTTACAGATATATAACTATTATTTATATCGTTTTCTGGCGCCCTTAATAACCCCATGGAGGTTTGTTTGCATGAGTGAAGTACTACCAATGGAGTGAAAAGTGTATCGCCTGACAGGACATAACCTGCGGTATCGCCATTGTCGCAGTTATTTATTATAGTTTCATATATGCTATTAATTAGTTTTTAGGTATTTAACTCAGAGGAAGTCATTTTGATTTTAACATATTGAAGGGCTTCAAACTGGCGTTTCTATGTTAAATGTCGTCTTCAAAATCAGTTTCGTTTCTTATAATAGGTGCGTGATCTTACGTATTTCGATATTAAAGTAAAGTGGTAGGTAGTTTTGCATAATATCGCTAGTTTAAAACACACTGAAAAACGTTTCAAATATATGGTAGGTGGGTATTATTTTTTTCTATTGTGTATTTATAGACGGCTTGTAAAGTTCATTAGCTGTGTTACCGAGACGAATGCACAGTTTGAGTTACGCGGGTGGGTGTGAACGTGTATACTTATCCTTTGTTTGATGTTATCTTGGACGCTGTGTATCAGGGTGTTGGCCGCTCAGCCACATGCAGCTTTGTGTTCAAGGTCAAGAAACTGAACCTCGAGCGGTGCCACCAGTGAGTCACGACGTGTTTGTATTTACAGAGAGGGAATGTGATTGCCAGGAGACCAACTACGTGCAATCTACCACAGTGACACGTAGCCGCACGTGGATGTGGACCGAGGTAGGTGGCTAAGTGGCACCACACTGCACTCGCGTTGCATGGAGCCCTACCTCGATTCACGCTGGTGTCACTATGATTTGGGTTTTCCTCATTTGTTCCAGGCGATTGTTGAAAAGTTTCCGTAAAACAGGACGTCGCCAAATCCTTCGCCGGTACTGATTGTCCAAGCAATTTGCAGAATTTCTTACTTCGCCGCTGTTAAAAATATGTTAGGCCTTACCTACCTACGTTAAGATGGTATGAAGTTCATACATGAATACATACAAGTTCATACAGCTTAGCACATGCGCATTTGTACACCTAGTGAAATGATGAATTATTTGTTTGTTTGCGCGTTCAGAGAACCGCCGCCTCATTCCGGCACATAATTAATGGATAAGTAATTTCACAAACATCAGCTATGATTCCAATACCGCCGATGAGACTTTATGACTGATCTGACTGTAATATTCACGAATTGGTAGATAGCGCCACGAGGGAAGCTAGAATTTTAATGACAACTCGCAGTGTTCTGGAATTCAATTAATTGTTTTCGTGTATATAAAATTATAATTTTAAGACAATCTACTAAAAATATGTTATGAAATTAAAATACTGAAAATAATATAATAAAATTTAATTTTTCATTGTAAAAATGCTTATTATTCAATAATCTGGGTTTAAAAGTTTTATACACACATAAGTATAACAGTTATGATGAGTCTGGCATAATGTATTTTAAATGGGATTCAAAGGGCAAGGGGCACTGGGGCTAGAGCCGGCCGGCCGACAATCATGCTGTAACGTCACCCAACCGCCATGTTGGATCAAGGTAACCTTGACCTTAACCCATGACTCTGACCCTGTGACCGTGACCTTGGATGACATTGAACCAAAAAATCCAAATAATCGAAAGAATTTTAAAATAAATAAAATAAAAATTAAAATAAAACATTGCGATTGTTTGGACATAACGGGGTCAGGAGCAAAATCTGACATCAGGATCTGTTATTCCGGTCTTTAAGCCGCCTTGTTATGACATCACCCATACACCATATTAAATCCAAGTGACCTTGAACTTTGACCTTGCCCCCGTAACTTTGTATAACCTTAAAACTAAAAAATGACAAAATGCAGTAAAAAAATTAAAAAATCCACAAATGAATTTCTAATTTTATAACAATTATAAAACATTACTTAAAAAATTTAAAATTTGTTAAAAAATTATAATTAAAATTGTATTTAAAAAACTTACAATTATGGAAGTTCCCACAGCACAACGTCCAGCAAACTACTAACACTCCTTCAAACAATCCCCTCCCTTTTAATGCTCTTCATTGGTTAATTAGTTGGCAGGCCTCCACCCCACTTACCCATAATAATTCCGTCCTATGCAGCCATCTTGATAATTTTTTCGAATGTCATTTGTTTTCATTTTCAACACCTAGGTAGCACTAGTGTATTAATTACCGATTTACCCACCAGGCAGTGCTAATTTCTCAATTTTCCCACCAGGCGAGCTGTCAGCACCCACCCATTCTGTCGAGTGAACCGCCTGGCGAGCTGTCGACGTTCATAATTTTTTTAGGCTTAGGAAAATCTGTAATTTCCATCCAAATTAAGAAAATATTTTTCCAATTAGCAGTATACCTCCATGAATAATGCAGGACTATGACTACCTGTATAATCTATTAAATCTATATATTTTTTTAAAATTAAAAGTTGTTCAAATTAAAANATGCAGGACTATGACTACCTGTATAATCTATTAAATCTATATATTTTTTTAAAATTAAAAGTTGTTCAAATTAAAACAATTATTTTATTTAATTATAAAATTGTACATATATTACAAATTTTGCTTGGACCAACAATACTTTTTAATTAAATGTATTTCATTTCTATGCCTTCTAATTTTCAATTTTATTCTGGCAAGTAAGGTAAACATAAAATATAAAACAATTTTAATCGCAGGCATTTTTTATTCAATTTATTTATTACAGTCGCTTATGACCTCGAAAAAAATTACAATATTCATCGATATNTCGCAGGCATTTTTTATTCAATTTATTTATTACAGTCGCTTATGACCTCGAAAAAAATTACAATATTCATCGATATATATGCATCTAAATAAATGCAACATTTTTGTACTGATGAGAAATGCACTTCGCCTTTTCAAGTCTTTCTATGTCTAAGTAAATTGTCTCTACGGCTAAACTTATTACCACACCTGTCACACAAATATGACATGCATCTGGGTTTTTTGGCACAATTAAAGCCTGCATGTCGCCGTACATTGCTGCCAAAAACAAATGTCTTATCCCAAAAGTGACACTGATGACGACGTAGTGGTGCAGGCAAAGACTGGAGATGTAAGTGCTGCAGCTAAATAAGCAGGTAACACCAGCAATGGTGTTCTAGGTATCTCAGCCGAAAAGTACGATGCTCCATCGAATATTTCGTAGGCGTCATAGCTGAAGGAATCAGTGGTACTGTACCATCTGTATATGATCGTGATGTACTAGTGGCAGTTGATGCTGGTAGTGATGTAAGTGTCACAGCTGAAGAAGTCGATAGCACCATACCAATCTGAAACAATGGCACTGCACTGGTGTAATTACATGCTGCTAGTGATGTAGGCATCATAGCTAAAGAAGTCGATGGTGCTGGTAAAACAGGATACATCTCTCTCGAAGAATGAATCGATGACGAGAAACCATTGGCAGGCAGTATCCACTCCACTTTAACGTAACTGGCCACGGATTACCTGGAGTAGAATGTAGCCGAGACGATCCATCTTTCACATTAGCCATTGTGAAACTAAGCCTCTCAGCTGACCNTTACCTGGAGTAGAATGTAGCCGAGACGATCCATCTTTCACATTAGCCATTGTGAAACTAAGCCTCTCAGCTGACCCCCATTGCTTACAATATAAGCGTATGCAAGCCTTATGATGTCATGTTGACATTGAACCAATCGCATTACACAATTAAGACATTGTTCGGACATCGACCAACCAATCACCGAGTTGCCACCTCTTTGCAGCTGGCCAGTCGCACGCAGGCATTGAGACATTACATGTAGGCATGTGNACCAATCACCGAGTTGCCACCTCTTTGCAGCTGGCCAGTCGCACGCAGGCATTGAGACATTACATGTAGGCATGTGGGTAGGCTTTAGGTGCTTATAATTATTATATATACGAATTACACAATCAGAGCTTTCAGTAAGACCACGTGGAAACTGCCCTAGTCGACGACATCAACTCGCAAGCATGACCCGGCGACAAGGATGTCAACCCGGAACACAGGTGCCCGATGTGTATAGGCATCGATAAAGTTTCTAATGGATTGGACAAGAGTTAAAAAAAAAAAAAAAAACGGTTTTTCGTGTGCATGTTGACTTAATTTTTATAACTAAACATTTTATAAAATGTACTGCAATATTCAGGTATTTAGCTTGCAAAATTATTTTACCATTAAACAGATTTCATTCTCGTACAACGATGACGATGAGAAACCCAAAGTTTCCCCTTGTTTACCACTAATTCTGTGTACCAATTTTCTTTTGTAAATAAATACTGGCTCGAAACTCTCCTCATTTTTTCCTTATGAAAATATAACGTAAATTTTTTTTAATAATACCAGTGAAACCAAAGATGATTTGTAATTTTGTGGATTAAGAAGTAAGAAAAAAATTTATTTTATCACTTCCTCATACGTCAAACACACAAAGACAGAACCCGAGATATCCCAATTGCAGTCCTGACTGATACACACATTAAAAACTATTAAGAGAAAAGCCTACTTAAAGAAGTGGACACCAGTCTCATTAGATAAGTAAACGATAGACATGTGCAGTCATAATCTGAGCTCGCGCATACTTCCAGCCTCGCTGCTCCAGGTGTTGAATTGTACTTTGCTTCTCCTGCAATACAAGCCAGAGACGGCAGTCGGCGGCCCGCTCACATCATCTACAACACGCTGTTCTTCCAGGAGGCTTCCCACCAGCTACCAACAGTTTAAAATTAACGTTCAGTAAAAATTAATTTTGTCATGTTCAACTCCTCACACCAAAGTCAATTTTGTAACAATCACAAGAAAAAAATAAAACCTCGCACGCAAGTTGCCACGGAAATAATTTGCTTTAATTCGTAAACAAGGTATATGATTGTTAGCCCAGGAAGGACAGTACCAAACGAGTTGAAAAAACTTGGGATCGACTCGCTAACCCATTAACTTGCGACCGACTAGCCAGCCGCTTACTTGCGTCCCACTCGCTAGCCATTAACTTCTCATCGCTGGATCTAACAAGCCTGCCAGTGAATACATTTTTTTATGTGCAAATTACTTTCGTCCTTGTGTTATTGAACTTAAAGGACTATCTATTTTACGTTAGAATGTAGCAGGCAGGATTTTCGTAACCCGGAGCCGTTTATATAAAGTTTCTATCCGGAACACGAATCATTCAAAGAGAAAGACTTTGAGGGATGAGACTATAATTATTTTCTGAAATAATCTCGTCTAAAAGGACTGTGATTGATATGTCGGAAGTCATGCAATGTCTATTAACCCCTACCATTCTGTAAGTTACTTTATTCTGCTTGTTTTATATAATGCATTGGATGATCAGGAGCATGTGGTGTGGATTTGTGTGTTGATTGGTGTGTGGAATGGTGTGTGGGTTGGTGCATGGATTGGTGTGTGGTTGGTGTGTGGATNTGGATTTGTGTGTTGATTGGTGTGTGGAATGGTGTGTGGGTTGGTGCATGGATTGGTGTGTGGTTGGTGTGTGGATTGGTGTGTGGATTAGTGTGTGGATAGCTGTGTGGATAGCTGTGTGGATTGGTGTGTGGATTGTTGTGTGGATTCGTGTGTGGATTAGTGTGTGGATAGCTGTGTGGATTGGTGTGAGGTTTTACTGTGGTGCGTGTGGTGAGTGAGTGTGTTTGATGTATGAGCAAGTGAGGAATGAAAGATATTTCTCCCCTTACTTCTTAGTTTCACAACATTACAAAGTATCGTTGATTTCACAGTTATAAAAAAAAATTCACACTTCATTTTTTTTGGGTAATTCGTTTCACATAAGCACTCCTCTAAAATTTGTTATTTTCGGTTTGTGTGTATACAGTTCCAAATCCATGTTAGTGAGTGGTCGTTTGGTAGAGATTCCATTTTTACCTCTTCCTGCTGTGTCACATTTGCGCACTTGGCCTTTTTTTCTCATGGCGATAACTTCCATATTTGCATTGTGTCTTTGGGCCTCGGACAACTGCTTTCATTCTTTCAATGGTGTGTTGACGGCGTGGACGATATCACTCGTGGCTCCTATTAGACCCCCCGAGAGCCCCGAGTGCAGGGAAAAAGAATCGGAAAAAATCAGCCAGTAGAAGTTTTCTTGATCTTGGATGCTTTTAATTCTATTTGTCACTGCTTTTCGTTTCACTTGTGCCTTTCTCTTTCTCTCTGTACCTGTTCCCATTTTGACATGTGCCTTTCTCTTGCTCTTTGCCCCCATTCCCATCTTCACCTTGGCGTTCATCATGTTGGACACGCCCCATGCGGCAATTTTTTTCTCCAAGGCCGGCATCTGATTATTTTCTTATCTTGTCGGCCTTCTGTGCAAGTATCTTGTCTGCCTGGTGTCGGGTTTCTAGATTATTGTTTAGGGAGTAAGCGACGTCGATGCACGTTTTGTCCAGTTCATTGATGCCTGTGTCACCGCGTGACAGTATTTCAGCTATCTTCGTTCCCGGCCCACAGAACCTGTATCCGGGAATGTGCAGCTCGAATGGTAGATTGTAAATCTGCATATTGACGACTCCGTTTCAAAACTTGATCTTGCCTCTTCGATACATCACGGTGGACTGAGCGATGAAAGTACAAATACGCTCATTTTATACTATTTTGATTCAGTTTCATCATAGAATTGGAACAGTATGGACATATCGTGCTAATGACGCATCTGCTTTGTCGCTTCTGCGGTAAAGCATTTACAGCTTTGCAGTGTGTGTGTCGACATGAAGNTCATAGAATTGGAACAGTATGGACATATCGTGCTAATGACGCATCTGCTTTGTCGCTTCTGCGGTAAAGCATTTACAGCTTTGCAGTGTGTGTGTCGACATGAAGTAACTACCTACATTATTAAAAGTTCAAGTTAAACATTTCAGTGCAAACTTTGTCAACATCAGTTTACCTGGAGGGATGCATTAAAGAGNTTATTAAAAGTTCAAGTTAAACATTTCAGTGCAAACTTTGTCAACATCAGTTTACCTGGAGGGATGCATTAAAGAGATATTCTAAAATTCGCAGCACTGATTTTATGCAACCACAATAAGCATAATATGTACCAAAATCATCACCACATGTACTACAATAAGCACCACACCCACCAAAATCAGCACCACATGCACCACAGTCAGCACCACAATAGCACCATATTCACCAAAATCAGCACCACATTAATCACAATCAGCACCACATGCATCACAATCTGCACCATGCACCACAATCAGTTCCATGTGCACACCAACCAACACACCAACTCTTCGATCAATCCCAATCCTTCGATCAATAAATCGTTCGAACAATCCTAATCCTTCGATTAATCCTAATCCTTCGATTAATCCCAATCTTTTGATCCATCCCAATCCTTCCCAATCAGCTCCGTAATCTTCCTATTTATTTCACTATCTTTCCAATGTCACAAGTTTCAGAATATCTCATCATAATATCACTCCATGTGAACTACCTCTGATAGAGTTTGCACTGAAATGCCATACTTGAACTTTTCATTCTGCAGGTCGTTATTTCGTGCTCCAGGGAGGAAGAACAGCCGAGTCACACATGCACTTCCGTATACTAGAGGAATTCAGTTATACAGGGAAAGGTAAAAAGTTATTTAGTCTTAAATATTATATAATCATACTTATTTTTAGGGATCAAGAAAAAGCATGCGAAAAACCCATTTACCCTGCTCGCAATAGCAGGAACCATGTCATTAACAAACTTTGTCATTGAACTCGGATTACGTCATGCGACATTGACCTTTGGCCGCCTTCTCGAACGTCATATACCACTTAAAACAAAAAAGAATCCCAATTTTTTTTATTTTAAAATCGCAGAAAAAATTATAAGACCTTGGCGACTGAAGGCAGGGAGCGCTGTGTTATTAATAGGTTTCATAAATTACAGCCATGACTTTTGGAAGCCCAGATGGCATTGTTGTTAATGTTGAGAGAGCTGAAAGTATTTTAGAAATAAAGTGTCCAATTTCGTGGAAGGAAAAGTGCATAGAAATGGAAATAGGCAATGTTAACTAACGCTGTTTGTTTTAACAATAGGAAAAATGTTGAATTTATGAAAATTACATTTAGTACACCAAGTGTAACATACTTATATATGTAACATGTTTGAACACAANAAATGTTGAATTTATGAAAATTACATTTAGTACACCAAGTGTAACATACTTATATATGTAACATGTTTGAACACAAGTGAATTGCTTTTAATGGTAGAAAACAACCGGTATGCGCAACATTACAAACGGACTCATAATATGTTCAGACTTAAATTAATAAAACAGGAGCATATTATTTGTCTCACTATTAACCAAGCCACAGTTGTCTTCGTTTCACATTANGACTTAAATTAATAAAACAGGAGCATATTATTTGTCTCACTATTAACCAAGCCACAGTTGTCTTCGTTTCACATTATGAACTATGGAAGACTGCAACTTTACCAAAATACAACTAACATGAACAATGTCATCAATACTTGGGAGCGAGAACCGCGGTGGTGTAGTATATACTCGCCTCTCCTAGGCGAACCGGGCTCGATTCCCGGCGGAGTCACTCCCGGATTTTCACATGTGGTAATCGTACCAGACGAAGCCGCTGGTCAGCGGGTTTTCTCGAGGATCTCCCGTTTCCCCGCCCTTGCATTCTGGTGCTGCTAAATACTCACCCCACTTCACCCTAATCAGCTTTCAAGACCTCTATATTATGAGCAACCCAAATGTCTTCATTCACTCACTCACAGTTGCGAGAGGTTTAATTCATTGTTTGTGCAAAAAGTTATATACTTTAATTTTCTGAATATATATCTCTCATTAATTCGTAAAGTAGCAACGCTGTAGGTAGTTTAGACTTATTTAATTGTTAATGAGCCATTATGCAGATATGATGGAGTAACAACAATAATCCGTTTGTCGGAGAGCCTTGTTTTTATTCCTGGAAAACCTTTAACAGCCCTTCTATGATAAATACAACAACCCGCAAACATTGGCACGTAGGCAATACCAATACTTCATGTGAGTAATTCCACAACGACTGTTGCCAGTAACACATTGTCGGATGTAGTATCGTAAGCTTCATAATGCATGTTAATTTTTGTTTAAAGTAAGTTATAAATGTCCTCCACCATTGTCTGTGCCATGGTAACAGCAGCTTACCATATACGCTTGTAGCACGTATTGCCTACATACGAGGCACTGTATCACCGCAGTGGAATCTTTGTGTGCGTTTTCAACGAAAACGGTGGATCCTAGGCAGTTTCAACAANGAGGCACTGTATCACCGCAGTGGAATCTTTGTGTGCGTTTTCAACGAAAACGGTGGATCCTAGGCAGTTTCAACAATGGGACAGTTTTTGTTTCGTAGGTCATACTGCTCAATAAATCTGCATCAAATTTTAGTAATTTTTGAAGGAAACGAAGTTGCCGGGAATAAGATGGTGACTACCACTGTAATTTTCATAATGAGGAGTGTTATTAATGTAAGTTTGCTCTTTGGTTTGAAGATCCCGGTAACATAAAACAATGTTCCGCAAACTGTACTTTCATATGACCTGGTTTCCATATTTCGCNAGGTTTGAAGATCCCGGTAACATAAAACAATGTTCCGCAAACTGTACTTTCATATGACCTGGTTTCCATATTTCGCAAAAATACATTCTAAAATCTCAATTTCTGGGGATATACAGTTTATTTACAAAGTGTCCTCTATATTTGCCACTTGTTATTGCATAAAGAATCACCTCACGAAGTTTGTTGGTCGAATTCAGCCCCGCCTCTATACACATTTTTGTAAGATCCATCCAAGACTTCCAAGTATCTAGTATGAAGGAATACACTCATTACAAATACGCATGGCAGTTTACCTGCAGAAGCGAGCAGACAACAAGAATTCTTAGTTCTACCGATAAGACCACAAGCTATTCAAATCCAATGACCAAACCCGAATCAGTCAAATGGAAACGACGGGCTTAGAAATTAGAAAGGGAGCAAGTCGTAACATTACAATCCAAACCCCTATTTCTAACCATGATATGGGTAGTACAAAAATATAAATAAATATATATATATATATATTTATGCGCATAACCCGCATATACAGGATGGGCCAACAAGACTGGGTTTGGTAATTTCGGTGGGTTATTCCTTACGAGAAATAAAGCGGAAATATATTCAGGAATTTTTCGAATACGTAAAAATTGTAGTCTCTATTCACGAATGACAATTGATTTTGAAATTATATTTTTTCAAATATTTACGAAACCATGTGAGATTAGGCAACATAATTTTGATCAGTGTTACAAGAAAGAGAGATATTGGACATGTTATGAGTGTGGGGAAAATATTATCCCCTCTTAGTTACATACTAGTGGTTCACCGTCCTTTAATTTCCCGTTACTTTCGAAACAATGTGATGTAATGCACGTATGCATACGGTATGTTAATCAGAATTTGAAAAACAACAAAAAAGTCGTCTTGTCAACACTCGCTAAGGTTACCGTTTTCGCGATATCAGCACTTTTATTTTAAAACTTTTGCGTAAAAATGCCGGATGGACGTAAACTGACATGCAGCGTAAGTACTAGGCGTTGTACACACGTAGGTAGAAGCAGGCATGAATATGTCTTGTTGCTGATGTGTAATGCATGTCGATAAGTTACNGGCGTTGTACACACGTAGGTAGAAGCAGGCATGAATATGTCTTGTTGCTGATGTGTAATGCATGTCGATAAGTTACCACAGAGGTGAAGAGCTATCATTAGGCAGTCAAAACAGGGTTCATCTATAACACATTGCTGTCACAATAATACGGATGGTAATACATAGTTAACATACAGCCTCTAACCATGGAATACTGTGCTACAATAAAGGTATTGTTATTAATGAATGACGATGGTTTAATTTGTTACGCGTGACAAATGGAAAATAATTTATNGCTACAATAAAGGTATTGTTATTAATGAATGACGATGGTTTAATTTGTTACGCGTGACAAATGGAAAATAATTTATTGATAAGTAGGCCTACATACCGATAATGTAAAAACGTTCATAGTTACAGAACATGCTTAAAGTGTGCGCTGCCCATTTCAACACATGCATGAAGGCGCTGCTGAAGGGACTGCTGAACCGGCGCCAGTAAACCAGAATTTGCTTGTACCGACTGGCATGCATTCTGAACACTTAGCCACAGCTGTAGGTCATTTGCCACGTCATTAGCACACGACTTGGCCCTTAAATGGCCCCACAGGCAAAATATAGGAGTTAAATTAAGGTGATATAGTTGGCCGTGTTACTGGGTCTCCTCTTTCAATCCAATGCTGAGGGTATGTTGTGTTAAGGTACTCCCTGACAGTACGACCGATGTGCGCTGATGCGCCGTCATGCGTGTGCCACATTTCACGACGTAAGAGCAGTTGCACATCGTCCAGTAACCCTGGTAGACACTTCTCTAAGAAGGCTGAGTTTGAGACTCCACTGAGACTCCCAGGTAGGAGGTGGGGCCAATTAGCATGCCGCATACAATGCCCGCCTAAACATTCAGTGAGAATTGACGTTGGTACTGTGATTCACGAACGGCGGGGGGATTGACATGTGCCCACACATCCTCATTGTAATAGTTAAATATGACATCACTTGTGAATGATGTTTCATCAGTGAGGAGGACGGTTTGAGAGAAACTTGCGTTTCTTGTTTATTTTTGTAGAATACACTGACCTACGGCAACCGAGCCGGGAGTTTCGGCGGATGAAGTGACTGTACTGGTTGGAAGTGAAATGCATGTACTGCAGTATCTCCCGACGAAGTACGTGACACTCTGTAGATTGCGATGTTTTTAAATATACTACAAATAGATCACGAGCTGATGCGTGGGTTTTCAGCTATGCAGGCCAGAACCGCGTCCTCGATACCTCGCAGGAGTTCGCCGGCGGAGTCTCTTAATGCGCGCACACTTCTGGTTTTGCGCAACCGACGGGTCGCTGCGATGAATGTTCGTTCATTTGGTGACCTTCGCGCAGGGAACTTCTCTGCATATCTCCCACGTGCTGCCTCTGCATTTCACAACATTTCGCCATACATTAAGGCAATGTCACTAAGCTCCACATTAATCCACCCTATCAGGAGTACTATATCGCGTTAGGTACAAGAGTTAGTTCTACTCTACACGCTAGATACCACNATCGCGTTAGGTACAAGAGTTAGTTCTACTCTACACGCTAGATACCACGCTGTGTAATAGGCATGAAGAAAACGAGCGCCAAGGAGACTTTGGCACACATCCTTGTTCGCAAGAAGATTGATGTGATGTTGGTATCCGGCCACATACCATCCTCTCGGTCTATCTACCAGGTAACAACAGTGCACATTTTAACTATCACAAAACAGACGTAAAATGAACAACATTTTGTCAGCCTAGTGCTAAGTGTCTACGCCATAATATTGTAACACTTGATGTAATAAAACAGGTGGCTAAATATTGTGGTGTTTTGAAACCTACTTTTAACACTACCTTAAATGTTAGTATTATATCCGACGATAACTGAATGGCAGCGGCTGCAATAAGATACCAATAACTACATCATGGACGCATGATTTTATTACAAAAACAGCAATTACATAGACGTTTGGTCAGTAGCAGTTGTAAGATGATGATGCAACGATAGAAAACCCACTTTATCCACGACCTTGTTTTCACTGCTTAGTAAAACTTTGCGCCTTTGGGGTAACTTGCTGAAAAGCGTTCCCAAAAAGTAAAAAGTTGGTTTCATTCATGCTTGTCTGGAAAATGCCTAGGTCTTTGGCTACATTGCATTTCAGTTTTCTTATCCCTCATGCATTCTACGCTACCTTAAAACATACAAATGCTGATATCGCGAAAACTGTTAGTTTTAATGAGTGCCGACAAGGCGAAATTTTTGTTTGCTTTTCACATTCTGATTAACATGCCGCACGTAAACGTGCATTTAATCTCAGTTATTGAAAAAGTGCGATGAACACCTAGTAGTACCGAAAGACGAGAATTATAATTCCATCACACTGAAAGGTTCAAGATTTCTCTTCCCTGCAACACTGTTCAAAATAATGATGCTTAATCTCAAATGTTTTCGGAAATATTTGACAAAATGCAATCACAAATTAGATTTTCAGTAGCACGTAGCACCCACAATTTTTACTTTATCAAAAAATACAAAGATATATTTCCGATTTATTTCTAATAAGGAATCACTTCTGAAATTAAAACACTCAGTTCTAACTCATCCTGTATATCTTGACAAAAAGGACCTTGATTATTATACAAACACCTATTAAGCTCAACAACTTGACGTTGTCCACGGGTTTCAGAAGTTCTTCAAAAAAACCTAGTGCACCAGAAATATAGCACATTAATTCACAAATAATCTATATAAATCAGGTACTCATATCTCGCACAAGAGGAAACCCACGAATACCTGCACTTAGGGACTCAATATGACAAGAAGTATAAGTATTCTAAGTAAAATGAAAATGCCCATCCCACACGCCTCTTAACTTTAAGGCCTCGCCAGAAGAAATATCACGAAACTCACAGGGGACCTGGGAGACGAAGTGTAAGGGTACTCTAAGGTATGATGAATGAAAAAAATAATATGTTTAACTGTAATTTGCTAGCAAACATTATTAAATTAGTACACGACTTGAATTAACGCAACATGCGTAATACAAAATATACCATAAAATCATACAATATTATGAAGAAAAAAAAAACAATATATCTTGAATGATTCTATACATGAATTAGAACACACGAGTCTAGGTAGCAGAAAAAGAGGCGACCCGATAAAAGTTACAGTCAAACTCACCAAATCTAACAATCCAGTTCGTACTAATTAACGGACAGAAAATTCACGGACGTGGCTCCGTTGCGGCACCAAACCAGGGAAACACACAAAAGAAAATAGAAAAATAAGCAATTAAAACCCCAATAAAAAAAATACAGTAATATTCCACCACTGTACCAAGCACCGTATAACAATATCTACAAACGGCTGTAAAATACTCATTCTAAAAATATTGTAAACCCAGCTCAAACAACAGAGCAATATAAGGGTCAAACACCAAGTATGTACTTCGAATAAAAAATACTAATATTCTGCATACCTCGACTTGCATTGCGTAGCGTGACGACGAACTTCAAATTCAGAGGTGAAGTATCTTGTAGACGGCGCCACAGAGAAGTGCACCTAAGACACGCGCGCGCCGGTATAAACACACCCCAGAACGCCCCGCTAGCACACAGCAGCACGTCGGAGAATGTGGTAGAAGGAGGAGGGACTCAGGCAGTCACGTAAGAGCCAGTAGGGGCTCGCGCACTCGGCGTAACAGCCACATTCTGCCGTTCAGTTCTCCTCCTCCGGCCACGCGAGCTAGTCGCACCGGCCGTGGAGCGCCGGGCGTTCCACACAAACACGCTCCCTTCAGTTGTCGCACAGCCACATCCAGTTCTTGACAGAGATACAGGCTAAATAGTTGTAGCGTGCGTACGCCACGTTACAGAATCATAGCGAAGTCCAATATTTTCATTATGAAATATACCTGCAACAAGCCTTTACAAAATTGCTGAATACAACATCGACCAGAATTTGGAAAGCGGACGCTTAAAAATATATTTCGCCTAGTCCTATTCCCATATGTACTGACTGCTGTCAATCATCGTCTTCAATCTAGGAGGAGTCCTTATTCTAAACCGTTGGAACCCGCAAACTTACATTCAAAGTAGAGGACCCCTCCCAACGTCAACCCGATAAGTGTCTGATGGGAAAACCTGTCATCCCGAGGCAAACTCTGGCCAGTCGTAAGACGCAATGCAGCGCATACGCAAGAGTAAAGAGAGCGGAAAGCAAAGAGAACTCTAACATGGGAGAAAATGCGAAACGATCGGCACGCCTGAGCCATACGTATATCTGCTGTCTACTGCCGCGCAAGCGACCATGGTACAACGTACCCCTCAATAATCGTCTCTAGGGGGAAGAAAAAACTTGCTATAAGGAGCATTTCTAATGCATACAAATACCCTCGCGCAGTGCAAGACCTGTCGAAGTCTATAACACATAGAAAAGCACAAAAACCAGACACAGGGCATCTTGATGCACGAAGAAACATTTAGATCTTGAAACAAAGAAAAACCTATTAAGGAGATCGTCTTACAATGTCCAAGTCAACACTGGAATCGTCGATACACAAAATTGTTTTGTTCATAGCAACAACTAACTGGAAAATAAAAGGAATTGGTATCCCACCTTTTCATTGTGTTACACTAAGAATGTCGAGCGCGCCTGGAACGTAGACAGCTTGACACACATTTGCAGTTAGCAAGTCGCAAACTAGACAGGCAAAATCCGTGCAGAGTAGAATAAGCAGGGATGGCAGAACGCACGCGGCGCAGATTTTTTTCCCGCAGGCGAAGTTCTTGAAGCACAAGGTCATGGCTCAGTATGCGTTGGAAGCATTAGCGAATATAAATGCGAAAGGAGGAAAAGTAACTACAAAAAATGAGCGGAGACATGCACATAACACCTGTCTGATATTTTTTTTCAATACTATATATATATATAAATTGTTTGAAAAAAATAGAGCATCGAGGGAGACCAACAATAACTTATAACACTTACCAGGCTTTACACATTTCTATACTTGACAAATCTGAACCATCCGAAATTCACAAGTGGATCCCAGAAGCCTAAAAAAATAAAAACACTATTAGAAGCAGTGAATATGGGTTGATGTCCCTCGCCCTTGATAATATTTTATTCGTAGGTTGGAATAATATTATATTTACTCTTTATCTATTCGTTCTTCTCCCCTTTATTACTATCTTAAATTTGTAATAATCAACATCATTATGTTCTACTATGTGTAGCATACTTATAAACATTTTAATAATTAATATGTTTATCCATGCACACAGCTAACCACAATAAATTGTTCCCAGAGAAAAGAAATTGTATGAAAACAGCTACTAGAAAAACCTTCCTAATTTGTAGGCATTAACTAAGAACTGGATGAAAAACTGTTACGTAACTATACAGAATAAGTATATAAGAACACCCCAAATTTGAAGGTATATAATATCAAAACCAAACCACCTAAAACCTTGATTGACCAATTAAATCAACCGTGGAACTGTGAAGATTGTTTACCATACATTCATAAATGTTCAATGTGACCACCATGAGCGGCCCAAATGACAGGTCCAAATGATATCTACGCGATAACCAAACTGGTTCCACACTCTGTTCAGCATGTCCGGTGTTACGGTTTGGATGACATTCGTAACGCTCGGTTAAAGATGGTAAGGGGGTAGCGAGCTCGCATTCGACAAGTCAAAATGAAGGGGCTGGTCTGATGTTTCCTTTATGTGCCGAGAGATGACACTGGGAGCGTCTGTCGTCGCATTATGAACGTGTGTTGTGTGATAGTCCGCATTACAATGGCGACGGAACGACAGAACGCGTTCTGTGTTATTCAGTTTGCTAAATGTGAATCGATTGCAAGTGTTCAACATGAATTCCGTCGCAAATACGGACNAGTCCGCATTACAATGGCGACGGAACGACAGAACGCGTTCTGTGTTATTCAGTTTGCTAAATGTGAATCGATTGCAACTGTTCAACATGAATTCCGTCGCAAATACGGAAGTAGTTGCCCCGATAGGTGGAGTATCGTAAGTTAGTTTCGTCAGTTTCGTGACCCGGAGTGCCTTTGCAAGAGCAAAAGTTCCGGGCGGCCGCGTGTGTCCGAAGAGAATGTGCAACGGATTCAACAAGCATTTGTTCGCAGTTGGAGAATATCAACTCGACAAGCTAGTCGGGAAATGAAAATCTCTCAATCGACGGTATGGACAGTGTTGCGAAACCGATTGCTGTACAAACTATACAGGTTACAGATTGTACAGCCTCTTACCGAAAGGGATAAACAATTGAGGCGTGATTTATGAGCGTTCATTCTTTCCCAGAACGACGAAGAAGATGCATTCACGTCTAAGCTGATTTTTAACAATGAAGCGGCGTTCCATATAATTGGAAAGGTGAACCGGCACAACGTGCGGATATGAGGTCAGGAGCCTCCACATGAAACCACCAAATACGAGCGTGCTTCCCCAAAGTAAACGTCTTTTGCGCTGTATCCAAATACACTGTTGTCAGCCCTTACTTTTTTCACGAGCCCACTGTTACTGGAATCCCTTATTTGGACATGCTTACAGAGTGGTTGTTTCCTCATTTAGAAGAGGCGGCAGGGGACTTCATTTTCCAGCAGGATGGTGCGCCACCCCATTGGCACCTAGCCGTTCGCGGATACCTGAACGAGACGTTGCCGCAACGCTGGATTGGTCGAGGAGCAGCTGGTTACCAGGCTCTTCATCACTGGCCTCCTAGAAGCCCGGATCTTATCCCGTCCGAATTTTTTGCTATGGTGATACAAAAAGGATTAAGTGTTTCGTCCACCATTGCCGGCTAATATTGACGACCTCAAAACGAGAATTGCGGCCGCCATCCAAACCGTAACACTGAACATGCTGACAAGAGTGTGGAACGAGTTTGACTTTCTTGTAGAAGTCGTTCCGGCCGCTCGTGGTGTACACTTTGAACATTTATGAGGTAATGGTAA
The DNA here is from genome assembly GCA_002778355.1 of Clitarchus hookeri. Lineage (NCBI taxonomy): Eukaryota > Metazoa > Arthropoda > Insecta > Phasmatodea > Phasmatidae > Clitarchus > Clitarchus hookeri. The sequence continues at coordinate 386,746 of NQII01000922.1, read as the reverse complement.
ATAAACTTTACAGTTCCACGGTTAATTTAATGAGGCTTTGCATTCGTAATTTCGATTGATATAACTGATGCTGTCAGCATACAAAGCTAAGTTAAAATTTATTTTGCACCTCCTGGGCTAAAATGTTAATATGGCCGTCATTTCGAAAATATGTGTATCTGGTCTTCTCNAAAATTTATTTTGCACCTCCTGGGCTAAAATGTTAATATGGCCGTCATTTCGAAAATATGTGTATCTGGTCTTCTCAAAATAGATTTCGGAGATACAACGTAACTTTAATTTGTCATGTATTTTACAAAATGACGGACAATAGAGACTCTGTGTAAACACTTTTGATTGTTGTAATAAATACAGCCTGTATATAAAATTTAATTGCAATTAATCTCATCTTTTCGACTATATGTATAACATAAAAACTACACTGAGGAGCCACAAAAACTGGTACACCTGCCTAATATCGTGTAGGGCCCCGCGATCATGCAGTAGTGCCGCAAAACGACGTGGCATGGACTCGACTAATGTCTGAAGGTATGCAGGAGGCAATTCACAACATGAATCCTGCAGGGCAGTCCACAAATCCATAGGAGTGCGAGGTGGTGGAGATCTCTTCTGAACAGCACGTTGCAAGGCATCCCAGATATTCTCAATAATGTTCATGTCTGGTGATTTAGGTGGCCAATGGAAGTGTCTAAAGCCAGAAGAGTGTTCCTGGAGCCACTCGGTAGCAACTCTCGAAGTGTGGGGTGTCGCATTGTCCTGCTGGAATTGTCCACGTCCGTCGGAATGCACAATGGACATGAATGGGTGCAGGTGATTGGACCGGATGCTTGTGTATCTGTCACCTGTCAGAGTCGTATCTAGACGTATCAGGCGTCCCATTTCACGCCAACTGCACACTCCCCATACCATGACAGAGCCTCCACCAGCTTGAACAGTCTCCTGTTCACNCGTCCCATTTCACGCCAACTGCACACTCCCCATACCATGACAGAGCCTCCACCAGCTTGAACAGTCTCCTGTTCACATGTAGGGTCCATGGATTCATGAGGATGTCTCCATACCCGTACACGTGCATCCGCCCGATACAATTGTAAACGAGTCTCGTAAGACCATGTAACGTGTTTCCAGTCATCAACAGTACAATNCGTGCATCCGCCCGATACAATTGTAAACGAGTCTCGTAAGACCATGTAACGTGTTTCCAGTCATCAACAGTACAATGGCGGTGTTGGCGGGCCCAGGCGAGGCGTAATGCTTTGTGTCGTGCAGTCAACAATGGTACACGAGTGGGCCTTCGGCTCCGAAAGACCATATCAATGATGGCTCATTGAATAGTTCGCACGCTGGCTCTTGTTGATACCCCAGCATTGAAATCTGCGCCAATTTGAGAAGGTAGGTTGNCGTGCATCCGCCCGATACAATTGTAAACGAGTCTCGTAAGACCATGTAACGTGTTTCCAGTCATCAACAGTACAATTCCGGTGTTGGCGGGCCCAGGCGAGGCGTAATGCTTTGTGTCGTGCAGTCAACAATGGTACACGAGTGGGCCTTCGGCTCCGAAAGACCATATCAATGATGGCCCATTGAATAGTTCGCACGCTGGCTCTTGTTGATACCCCAGCATTGATATCTGCGCCAATTTGAGAAGGTAGGTTGCACGTCTGTCACGTTTAATGATTCTCGTCAGTCGTCGTTTGTCCCGTTCGTTCACGATCATTTTCCGGCCGCAGCGATGTCAAAGATTTGATGTTTTACCGGATTCTCGATATTCACGGTACACTCGTGAAATGGTCGTACGCGAAAATCCAAATTTTATCGCTACCTTGGAGATGCTATGTTCCATCTCTCGTGCGCCGACTATAACACCACGTTCAAACTCACTTAAATCATGATGACCTGCCATTGTAGCAGCAGTAACCGATCTAGCAACTTTGCCAGACGCTTGTTGTTATGACAGATACAGGCGCTGCCGACTACACCGCGTTACTCTGAATGGTTCCATACCTCTGTTATTTGCATACGCATGCGTATGCCAGTGTTTTTGGCTCTCTTTTGTAATATATCTATATGGCCGGCATTTTAAAAATAATTGTCTGACATAACTAAAACATACAAGCTAACATTACCTACCGCAGCACTACTTGTTTGCCATATTTGTTAGGAATATCTCAATTGTTTCTTGAGGTATGACATAGAATGTATTTATTCGTGTGGCACTATCTTACAGAAAGGAGGAAAAAAGAGTCCTTGTGTAAACACAGTTGATGCTTTTTATGTATACTCTTAGTATACAAAGTAAAGTTTGAATTGGTTTAATGGTTTCGAGGATATAGCATACCATGATAAAATAGCTAGATTGCCGCCATTTTTAAAATAAGTGTTTGTCGTACTTGAAACATATTTGTTCATATTAACTGCCACAGTGCTACTTGGTTGCCAAATTTGGTTGGACTCTCTCATTTTCTTCCTGAGATATTACACAAAACATTATTAATTCATGTAGCGCTATCTTGTAAAATGGCTTTTAAAAGTGGTGGTTGTTTCTTCGCTTATATAATGTTTTATTGTAAAATGGACACATAATTTTTTGTACCGTATTTTCGTAATTATAAAGCTGCCGGAAATTATTGGTGTTGTTTAAAAATAGCCTGTATAATCTATTCGCGTTTTCTTCACACTTTTTGAATAGAACATTTCAAAAATCACCCCACGTTTAACGTATTTGGTTGTTTCCTGAATATAGCATTCATCACAAGCGGTTTATACTAGTGTTTGTATAAAAATACATTATGTTTGATAACATTGAAATCTTACTTATATTTTATTTTTAATTTATTATTAATATGAGTAAAATCAGAGCGAAAGTAGGTGTGTTGGTAATGCCTAGTAATAAATAGTTCTTATGTGAACAGTATTACACTGAGTTTGCACGATTGCGGTGCGTTGTCCCTTTGATGTAATTTCCCAGACTCGGTTAATCTTTGCTTGCATGAGGTGGTGGAATATCCGGGAAGTAGAACTTGAACAGGGCTTCAGAAAGTTGGAAATAACCGTGAATGGACTATATTCCAAAGTGTGTGTTGTAACCATGTAGGTATTGATGATGCAGAGATGAACTAGTGTTGACTGCACATGCATGCCTCTGTAGGAACGTTTCCTCTCGGACGGCAGTGGATCTGCCTCGAGCAGTGTGTGGTGGGTTCCCCTCAGCTTCACCACTCAGAGCGAACTGAGCTTCAATAGCAGCGCGACCCGGCTGTGGCTGACAAACTACCTGCCGAGTCTCACCTTACTCAACGTCACTCGCCCGGCACACTGGGTGCTCTTCAACATACAGCAAACTGGTGAGTCTGCAAGGAGCACTGTAGTTGGCTGCCTCACTCTTAGCAATTACCGCACTGCTATTGACTGGCTAAACATACACAAATATTGTACAGTTACGGACACTACGTGTTATTCTAAAAACAACTTTCATTAGTGCTTCGGCAAAAACATTTAACTTCCGTTATGCAGGTGTTTCACTTTATACATGAAAACATACATTAAAAAAAGTTGAAATAAGTCCTGCTCAGGGATGAGAAGGGGACTAAACACGGATCTAGACTCTGGAAGTCCATGACTCTTATCACACGCCTAATACGGCAGCATAAACATTTTAATTGTAATGAATTACCACGTAATTTTTTAAGTTTGTAGTAATGCTTGATTGTTTTAAAAGTTGCTAAATGTTTCAGAGGGCTTGTACTATTTTTGACGTTTGAAGAAATAGGTTAAAGTGAATATCATAACTGGCGCAGGAACCATGGTTGTCTGGTTCTAGCGGCAAAGAATGCTTCGAGTAGCCTCAGCCTCTGCACTGCTCGTTTATGAAACACGGAGCTACAGAGAGTACGGAGAGGTTCCGTACTTCGTATGCGCGGAGCACGTTTCCATTTTTCACATTACAGTACGCTGTATGGAGGCACGAGCGTGTTTCGATTATTAGCTGAGATTGTTGTGTTTAAGTACATAACAAATAACTATCAAAATAGATGTTTAATTCTGTTGTGTTTATCAGTCAAGTTATAGAGGCCTACACATGCCTTCAGAATATCAAATAACTGGAAGCAATGACATTTTAGAAGGGTATCATTTTTAGTCGACTTTTTTAAATCAAAATTAAGTGTTGAATATCTTAGTCACTGAAATATTTATGTTTTCTGAAAGTTAGGAACCAGTCGTATAATTATGTTCACTGTGACACAGACAATGAATATTTTATGAACATATTTGATATTTGTAAATAACTTAAGACCTAGTAATGTTCGGACCTTGAGTAACGTCATGTTCTCTAAGAATAGTCCTCTGGTCATTAGACGCTGCCAACGTGATCAGCTTACACTTTCTTGTGAAATGTATTGGTGTTTAATACACAATGTCAAATGATACATTGTTAGCACTGGTTTATATTCATTTAGAGCGTGGCAAAAATCCTATAAACCATTGTCGGTTATAAAAGAGAAACACAAGTATTTCAATTGTATCCTATCGCCACGTGAAATAAGGACATTTCCGGGGCTCCTGCACATAACACTATCCTGAAAATTTAGATTAAACTAACCCGGGTTTATATTATTCATTTAAGTGGAATAATCGACTCAAAAAGTAGCCTTTTCGCTACCAGCAAGAACGTGTAGCCAGTTCCTAATTGATGAAACGTATCTGGTGCACACTCCCTCGACAAAACAATTGATCTATAAAAGTCGGTTCACGACTGGAAGAAACTTTTGAAAATCAACCTACGAAAAAACAACCTAGCCGTTAGCGACATACATATAACATTACGAACAGCGGCGAGCGCGGATACAGCTATGCTGTTAGGTTGCCAGCACAAAGAGAGGAAAGAGTTCCAAAGTTTTAACATAATTGTTAATTTATCGCTTACAAATGGGTGTTGAAAAGAATTGTATCTTATTATGCCAATTATTAATGATGTGATGCTAACATACTTAGATTTCAACGTTTCTTGCATAGTCACATGATTACGCGCAAGGTGAAAGTAACGCGGCCATTTGTTTACTAACCTTCGTAGTCCGTGTGTTGTTGACACACGTGCTAGAGAATTTGTGCGAATATCTCGTTTAACCTATAATAATTCATTTATTTGTCTTGTTTTACTAATATCCGCTCTTTATTATTTGGTTTTTAATAACGTATGATTTAAATTTGTGCTCACTTTCTAGTTGTACTGATTCCTTTTGTTTTTATGTGTTTCGTGCACGTGTCTTTCCTTTGCCAATCTATTCTGACGTTGCAGTATTTGCACATAAGAATTGTTTTCACATTGTCGAAGACGTAAAATCCTTCACTCGCAAACTCTGCCGTCCTGTCGAAAACCGTCACAACCATTTTTAATAACGTTTTACAATTACGCGAAACATCCGACTCAGTCTACCACCACGCCATTTTAACGTCTGTAGCAATTTCGATCAATACTGATGATCTTGCCTTCGATGTACGGGAATTTATCGAAAGTCACTAACAATCGATTGTAAATAGACAACAAAATACTCGCATTTTGGGTTTATAGAATGAAATGTGTTCGCTGGCATCGCATATTCTTTTGTGTGAAATTCTCAAGATTAAAAACTTTACGCTTGTGGAATATCCATTAATAATATATACATGACTTTTATAATGGTTATGTGCATGTACACATGTACACATGTACACATGTACACACACTGTGGAATGTAAACATTGCGTGTAAACATTGCCATGTGACTGCCACACGGCAGTCACATGGCAATGTTTGTTTACCTTTGGCGGAAGGATACGAAATGGTTTTGAAAGTAGATCTTTAGCAGGGATTCAAGAAAGTCTCTTCCAGTCGTCAGCCGACTATATGTACTTCCATGGCGCTGCAAGTATAAGCAAAAGAGAAATAAGAAGAATAAAATCGTTTGTTCTGGTAGCCGGCAGACGTGCTGGTACAGATGCACCCGTTTAATAAAACTTACATTAACGAAGCTACCAGATTGGGTTCTGTAATAACCGTCGAAAATTGGAAGGCACTTGTGATACGACAGCCTTCTAGAGCATTTTCTGGTGGTACAAATTGTCATCAGCCGTCTGTTGTAGTAACATGTACACGTTTGTGTGCAGTTTAAGGCTGAATAATTGGCATCAATTAGTGAAATACTGGTCTTCGAAAGTCAGTTAATAATCCACTGCCACTAGAAGAATCAATCTAATGAGCTGGAAAACTATATATGTTTTTGTAATATTGGCATTCCTTATTATATCGCGGAGCTAACGTAGCAAGTTTCAGCCAGCGAAACAATCATTTAAGATAGTACTGATTTTTAGGGTAGTGCATTTCACTGATTTTGCGTTAATAACTAAAATAATTCGTATGAAAAAGGTTTGTAAGTTAGGGCGGAGTTAGCACAGATCGCGCGACCGGCTTGCGAGGCGGTGCTCGAAGTAGAACGTCATCCCTGCTGAGGGACGTAGAATTAGACGTATGACAGAGCAGCGACGAACTGCAATGGTGGGAGAAGCCGCAGTTCTTCCACAACGCCCGACAGGTTTCCTTCATGCAAAAATCTCAGCGTGGTGCCGCTAGGAATCGAGCCCGGATCGCTGTGGCGGGGACCCAGGGCAATAAAAATACTGCTATCGCGGATCCTGCTGATATACCCCCCCCCCCTAACTTAGTGCTTTATATCGACTTTTGTCGGGTTTTTGGTGATAAGCACAGAAAATTGGTTTCCATATAAAATTACATTTCCCGCTTAGAGCCAGACGTAAAGCTTTTATAGCACACCCAAATTTTTCCGTAAACTGCTTCAACAAAAGCTCGTCAAAGAAAATTTGATGGTTTTTGTCTTTACCGAAACGTCGTTATCGCCTGCATGTTTATCTGGAAATGCTGGACGGCTCTATATTAAATCAAATATTTAGAATATTGTACCACTTCTACAATTTCTTTTAATTTTGTCGAGCTTAGCAAATCAAAATCGTGCATGACAAAACAACTGTTACCGACTTCATAACATTTTTACATTACAAACAATTGCTGAAAAGGAAATAAGGTTATGAAGACAATCCATGCAGCTCGCTGTGCATGATAGCTGTTTGATGCGCGCAATGCACATTTAAATTAATAGCTTAGAGGTGTTACATTTCATTATGTATAAAATTTAAATTTTAATATAGAATGCTAATAAATCGCAGTTTTCCACATTTCTTCCTGTAGTAGGCTGCATGTAAACTTCACAACAGTATCTCGCTTTGAAAATAATTTTAATACAAACAATTGAACTAGTTCCACACAGTAGAACACGTGACACGTTTTAAAACCTTTCAATTTTATTTTATGGAATTTATTTGATCCAAGGGTAAAGAGGTGATCACCACGATTATTATTAACTATAATGTATAGGGTTTTAATTATTATTTATAAATTCAGACTGAGAAAAGGATACAAAACTTGCATCAAAAACTGTGGAATGACATTTGGCACCAACTGGTCACTCAGGCGTTAGTTAGTATTTTACATAAAAAACACAAAAAACCAATACCGCCACTTATACTTTTTAACTTGTATTGTACAATTAGCACAAGCTCCTGCTACATTTTTGTAAAAATGTTGTGAGAATGTAGCCGAAAATGTGTGGCGACACAAATGGATGACTGTAGAAATGTACTTGGTAGGTAGGCCCTACAGACAGATAAGCAGCTTCATTGGAAGTTCTATACGTGTGTACAGCAAATTATAGTATACAGTTTACAAATGTGTTGTGATGTTTTTAAAAAAATGAGCGCGTGTACTTATGTACGCGCGTTAGTAGTTATACTTCTTTGGCGTGACTAAAATAAAATTTTATTACGTATGCAAATAATTTATGTAAGTAGGAAAAACGATTAAATGACCGAAGAAAGACATTAAATACAATTAATAAGGGTTTAATTAAAGAAAATTATTAAATTACCCTCAACGCGCCAAAAGAAGTATAACTTAATAAAATAATACTTACAAAAAATTTACTTCAAATACTTGGAAACACTATTAAAATGTTATTATACAATTTTTGTCACTAACAAACTTTTCACGGCACAATGTAAGTAAAATTAATAAATAATATACATATATTTACAATTAATTACTAAAATAAATGAAATTTTTTTTCCAATTTGCTTATTAAATTAACTGATTTTCTGTCGGTTTTAAATATAACCACGTGCTATGTTGTGTGCCTTGCGTTTGTATATAGCTAGACGATACGAGCATGCGCGTTGGGTCATACCTCTACCACGTTCTCTGTCGAATTTCGTTACACTGTGCGCGCGTAACTTCCGTTGCACACTAAACTTTTACCCTCAACGAGCCAAAAAAAAGCATAACATCAAAAATTATTGCAAAAGTTTGCTTGGGAAATATGATTGTAAAAAAATTAACCGGTATACGAAAAAATTGCTAGAACAAAAAAAAATTAAATTATAAATTGGGGTATTTGTGTTTTTAGTTGCAATCTGTTGCCAGTTAATTTTATTTAAGTTTTGATAAAATAACCTATAGTATTTTTTATAGAATTTTTATATGTAGGCGAAAGATTGTCAATGTGAAAGGGTCTTAACAGTGGTATAACAATAAAAAAGCACAGAGCAAAAGAAAAAGCAGAAGAACATTAACAGTACCATAAACTTTGGTGAAGTTGATTTTTAGCCTATGAATTTTGTGAAGAATCTGCCGTCAGTTGGCAAAGTTGCTAAGTAATGTTTTAATATTCTGGTTGTCTTTACACACATAAAATGAATTTAATAACAGATTTTGATATCGTGTCGAAAATGGACAGTGATCTAAAGGAATTGATATTTTGGCTTTTCTTTAAAATCTTTGCTTTCGCAATGCCAAAGATGTGGATAATATTGAAAAATTGATTCTAGTACACTGTCTTTATTTATTTATATGTTGTGTGGCACATCTTCGTTTCTACAGCTTAACTGTGTTCCTCCATTTCAAATAAAACACTGCTGTAATTGGCTGCTGCCCCATGCGCCTTCATATGAAATGAATTGTAACCAATCCCTTTAAGCCCTATGCAAAGTTCTCTCCCGTACACCAACTATTATAACCCATTTGCGGTAACATCCAACTTTCCTTATGCCATGCTTAAGTTCTACTTCCATGATATTTCTCCGCGTCACAAAAACGAAGCTTAAACGAGTATAGAAATTTACACGAAAGATACAATGCACTTCAGTAGAGTGATTATTGGGACTTTGGCACATTGGGGCTAGGACCGGAGCGTTGGAGCTGTTTGTACTCTGTCATTCCGGTCGGCCATAATGGGTCCAGGTGAATTTGAACTTTTACCTTTACCCTGGTGACCTTTCACCTTGATCCCGGTGATCTTTGACATTGAAAACCCAGAAAATACCAAAAATCCAAAAAAAAAAAGAAAAAAATGCCTAATAAATTTATAAAACAGTTATATAAAAAAGTATTATTTTTTTTAAATTATAGAAAAATTAAAAAAAATTAAATTTCCGGAGGTCTCCCACACTCCCCTCCACCAATACTCGTTCCACCATCTCCGTAGCACCTACCGAGGTGTAACCATCTTGGTTTCTTTCGTTTGTCATTTGTTTATACATTACTAGAGTTTGTCTCAACTTCGTTCTACAGCCATCTTGTTTTCTTCGTTTGTCATTGTTTTACATTGCTCGTACTGTCCCCAACATCGCGCCCAGCAGACGACTAACCCCATTTACTCCCCCTTTCAATATATTAAACTGTCCAATAGCTTCACCCCTGATTCTCATTGGTTAATAGCCTACTCCCTTCCGTCATATTTAATTGCTACTCCAATGTTTCTCATTGGCTAATTACTCGGGTGTTTTCTGAAAACTTCATTCGAACAATTTGTTGGTGCCCCTCCACACCCTTCCAATATAATTAATTGCTCCGCCAATGTTCCTCATTGGCTAATTACTCTGAAGTTTTGGGAAACCTTCGTTTCGAACAATCGGCGGCCTACTTTAATCGCGAGGGAGGACTTTTTTTCCCCTTATAAACTCTTTTTAAAACGCACCCCGAGCCCCCTCGGGAAAGCAGTCATTTTTCTCGCTATTAGAAATGTGCACGTGTTGTCTGATGGGCCAGAAAATCCTTGCGGCCATTTTGGCATTTGGAAGGGTGCACTTGCTTACTACCTTGGACAAATGGGACGAGTTACCGTACCTGCCGAAAGAATTTCTCCTGGTCTACGCACCTTACGAAATTTCGACCGTATTCAAGTATTTGCCGGCCTACCTGTAGCAGGACGAAGATATAAGGGACTGCCTCCCGTGCAAGGAGTGTTCCGAGAGCTACGCCACCTCGGTTCCCGACACTCCGCCTCGCAGTAGTTGGTGCAAGGCCCATCGAACAGCCCTCGCGACATCTGCGACCATGGAAGACGACTTCCGCGTTGAAGACGACGACCCTATTGAAGACGCCCTCCCCGTAGCAGACGACGTCCCCGTACAAGCTATCTACTCGCAAGCTGTACCCGTGAAAGATTTCCCATTCAAGAAATTTACTGGCAAGGAATACCCGACGAGGAAACCAACCCAGAACACCGGTACTCGATGTGTATGGACTTCGATGTAGTTTTAAATGGCTTTGTAAAAAATTTTTTCAACTCAGTGTGTGCATGGGAACATATATTTTTTTTTATATAACAAGAATTGTATGAAATTTTTTGCAACATCCAAGGTTTTCGCTCGTTGGACTCGTACGCCATCAAGCAGATTGTCATATACAGTGACGAAGACGAGAAAACCAGAGTTTTCACTTTTTTACCACCATGTCCATGGAAGCACCTCGACCGCACCACGCAACAGATGTATCGCCAACAGACGTATGAAACGCACGGACTAAGGTGGGATGAGGGAAATATTCCGTACGAGGAAATTCCGACAATGCTGGACTCTATTATGATTCCCTCTTACCCTGTTTATGTGTTTGGAAGACCCAAACAGTCGGCGATTCGCAGTGCGTGCTCTAATGGAACGATCTTTGTAGAATTTCACAAGCATTGCTGCTACCCGCCGTTTCGATAGCTCGTCGAGACGTACGCCACAAGACTTCACGAATGCAAAAATCAAAGATATTATTGTGCTACATGTGACTCCGAAACCCTAAGACTGTGGAGTTCACCGCCTAGATCCTCGAGGTAATACATGCGTGGGTACGAGTGTCATATATGCACCACCTTTTACAACTCTGTAGATCAGTTCTGACAGAAACCCTTGTGGAAAATTGAATGTTATTTTTAAACCCGCACCAAGTCTTTATCTTATATTTAAGCTTGCGTGGGTCCCTCCTCTTCGGAATAGCATACACGGCCCGAACCAGGGAGTTGTTTTTCACGTCTTTGGGCTTCATTAGAGTGGTAGAATTAACTGTATAGTTGTACTCGCGAACGAGTTTTGGGAGTATATCCAACCACTTGTAGCTTCCGTTCACCATAAAATGCCTCCACAGTTTAGCTTTGAGCGTCCTGTGAAAACGCTCGACAATGCTAGCCTTGAGCCCAGAGTATGTAGAGTAACGATTTATGCCATTCTTTTTCATCAGTGCACGAACATTTGCATTAAAATATTCTTTACCATCGTCGGTGTGGAGAGTTTTTGGCATGCGTCCTTCGCGCAACACATCAGCCACGTCTTTCGTGGCGTCGCGCGCATTCTTCGACGAGAGCGACCTGGCCCAGGCATACTTGTAAAAAGTATCGATTATGGTCAAAATGTAGTGGTGACCTTTATTCACACAAGCAACGTCTTGCATTTCGATCATCTCAGATTGGAAACGTATTTACTGCGTGGGTAATTTATTCTAGCGTATTTGTGCAGGTCGTCGGCAACTGCATACTTGCTCATTTCGAAGTGATGCCCGCCTCCGCACGTTCTTCGATGATGGAAATTATTTCGCTCATGTGCGAGCGGTTTCCTTCTGCCTGTGAAGCAATCAGAATTTCAGCATATCTACTATCTCATTCGGATCATCCCAATACTGAGTCGATTTTTCTCCGCTCTCCAATTTCTGAGCCAAACCCGAACCACGAATTTCACATACCCTAACAAAGAATCCAGCTATAATGGGGAATTATTCGTGCGCCGTGTCTTTAAATCGATGCGATGCTTTGTTTTTCTCGGCGTAATATGCTCGACTTTGCTTTTACTAAAGGCGGAACTTGCGTAAATCCGATTCGGTGTAGTGTCCAGGGCGCCTACGAAACAAAAGTTCACTCAATCCCTGAGTGATTTTCACCTTGCACTTGCCAATATGCAGTACTTCCCTGGGAAAAATTAAAACTTCCTGATTTCCAAGGTACCTTTTTGCACCACTTTTCTGCAAACCTAAGTCTTGTCCTCACTACGGTCAGAGTAGGAAGCGATTTAATGAGAGAGAAGAGTGCCCACACCGGGCTCGAGCTCTTGTGTTAGTCTCTGTTCTCGCGTACGCAGAAAATCGATCAGGGGAGAATCGTCTTCGTCGCAATTGATGCCACCTCCCAATTCGGGCAATTCCGGGCTTCTTTTCCGTTTATACGTCGGAGTAGGTTCTTTCTCCTTGATTTCTCATTAGATTTCAACGCGGGCATCATCCCGGTCACTCGTTTTTTTTCTAATTTCGTCTAGCCGGAGGGTAATAAGTTTGAGATACTCCTCCCTTCGATTCTCGGCGGCCATTCTGTTATTTTCCACGCGTAAGTATTTGGTCTGTACCGCCTCGATCGCGCGCTGAAGCTCGCTCACCAATTTGGTTCGGTTATCCATCGTTCACTTAGTGGAAAAGGCGTTTCGTACATCTATATCGACCTCTCCTTTTTGTAAGAAATAATTCGCGATTTTCTGAAATTGCTTTCCCAAGATTTTCGAGCTATCCGACACATATATCTTATACCTTCTTGCTATGCCTCACAACATCAGTTTTATCAGCCAGTTTGGACATNCTCCTTTTTGTAAGAAATAATTCGCGATTTTCTGAAATTGCTTTCCCAAGATTTTCGAGCTATCCGACACATATATCATATACCTTCTTGCTATGCCTCACAACATCAGTTTTATCAGCCAGTTTGGACATTAATACATTTTGTAGGTCCTTCAGTTCTTCTCGTCTCTGCACGTTCAATACATTGGTGAGGTCGATTATCCGCTTATCCACGGTCGCTATGCGTTTATTAAACGCCACCAATTCTTCAACCACTTCATATTTCACACTTCCCAATTTTCTACCGATGAGGGACAAGTCTTCTCTGCGTGCAGTGGTGAAGTGATTTTGCCTAAGTTCAAGATAATCGTGATGATCGTTTCTGCCAAATTTGGACATGCTTCCATGACTGATGGTCGCGTTCGTAGGATAAACTGATTGAACCCACGCCTGTACCTTCCTTTATGTAGCGAGCAGTCCTTACCGAACTTGTCTTTCCAGCACAAAGGACACATATCTTTGAATACTGAATATGTCATGTCTGTATTTATGTGATCGTTGTAAACGTGGCGTAAATTAGTGTCGTCCATGCGGAACAAAACGAGGAAATTCACATTGTCGAGAAGCAGTTGTTTGGGTACGTACACTGCAATAAGTTTTACTGAGGTACACGCAGTTCACGTTCGTGAGCTGTCCCATGCTAAAGTGTTCTTGAATACAAGTTGGTTTTTCGCAGGTAATATCGTCGAAGACAAATATCGAGTTTGGAAGAGCTTGGCTAGGAGGCACTACCTTATCATTTTCGCTGCAGGGGAAATAACCAACGCCATACATTGCCTGCAGTACTCGTGCCAATCACTGGTATTTCGGTTGCTGGAGCGATTTTGAATAAACATATACATTCTCGAACCGAAGGCCGTTCGGTTCTTCCAGCAGGCTCAGTAGGACGCATATTTTCCCACACCCGGATGGCCCACAAATCAGGCCTCGCACGTTATTAGGCAACAGGGCATCATGACGTAATTCATGCTCGATTTTGGTATCTTCCTCAGTAATACGAACGGGGAGACTAATGTCCTGCTTTATTACCTCCATTATACTGAAACAAAACTGTATAAAAGATGAATATTTATGGTTTGCTCGGTCAGTTTAATTCAATGCGTCGTAAGGGAAAGACAGTGAAATCTGGTTGTTTGATCGTCGATTCACTCATCAATAATATCCTTTTCGAACTTTACATTCCAGGATAGAGGTTCTGTGGACTGGGAACAAGGCTGGCTGAAAGGCTGTCACACAACCAGACGGGCATAAACGCCCTGGACGAAGCGTGCAAGCAGCACGACATCGCCTATTCCCAGTAAAAGGATCTGCAAGCTGGGCACCAGGCAGACAAGATACTTGCACAGAAGGCCGACGAAATAAGAAAATCGGCATCCGCCGGGCTTGGAGAAAAAGTAGCCACCTGGTGCGTATCCAACGTCATGAAAGCCAATATTAAAATAGGCATGGGTCTAGGTGCAGGTAAAAGGCAATCGAAGCGCCCTCGAAGGACCAAGAGGTAAGGGAAGGACAAAGTAGAAGTGTTCCTGCCCGCACAGATACCTGCAGTCGGTGCTCTGGCCGGTATCACTGGGACAGACACGATCATTGTAAGCGTCATGAAGCGGGCTTCGAACGATCGAAAACAGGTAGAGGAAACCCACCACCATTACAGAAAATTGGAAGCTATCACCATGTGGAAAAAATGGCCAAGGGCTCTACATTCCTTACTCGTATCGGGGAAGAGGAGGATCAATTGTTGGGGGAAAAAACTGTAAAACATCAAAGAAGGAAATCAAAGTGAATATGCCTAGACGCCCACTGATGAACGTGGATTTGGAAATAATTGCGCGCAATTTGAAAATACCTAATTTTCGCGGAGTGTTTATGAGAGCTAAACCCAAGAGACACGAATGTTCCATAATTAATCTGGACACGACAGCTGGACCTGGTATGCACCGGGTGGCCTATGGAAAAAAGGGTAAACACGCAGACTATTGTGATAGTTATGGGAATTTGCATCCTCCGCCCGAATTGCGCGATTATTTCAAATATACCAAACTAACATACCATTACGAAACGGAACAGATGCCTAACACGTGGAACTGTGGACACATGTGTCTGTGATTTTAAAGCAATCAAGACTTCCAGTAATAAACATTTCCGGTAATAAACCGAAAAAAATCCAAATAATTCGCAGGGAATAAAAAAGGTGTGTGGGCCATACTGATCTCATCAGTATGTCGGCGTCTATCACTCTGAGTGGTCAAACGTCCGAGCTGCTGGCCAGCTTTTACCCTCCCTTAGAAGTATAGGGGGAATGGCGTGTAGGGCTGGTGGATTTTCAAACTTACTACTCCATATCCAAAATCGAGGAAAATAAAAATTCCAGTTTTTTGTATTCGGTTATGGGGGCAGCGAAGGAAATTGTCATTCCCACCTTGGCGTACGAGCTGAAAGATATGGAATACTTCATAAATAAATCACTGCTGCACGACAATGCATTCGAACTGCACGAGAATCCGCATACCCTGAAGGCCGAAATGTTGTGCACCGCAGTTGTAGATTTCTTGGAACCGGACACGAACGGGCCCATGCTGGGGTTTGAAGCCAGCGTTTACGAAGGAGGAGAAAAATGTATCGTTGAGTGCGGTCAACGTCTTTCCGGTTAACAACGTACTAATAAACTGTAATTTGGAAAGTTGCAGTTACGTGAATGGGAAATCGAGCAGCATTATTTACGAGTTCGCCTCCACCGTATGTCCTGGATATAAAACCGTAGATTGTCCAAAAACGCTCATTTACGTTCCGAACGTAGCAAAGAGCATCCACGAAGTAGCCGATTTGATCGTGGACCAAAACGACGAACTGATAAATTTCCGAAACGAAGAAATCATTTTGCGCCTGCACCTGATTTGATGGGTCTAAATTCCGCTGGGAAAACAAATATTTATAAAAACGTACGGTTTATCGAACCCGAGATCAGTAAGCCACGAGGACTCGTTGCGCTAACACCTGAAAACGCAGACTTTTTAAAAGTAAATCACCACGGTGGACGAAATCCTCGACGTAGATCAATGCCTACAATTCGACGATAAATTTAATAAAATGAAAATGCAATGTTACGAGCCTTATTTTTTCGGGCCTTTCGCTCTCGGAAGGGAGATTCGAATACCTATACAGCGTCAAGATATTAACACCTTGCCTAGCCAGTCCTTTGGGCGCCTAAGAGGTAGGCTATTGAAGGCAGATGGGACCCACTTGAAAACCACCAAGTTGGTTCGAAATGGGATTCTGCACCTTTTCGAACGCGTAATGTACGAAATAAATGGCGTCGCGGTCGACCAGTCGCGAGATATGGCCATAACCTCGCCGATAAAAAGTTACCTATCGCTCATGCCCAACCATCTCTCTGCAGTCAAGATGGCAGGCTGGGGAATCGAAGATGACTACATTGTTCCCAATTACGTCGAAGGCAGGTTCGAAGTATGCGTCCCGCTCTCCTTGCTACTGAAATGTGCCTAAGATTATAAGAAAATAATTATAGGAGCGAGGCAGGAGCTGGTGATTACTCTGGCCACATCGCATTTGGATGCCGTGTTGGGAGACGGAGAAAACACGCAGGCCGTCTCTCTTATATTGAACACCATAGAATGGTTTGTCCCTCATGTTACCCCGAGCACCCGCGAACGTGTCAAGCTCTTGAATTACGCCAAGAAAGAAAAAGTGATTTAAATAGCATTCAGAAGTTGGAGCCTGGTCACCTACCCGGCCCTGTCCGCCACCACGCGAAATCACTGTGTCGTAAAAACGTCTTCCAGCACAGAAAAACCACGCTACATCATACTGGCGCTTCAGAAGAACAAAAAGCGTGGTATCGGAGCCGACAAGTCTACATTCGACCACTGCAAAGTCGAAAACGTAAAGATATTTTGAATAGCAAAAGCTACCCGTATGTTGATGGGAACACTACGTTCGACCAAGAAGGTTTTACTTTGTGATAATATATGTATTCCCAATTCCAAACATCGTATTACGGACGCGAGGCTCATCACATCCTGTGCCCCGAAAATTTCTGAGACATGACACATTTACTGGTTTCGATACATCGAAGCAAAACGAGCGCGTGCAAAATGGTACGGTTGACTGCCGGATTGAAGTAATCACCAAGGAAAACCTGCCCGCGAATACCGCAGCTTACTGCTTGATACTCTACGACAGGATCGTTCAGTACGATTGTTTTTCCGGCCTCGTAAAGTCATCAGTTAATTAGACACGTAAATACTCATGGAGGGGGGATTCACGTTTTAGTCGTAAAAATTTACTGTAAGTTGCAAGGTTTATGGAGCCAAGATGACTTCGTGCTCAAGGAAATCGCAGTCACGGAATGTCATGGCGTGACTCGAACCCGCAACTTTCAGCCTCCGTATCCATGGAAACTGTTGGATGAAAAGAGCAAGAAAACAAACGCCTTGTTAACCAAGTACTACCTCGGACTGTGCTGGGACTAAGGCAATATTCTGTATCATCAGGTGGGAGACGTGCTGAGTGACTTGCTGATGCAGTACCCGCGAGGACCGATTTATGTGGCGGGCCTCGAGAAGAAAAAATGGCTGAGTAATTTTTGCATAAACGAATTGGAAATAATCGACGTACAGGACGATCATGGGTGTCCTTCTCTTCGTAAAATGAGAAAATAAACGGATCGGAGTTCTTTGGTGAGCGCTTCGAAAAACGCCCAGTTTCTTTACGAGTGGCATGCTCATTTCACGGAGATATAAACACAGTTATAGTATATCCCGTAGCGTAAACATTTTTTTTTTTGGTATGCCAGCCAGCATTCTAGAAGAGCTTGCAGATGTGATTTCGCACGATGCAGAGTTGGAAAAAATACAATTATGTGCTGGTGTAGATACAAAATTATCTTCAATAGTGGCTACGAACACCTTCTGCAAGTCCTATGCGTGATCTTAGGCTGCGTGAGATACGGAGATACCCGATCACGTTGCAGTTACGTGTATAGATGATGACATTCTACAATAAAAAAATTATATAAATAAATCGAACCCGAAAATAAATTAGTCACCCAGTCGAGCACGAGTCACAGTGGGAGCAAGATGACCCCATTCTGTACGTTTTGTCATATCTGGGCGATTCTAAAATCACCTATTCGTTCTGGGAGTCTGAAGAAAAATGTGATGGATGGGTTATATTCCGTGACTCCAGGAGTTTGCGAGTTCACTCAACAGTTAATAACTTGCTGTACTCCTGGGAATCGAGTGGTTCATCACATGAAACGGCATACGACTCTTCCAGCAACTGTGGACACCAGGTTATGGAATTTGCAGCAAATTTGAGTCGATGCAAAGTCAACCCTCCTCCTATGACTACCTAAATTCACGCCCCTGACTGCTCCACCCAGGTCTGCGTACGTCGTCAAAATAATACCAGCGAGGCTACGACTCAAACGGCCCCAACTAAACGTCGAAGGTCGTGCCGCAGCCACCGTGTTGACACCACGATGCATAACAATTCTGGGGAACCTGCGTTGAACTGTGAAGCGTGCCCATGCAACGTCCAAGTGAGACGTCACCTGCTGTCGCCAACATGGGTTCGTCCACGACGGACTTTAACTTCGAAAAAGACACTTTGAACATTCCTATTCTACTGCGTCAGTTCGAACGTCAAAGACTGCCTATAATTTTTACGAACATGTTTCGGCTCACACATTAAATTTTTACGTCCATTTATAATTTCCTAATTTCTGTAAATAAAACATTCCTGTTTAAAAATGAATTATCAGTGTATTTATATTTGTTACCTTTTCTTTTTTAAATATAACGTTAAGTATTTTGCTAAACACGTAAAGTGTGGAGAAAAGGAATATTACTAAAAATTTTATTTAAAGGATTAGTCGCGTGAAAATGCAGTACCGAAGGAAGAAAGGGGACTCTTGCCATAAACGTATACGGACTTGGAGTGGGTGAAGGAATCAGGAAAAGCTTGCACACAGTAAATCTCCACGTCCGCTCGGTACGAAGGGGTGGTAGGCTGTGGTGTGGTTATGCAGAACATTATAGGAGGGGGATGGGCACTCGCTTATAAGCTTTAGTTTGGGCGTCGATGTGCCATAGTTGTTTTGGTATTGAAGACTCGGTGCTGTGGCTACTTTAAGGAAATTAGCAGCCATCTTCGTAATGTCATCGATCGATTTCTGGTCCGAGAGTGACGAGGCTCTCCTAATTAATGCGGGGAATTATTTAAAATATGGGTGCCTCTGCATCTATCGTCTTAGGGCGATGCGACGCTGCACCATCGGAGACCATGGTAGAATCCGGCGCTGCACCCATAGCAACAGTTGGCATCGTGACGGAGACGCCCTTCCGGAGCACCCAAACGGCACCCTTCCAGGGCTCCCAGACGCCGCCCTTTCGCGGCTTCCAGACGGGTGAGTTGGCTACATGCGACAATATAACTGAAGGATCCCTGCTGCTGGAAGTTGGCAACGTACCACAACTGGAAAATGGATCGCCCGAAATAACTGTTTTATATGTGCAAACAACAGGGACTCTTTCTTCCAACGATGTGACGGACTCATCCGTGTCGGTACAGTACTCTCCGGTCTCTGTTATTGCTTACACAAATACTGAAAGGTGCCTTTGCTGCGAAGACAAGTGGTCTCCGCTGCCTCTCGATGCTAACCCACCCTCCCATCGGTCTGGCTGGGATGAGATTCACCAGCGTTAAAATAACTTATAAAGCATTTTACGCACGTAACGTAACGATGATGCTGATTTACACCTCGAACTGACTGATTGCGTGTTCTTAAGGACGTGAAGTGTTACGCGGAAGGATTTGTGCTAAGTTTTCTACCATCCTAGAGTCTGCAGCTACATTATACATTTATATTGGTGTATAAATGTGATTTTAGAGACACGAATTTTTTTGTTCCTATATTTGCGAACCAAGTATTTTAACCAAATTTTTGGTGTAATATTTATTTGAGAGCTTTGAGTTAAATATAGAGAAATGTTATTTATCTGGCGTGTGTGTTTTCAGTAATTTTTTTTCTCCGTATAAAAATCGTAAGTATTTTTTTTTCCTTTCTTTGGTTTAAATATTGATTGCGTTTGCTTTTCCCTTGTAGAAGATACAAGCACGTGCAATATTTCATAAAATGCCTTCTTATACATAATAATTATGCTTGACTTATTTACCTACATTATTATCAAATATTCTCTAAAATGTGTTGCACATTATTAGCTTTTTTTGTTTTACTATTACAAAAAATGACTTGTGTGAAATATTTTGCAAATAACCATTTAAGGAAGGGTATTAAATTTTTTTAATGTGTATGGCACAATGGTACCACCACTGACCTACATTAACTACGACGCAAGTGTAGTATGCTGACGGAGGAGATGTGATCACGTGTCGACCTTCGTTGTGACACATCGCACAAGAACGCCGCCAGCCTCTGCCTGTCTCACTCACCATCTCTCTCCTGTGTATCGCTTGCATGTAACAGCAATCAAAACCCACGTCATTTTAAAATTATTTCAATACGAATGAAAATATTACACAAATATTTGCAACCAAATTATTTATCTCTAAATAGTATAAAACAAAGTCGCTTATCCACGTCTGTCTGTG
Organism: Clitarchus hookeri; assembly: GCA_002778355.1. Classification (NCBI taxonomy): domain Eukaryota; kingdom Metazoa; phylum Arthropoda; class Insecta; order Phasmatodea; family Phasmatidae; genus Clitarchus; species Clitarchus hookeri. The sequence continues at coordinate 366,090 of NQII01000922.1, read as the reverse complement.
TATTCGCATAGTACTTCTTAACTACTTCATGTATTTTGATGCGGTTTTCAAAATCATTTAGAGAATTTCTTAAGTAAGGTTATGGTGTATAAAACGTTTATATTTAATGTAATAATAGAAGAGAAATGTTGAACCGTTTATAATCAAGTCGTAAAAACCGCTTTTATGGCGCTTTCATGGCTTGCGCTGACTAAACCATAAGAGATACATCAAATTAATGTACTACAAAATTGTAGCTCTCAAAAAGGTCTACAGAAAATTTCGCGATAACATATGTTTACCTTTTGAGGATGACCCACAGTAGCCATTTTTGGCTTTCAAAGTATCGCTGTAAAAACTAAATTGTTACCGGGCGAAGCCGGGCCGGTTCGCTAGTTACATCATAATTCCAAAAATAAATTCGTAAGAAAATTAAATTTAATATATAAATACACCGTTTTTACACATTAAATGGAAGAAGATATTTAGCTATATATATATATATATATATATATATATATATATATATATATNAAATTTTATTTACTGGAAAATTTCAAAAGGTTGATAAACAAAAAAAAATTATGAGATAATTAAAGCATTGACATCTATTTGTACATAATAAATAATGAGTTTTTTTACGCATAGCATGGAAACATACTTTTTTACACCAAAAATTTTGATCACGCACGTCAATATTTTTTTTATACTGTATAATGTGTGTGTTTAGTCAACAAAAAAAAATTACGAGAGGAATGGGAGGTTTTCATAACCTAGCGTTTAACCTCCAAACTGCGCCAAGCGCCATCACATCGTTCAGAGCACACTTTAAAAAGTCTATCATTTTTAATTTCATTATTAAATTCGCAATTTTCCCTGTCGTACTTGCTTAAACGTCGTTCACCCACAATTTCTTTTTTCATATTTCCGATGTTTGTGGGAAATTTTGTTTATGGACGGCCCAAATGAACTGCACACTCGTCACTGTTCCAATCTTGCAATGATAATTCAAGAGCCTCACCACCGAAGACGTTTCTTTCAAGGAGGAAATGAACATTTTCGTCACACCGCTTCACATTTACGGTAACAGCCGGCTGGTCCGCGTAAGTTACGCCGTGCAGTTGAGGATATGTACTTGCATATTTTTCTCGGGAATGAACTTATCATCAGTACGCGCTCTACCGTTGCGAGAAGACTAGGCGGAAGGTCTCGGCCTCGAGCCTAGATGTGCACTTCGCATGCAAAAGGCGTGCAGGTGGAGGCCTAGTCTCGGAAACATTGCCTTTCACAACATGGTTAAGTCCATCACATTTCTCCTGCCATTTGCACACATAATAATTTTTACTTTTTCGGAATAGTTCGTACACTACACTTTCGTAAATTATTGCGTTGCGTACGTAGACATGACGATTTGGTTTCACCAACTCCTCCAGCGAACAAGGAAGCGTAGTGTTGGGGCATAAAATGTGAACGTAACCGCTTTTATATTCGCACGTTAATGTGTCCCGCACATAACAGCCTTTGAAATCATCGTAGCAGCATAACCAGTGAATTGCACTGTCACAAAATTGAATTTGCAGAATGCCTCAAGCATCTCGAAAACTTACGCGTCGGTACCCACAATTCAGTTTACTGTAATTGCTAACGTCTTCTGACCTGAATGGAGAAAATTCGGCGACCGACACTTCTATTTCTTCTTCGATATAACTGTATTCGAAGTCGGAGCTGATGGGGCTCTCTGCGAAGCTGGGAGAGAATAAGCTGTAGGACGTTCTGGCCGATGGAGGCTGGTACGGGTTGCATGATGGTTGCGGGTTCGTGCTAGTAGACGGCGTTGACGAAGTTGCTCCTCGTGCCAATATGGTGCGGATAAGCTGAAGAATATTATCTCTATTTTCTTCTGCGTTGTTGTCGCTGGTATTGTCTTATTCGCTTGGCAACATGGCTGTCGTAAATTTAACAGGGTTTTGAAACCCTGCAGGTTTCGAAATTTTCACTGGGCTTTCATCTAGAAAAGTCAAAAAAGGAACGACAGCGAGAAAAATTACTGCTTTCCCGAGGGGGCTCGGGGTGCGTCATATATAGAGTTTTAAAGGGAAAAAATAGCCCCCCCTCACTATTGAAATAGGCGGCCGATTGGTCGGAACAAAGGTTTCCGAAAACACCCGAGTAATTAGCCAATGAGGTGCGGAATTGTTAACAGATGTAGCATAGTTGTTGAGGATACAGGCGCACAAAATACTGATGTAGTGGAGCTGATAAAAGAAATCACAGTTAATAAATCGACAGACATTAAATTGCAAACAAATGCAGCTTAGTTGAGCTGGTAAAAACTTAGACAGCAGACAGTTCGATAATATGACAAAATAAGTATCGTGACATTATTTGGCGCGCTAAAAGTTACTTGACGATTGCTTCAGGAATAACGAGTTAACTGTAAAGAGAATGACTAAGAAGTGCATTTGATGCATTAGTAAGCATGCGCTGCGCAGGCTCAGTACGCCGTACAGGTGACACAGCCAATAGTGAGCGCCATGGAGCGGCTGGTGGGGCACGACTACCAGCTCAGCAAGCTCGACCAGGCCGCCATCCCGGACTTCTCGGCCGGCGCCATGGAGAACTGGGGGCTCGTTACCTACAGGTAGGCCTCCCTCCAGCTTGTACTTTGCCAACCTCTTACTTTGAGATCTCTCATACTCATCGCAATGCTGTTCATTTTGTTTACACTAATTTGGCCTTACAAGTGCTGTCTCATTGCTGACAACGAACAGATACTCTACATATATTTCAAATCACTTTAGCTTAGATCCACCACCGCGATTGGATGGTTTTAGCTGCTTCTCGACTTATGTGCTTTACCGCCAATCACAGACGTTCAGTACCGGAGTAACCCAATTCTGATTGGCCCATTAAAATACCGTAATGTCTTCTCACAAAGACATGCCTCCAGTGACCAAATAAAAACTGATGTTGTGCATGAAGGATACCGAAACGTAGTCTATGTGGAACTCTTTTAGTAGAGATCACGCAGCCAAAAGGTTTTTTTTTAAATCAGGCAAAGTTTCTTTGGTGCAAACAAATTAATTATTTGCATAGAGGCAATGAAATATTTTGTTGTTGAAAACAAATAATTTTGTTATTCTTATTTGGTTGTTGCAACTTAAAATTTGTTTTGCTCTACGCACACTACACAGTTTCGGTTTATATAATAAAATTTCGTAGCCCGACCAAAATTTGAGCTTAGATTATTTATGTCCGAGCGCTACGCCTTAGTAACCTCAGCTAAAGTGACTATTGAATTAGGAATGTTGTAATACATAAAATTCAAATACTTGACAAAGTACGCAAATAAATGTTTCAAGTTTAACAGCTTTACTTCTTAGTATCCTGTTGAACTTGTTTTATAACGATGTTTATATTATTATTAAGCATTAATAAATGCACAAACAAACACTGGTACTAAACTAATTGATATATAAAATATTAACAAACTCAAGCTGTATTTTCGAACGAAGACGATGATTCAACCAAATATTTAGTTGACAGTCTAATTTATTTTAACTTAAAACAGAGTTTTTTGTTAATTCATATGTGTGTTTTTTTTAATGAACAAAATTAATTTGGTTACTTTTCAAGTTTTATTTTCTTAACTAAATATCTTGTTTGGTAGCTAAATATTTTTTTGGCCAATTACAAATAAATATTTAGTTAGCTGTTCTTTCAGTGTATATATCCCAAGTTGTAGAGATATCTACGCATTTTTTTATTCTAATGTTATTGCGTTGTTTGAAGCATTTGGTGGTTATATCATGTTTTACGATATTTCTTTCATTACACTATATTATAAGTGTATTTTCTATTAACTCATGGCTGGACAAATCAAAGCAGTCACTCATACTTGTGTTACAACCAGGGAACGTCTGATCCTGTGGGACCAGGACGTGTCGACGACAGCGGACAAGAGGAGCATAGCGACTGTTATAAGCCACGAAGTTGCACACATGTGGTTCGGAAATGTAGTTACGCTTTTCTGGTGGTCCTATACCTGGCTCAACGAAGGGTTCGCCACCTACTTCCAGACATTCGCCACTGCACAGGTGAGAGCACACTTTAACCTTCTTACGTGTCGTCTTATTCAATCGTTATATTTATTGTCAGAAGTCATCTAAAACTGTATTGATTCTTGCTGCTTTGCCGAGTGTAGGATGAATCTATATGTGAGTTTTATTAAACAATTTCATATAACAGGAATACGATTGTGGCATTTATTATTACATCTGAATATGATAATTGTGTTTCCATTTCAGTTGACTAAATCCCTCTTATATAGGCTATATATTTATGTATATGTATTATAAATCCAACTATGCGAAAGTTCTGGTATTGAAACGTTAACATAGGAGTAATATCGGCTAAAAATTTCTGATATTTTTGGTAATATGTAACATGTCTAATAGTTTTTCAAATCCAACTTGTCAATACATCTTGCTCTTTCTGTGTCCTGGTGCAAAAATCCTGAGCTCAAACTCAATGCAGCTTATGCAAACATTGCTCTGCAATGATTATAAAATAATTAATGTCCAAAATTATATTAATTTCCAGATATATATAAGAAGCGTCCATGGTGCTTTTTACAAATAAAATTATTATTTATGCCACCTATTAGTGGTCGTTCCCTTATGCATATTAAGCCACAGTTTAACTCTCGGGCATTTTCCTCTGCTCCTTGCAAGGCTGCCAAAATCTGTGAGAGAGATCCACTGCTGTGCTTAGTTCCTTTGCCATCTATGGTGTCAACACTGAGGAGGTACGAAATACGTCCTACACACTTATCAATTGAAATTTAATAGTTACTTTATTGTTAATTTCCTACGAATTATGGAGAGCGTTTCGCATATAAAAGTGTATGTAAGTACACTGCCTAGCAATCACTGACCTCATCATGTTTGATTAGGTGGAGACAGACTGGAGACTCGAAGAGCAGTTCGTCATTCTGCACCACCAGGTTGCTCTGGCATCGGATGCCCGTGAGACTTCCCGACCTATGGTGCATGACGTCAGCACTCCATCGCAGATTGCGTCCGTGTTCGACTTTGTCAACTACGCTAAAGGTGAACACCGAGGTTTATGAGCGTAGCACTCAACACGCCGATTTATAAGTCTTTACTGGATTCTTGTGGTATGGGTTTTACTGTACTTTTAAATGTACTCTGATGCTACAGAGAAACATATGACCGCAAATGATGATCTAGAATTCACGACTGATTATTTTATATGTGCGTACATTACCGTAATGCATAATGTCATACCTCAAGTTACTCTTTTCAAAAATAATTAATATCGTCAGTGTGGATAGACTTGAAATAAATATTTTTCTTCTATTTCAAATCACTTAAATCTTCAAACTTGTTAGTATAGACTCAACCCCCTATTTAAAAGTACAAATTGAATTATATCTACTGTTAATTTCTCTTAGAAGTATATTTTAATATAAAGTGTGAGCATTTCTTATGAAGTATATCTCATATTCTTATTTAAATGTAAATATTACTTATTGAAACATGTATATATCACCTGCGCTAAAGTAGGTATCCACTTTATAAACTGTAAAAAAAGTATTCACTTCTAAATTTTAGCCTATATAATTGTGTTCTCTCAGAAACAAATAATTGAGTTCACTTTAAAACAGGACAGAAAAATTATCTGTTTCCCGAGTTTTGATTCGGACTCAGGCATTTAATAATCACAAAACAACGTTCTTATAACTGAGGTCTGTATACTAATATCTGAGATATTTCTATTGTTGGGGAGAACTGGCACACTCCGCACGAATAAATAAAGTGGAAATAAAGATTGGAAAAACAATATTTCTAATATTTTTGTGTGATTTTAATNACACTCCGCACGAATAAATAAAGTGGAAATAAAGATTGGAAAAACAATATTTCTAATATTTTTGTGTGATTTTAATTCAGCTGGATCGGTAATCAGGATGATGGAGCACTTCCTAACACACGATGTCTTCTTGAAAGGCCTCCACGACTATCTCGGAACACAGTAAGTTTCGCTGTAAAATAGCATTTCCTGATATCTGTATGCATGTTCTTGCTGTATTCTCCTTGTCCGTGTATAAATGNAGTTTCGCTGTAAAATAGCATTTCCTGATATCTGTATGCATGTTCTTGCTGTATTCTCCTTGTCCGTGTATAAATGAAGAAGGCTTGTTTGCTTTCACAGCTAGCATAATTTCCCAATTCTCATATATTCTTATGTGATCCTCTCTCAAGACCTCGTTGTTAAGAGCCCAAATCCCTCCTCTCTAATATATAATCCTAGATTTTGTGTAGTTTATACGAAGCCAAAAATGAGTTTCATTTTTATCCACTGAGATAACTTTGTATTCTGCTGTACATGTTATGGGAAAATAACAATCAAGAATCAGACCCAAGACCCCAGGTTCATCGCAATGTTAGTCACAGAGGATTTTTTCCAAACCGTGCTTACCCTAAAGGGTCACTATTTTCACGGACACAATGTAAACAATTAAAAAAAATGTGTGTGTAATATATAAATTGTGTGTATATGTGTGAGGGTTGAAAGGCAACCAGATACCAAAGAGGTTTTATTATGCATGCCGTAATGCAAGGGGCTAGTTCTTTGATAGACATCAGTGTGAAGGTGGTGGTGGAGACTTGGGCCACCCAGATGGACCACCCTATCATCACTGTAATCAGAAACTACAATACAGGCACAGTCAGTGTTGAGCAGATGCGGGATATTAAACAGTTACATCAAACACGGCTGGCATCTTCGAATTATCTCCATGTTTGTCATAGTCTGGTTATCAACAATGATGGATTGATCTCACATTCTAGGCTATCTGTCTAATATAGACTATTCATCTGATCAACTCTCCCCAAACGTCAGTACTTCGCATTTGCGGTTCTGCCATTATAAACTTGCCATATCGTTGAGCTTAAGTTCTGACATGTTTCAATTTATTAACATCCCAGCACGACAGTTGCTAGCGACTTCATTTCATCACTGCTACTGTAATCAGCATTTTATTATCTGTGTCTATGCTGCACAGAAACGCAATTTCAATTACATGGTTGTTTGTAACATTCCACCATAGCCTCACCTCTAAGGGGCAAGCATTGCCTCGTGACTTTGTTTAATTTCCTCTTATATTTATCAGCCTGGGACGTAAAATGTTTGATATGATAACTTTCACTTCAGAAACGGTTAGATGCTTTATGAACTAGCANTTATCAGCCTGGGACGTAAAATGTTTGATATGATAACTTTCACTTCAGAAACGGTTAGATGCTTTATGAACTAGCAAGCAAAATCTCACGATTTTACGTGAAGAAATGTCACCCTAGTGGTCAGTTACAAAATGAAGTAGATATTCGCCACCGCTGGATAAAATTAATTAAAAATAAATTCTCTACATTAGTAATGCACCAACATGCATCAACTGGCAAGTGTGTGACAGTAAAATTTTAAGCGAGGGTAATATATGTTGTTATGTGTATAGGATACTACCGAGTGAACTACGTCGTGACGAACTGGAACCTGATAATGGAGCAGCTGAGTAGTGACCAGTGGGAAGTGATACCTGCTGTGAGCAGAGCCCAGCTACTTGACGACAGTCTGAACCTGGCGAGGGCGGGCATCCTGGAGTACGGCGTGGCCTTGAACCTCACCACCTACCTCTCCAGGGAGACCGACTACATACCCTGGTACTCCGCCCTCAACGCCTTCAGCTTCCTCGACGTCAGGCTGAGGGGTGCTGCCAGCCAGGACTATCAGCTCTTCACGGTAGTGTACAATACATCTTATGTAAGGGAATCTATCAAATTCAGAATGTCTTCTNAGGGGTGCTGCCAGCCAGGACTATCAGCTCTTCACGGTAGTGTACAATACATCTTATGTAAGGGAATCTATCAAATTCAGAATGTCTTCTCGGATCTTTTTAACTTGACATTACTCAAAATGCATCGCGGTAAATACTGTTTTATCCAACTTTCTTGTCGAGATTATCACAACGTTTGCTTTATTTATGTTGAAAATGGCAACTTGCAATGGAAATACACATACCATAGATCATTTTTACTGAAAAAACAAATGTACACATTTGCCAATAACACTGCTCTTCTCTTTAAACGTTCAAATGTTTCTTTCGAANTTTACTGAAAAAACAAATGTACACATTTGCCAATAACACTGCTCTTCTCTTTAAACGTTCAAATGTTTCTTTCGAATGCGCAGTCACTGAGGAGGGAATGCTATCATTAATGTGTCACACATGGCGAAAATGCTTAAAAGTCATGATAATAAACCTCATATCGTGTAGCTCAGAGCTTATTTACCACTTGTACTGTCATATGGTTCTTTGGTGCCACTATTGTGAAGAGATGCACTATTGTGCAAAATCGTATGACAAACTCGAGTACAACACAATTAAACGAGTTCAGTAATGACACAGTTCTCACGATGTATGGCTAACATAGTCTTGTTTTTGCAGAACTACGTGCTCAGACTGACAGAAAACAGTTATAATTCACTGGGTTTCGCGGAGGGACAGACAGATCACCACACCACCAAGCTGCTTCGGGCCTTGATCCTGAACTGGGCCTGCAACCTGGGTCTGGACAGCTGCGTCACCTGGGCGANACCACCAAGCTGCTTCGGGCCTTGATCCTGAACTGGGCCTGCAACCTGGGTCTGGACAGCTGCGTCACCTGGGCGATACAGCAGCTGGCGCAACAAATGAGCAACGCCTCCTACAGGTGAGCTTCGTGAAACTCGTCATCACTTTTACAACCACTCTCGAAGTGACGATAAACGTTCAGCCCGAATGATTGTTTGTATGCTGAGATATACTAGGCAGGATAACCTGGCGAGTAATCTTGTGCAAGACTCTTGGCTTAAAGTTTCTGGCCATTAGATACAACGATCTTCGCCAACTGGGCTATTTATATTTAATTATTGTTAAACATAGGTAGTCTAACTCTTAAATGTTGTACGTACCGATAGCACTTGGAATTTTTGTCGATTTTTATGTTCAGATAAGGGCGAATCCTTGCTCGCAAGTTGAACACCGTATTCGTTGTTTGAAATCGTGTAGTTTTACCATGGATGATAATATCGATTCTGCTACTGGTAAATGTAAACCCAATATTGTTTTGTTGGCGTCATTGTTTACAGAACCTGCATCTCTTACCAAATTTTATTGACTCCCAAGCGCACCACTACAGAACAAGTCAAAACTATTTTGAAAATATGTAAACTCACATGTATTCATACGTAATTCGTGACACAACTTAGGGATTGGAAATTTTTGCAAATTAATTTTAGGACAAGCTAAACTTCAATCACCTGTGCATTTCTCTTACGTTTGCAATTAGAGTACAGTTTAATAGACACGCCCAGATGAACTCTGAGCCAATACCAGATCAGCAAGAAAATAAGTGACGAATCTCGTGCAACCTGGTNTTTATTGACTCCCAAGCGCACCACTACAGAACAAGTCAAAACTATTTTGAAAATATGTAAACTCACATGTATTCATTTCTAATTCGTGACACAACTTAGGGATTGGAAATTTTTGCAAATTAATTTTAGGACAAGCTAAACTTCAATCACCTGTGCATTTCTCTTACGTTTGCAATTAGAGTACAGTTTATTAGACACGCCCAGATGAACTCTGAGCCAATACCAGATCAGCAAGAAAATAAGTGACGAATCTCGTGCAACCTGGTCTGAGGTAAAACTGTCTACACACTGGAGTAGCAGCCAATGAACACTAAGCTGACGCTTTAGAATACATAGGATCGCAGAGTTCAGCGCACAGGTCGTTTAAAACGCGCAATGTTCGTGTAGCATCTTTGTAGACATATATGTAAACATACGTCAATATGAATAGTATTTTTAATGTGTTTCCCACTCGGTTCTTGTCCAGGATCCTGCCAGATGTGAGCAGAGTGGTGTACTGTACAGCACTGAAGCATGGCGGAGTTAACGAGTGGAACCACTTGTGGCGTCGCTATGAGGCATCCAATGTTGGCACCGAGCAAGTCCTACTTATCAGTGCCCTGGGCTGCACCACCGATGAAGCCATAATAAATAGGTGCTTTATTTTTGGGGTTCATATTGTTTATTTGAAGTTAAGGTCCGTTCTGTTTTTTTTTCTATCAATTTTACTGATGTATTCTAACAAAGCGAAGTACAGATGTCTAGAACATTTTAGAGTTCAGGTAGTTTAGCAGCACATTATTTTTTGTCTCATGTTCTTGGAAAATTTAAATGAAAAACTAAGAAAACACTTGACATAAAAGTGGAATTTTGTCAGGCAAAGTTGCAATTGTATCATGAGCTCTCCTAAGGTGATTGCAAATACTGCTATTCTAATTATTCAAAGAAAATTCCGAAAACGTTTACGTCTTATTACTTACTGAAATTGCACAACACGTAAATGTTTTTTTAATATAGTTGAAAAATATTTTTTTATCCAAATATATCAGAAAATTTAGACTATCTATTTTACAGCAATTTGAGACATATCGTTTAAAGCTTACCTATATCTAGTTATTGTATTCTAACAATGGCGTTTTCTGCACGTAACTTCTTACTTGTTGCCGTACATACCTGACCCTCTCCATCAGTGAAAACTCTGGAATACGTAGGCAGGACGCCTCCAGCGTGTTTTCTGCAGTTTAAAGCAGTCCCGGAGGAGTGAGCATTGCCTCCAACTTCCTCATATATAACAAGAGCATCTCCCAATTGTAAGCATACTTACTAATAAGCGCTATTGTTGTAGACATGTGTACTGTATTGCAAACTTATTCCTAGATTATTTTCTGTAAATATACAAGTGTTTCAAGGAGTTCTGAAAAAGTGTTCCTTAATAACTTTACTTTAGGAGATTAAATGAATTTATGTCCATAATGGAAAAGTAATAATGTTTAGTGATGGTAAGAATCGGAGTATGAAGTACTGGATAAACCAACCAGTAATTTGTGATACGGTATAGCATAAATTCTATGGTATTCAGATTATAAGTTCTTAGATATATATATATATATATATATATATATATATATATATAAAGAAATTAGTAACATTATGGTGAGGTCTGTAAATATTTTTAACGACAATTCGTAGGAAAAAAAAGAAAGGATACGGTAAGTGTAGTTTTCAGAATAGAATATGTTACATTAACCTATTCTTAGTAATGAAATAAAATACAGTCTCGCGAAAAACATAAAAAAAAATTAAACAAAATACTAAATAATTTGAATTTTTTTTAACTTGCATGGGTTAAGTACTACATAGAGAACAAATGACTTAAATCCATTGTAAATAAAAATTATGAAAACTAGCGACATTTAAAAAAAATTTATGTAAGAAGTCAAAAAAACGTGTTTAGTATTACATACCAAAATATTTCTTTCAAAAATTAAAGCCAAGAAAATTTATTTTTGAAATTTACAAGCTTCAACACGCAGATTAGAGGCAAAATTGCGCCACTCTGCTTCCTGAGGCGAACGCGGAGGATGAATAAATTACCTGCTTCGTATAAGGTCAAGTAAATAAATAAAATTACCTCCTTCATATAAAACAGTTAAAAGAAAGAGCTTTCTCCACGCTCCCACTTGGCGCAGATTTGCTTCTAATCAGATATATGTAGCTAGTTGTGTTTCGTACAGTTCGGGGATGAATCTTGTCACGGCCGTAGGTCTCCCTATTTTACAAGACTTTTCCGATGTTTATTGCTAAATACCGCCAAGACTCGGAGACTCTTCGGGGGGCATGTATGCGGGTCTCTCTCTGGCTACTCCTCCGTCCTTCGGTGAGGCCGACCTCGATCAGGCAACTCCCCCACGTATCGGCTGCAGTAGAGGATCCTGTGCCCGGGGATGGGGGAGCGGTGTATATAGGCAATAGTCCCTGGCTGGTCAGTTCCCCTCCTCCCTAATCATAGCGAACCTGGCTCGGGCCCATCGCCTGATCGCCTCCCACTGATGCAGGACGGCCCTCACATCGTCGACGGCGAGTCGTGGGTCTCTTCCGTCCCTGAGAGCGAGGACGGTCCTCACTGGTCCTGGGGCACCAAATGTGCCCTGATATGTCTGTACCTGGTTACTTCCACCGGGTCCACACCCCAGACTGCAGTGCGTTGGCATCTATGGACCTGGGCACCCATAACATCCCCTTTGTCAGTATTGTCGAATGTGCCCCCTGTTAACCTGGATAATAAGGTAAACATATATTTTCCTGCACCTGCCTCCTTTTGTAGGCACTGGATGGCTGCCAGGTATACTCCTCATGATCCAGCAGACTGGTGGCTCCGGGATGCACCTGAGCACAGATGCAGCACACCACCTGTGCTGCGACACGAACGCATGGCCCCAAAACTTTGGCCATTCTACCAGGCATTCGGCACTACGCGTCTCACGATCCAGCTTGCTGGTGAATACGGGACGTGCTACTGCACACATAGAGCACACAACCAGCACCAAGATGCGAACGCACGACTAGAACGGCCTATGGTTACCTTACAAGACGTCGATATGTCGCACCGCATGACCCAGCTCATCAGAGGCACTAAAGGATTCGCCTCTACACTGATTCAGCATGCCACCAGCTCTGGAATGGAAAGGCACTACCCGAACACATATTGGTGTTCTACCAGGTATTCTCACGACGTGCCTGACGCTCTAGGATGCTAGCGGCTTCGGGAAATGCTTTCGCACAGATCCAGCACGCTACTAACACTGGGATGAGAAGGCTCGAGCCAACATCTGTTGTTGCCCCACATTCAGGGTACTCGTCCACCCTTCATAAAGGGGTCGACCGAGTCTTTTCCTCACTCCCTTTATCTTACAGAGATATCTCTTGACATTCCCAGCACCCGAGCGGAGAATATATCTTCTGAATTAATACCCTTTACTTAGCCAGGGCATGGGGATTTAATCCTTATGTTACCCCTGGCCACATTGATTCCTTGCTGTTCTAAAGTTCCTATGTCTCACGCCTTGGGACATCTTGTAATCGGACCGTAACAAATCCTTAATAAAGTTACCTTGTTTGCCGACAAACGTATAGCATAGATTCGACGACCTGCGCAATCTCAGTATGTATGTGGTTGGAACAATAATGATCGCAGAGAGCCCCCGAGGGCGGGCTTGCTGCTCCTTGAATACCCAGTGGTCGGAGGTGGTGCAAAAGAGGTTGACGGGCTGCGATTTGGCCGGTCGGATAACGAGNAATGGTCGGAGGTGGTGCAAAAGAGGTTGACGGGCTGCGATTTGGCCGGTCGGATAACGAGATCGCATCAACACACACGAATCACCTAACTCACCAAAACCCGCACACAAGAGTACAGAAGAGTAAAAATAAACAAGGAAATTTATGTAAAATAAAACATGGAAATATTAAAGAATAAAGTTCCCGTCTCCCAAAAAAGACTGNTCAGTATGTATGTGGTTGGAACAATAATGATCGCAGAGAGCCCCCGAGGGCGGGCTTGCTGCTCCTTGAATACCCAGTGGTCGGAGGTGGTGCAAAAGAGGTTGACGGGCTGCGATTTGGCCGGTCGGATAACGAGATCGCATCAACACACACGAATCACCTAACTCACCAAAACCCGCACACAAGAGTACAGAAGAGTAAACATAAACAAGGAAATTTATGTAAAATAAAACATGGAAATATTAAAGAATAAAGTTCCCGTCTCCCAAAAAAGACTGNAATAAACAAGGAAATTTATGTAAAATAAAACATGGAAATATTAAAGAATAAAGTTCCCGTCTCCCAAAAAAGACTGCATAAGAAATTGCAATAGTCGATAATACAACATAGTAGATGCAGTGTTTATGTTATCGCCACAATATATTATATGTAACTCAAATGGCGTTGGGCATATGTATATACTGATATCATTAATATGTAATAATTACTACAAAAGTAAAAAAGTATACATTTCTTAAATATTTCTCTACTAAAATCAATGAAAAGTATATAATATGTGGATCATCTTAACATAAAAGTTGACACTGTCTGTTGTAAATTACCAATTTAAGAGCTGCTTTCGAATATTTCATGTGTGGTGTAAGTATTCTAGAGATTGTAATTTAAATGTGAACAAGATCATTTTCGTTAACGAGTATTATAAGATTAAAACTGTATTTTATAAACTAAATAACGAAATATCTTGGGCAATGACAATAATTATGAATCACCACACAAGTGAGATTATTATATTTCCTAGAGATCTAGCTGAGCATGTTTGAAGAATTACAATCATACTTTTTCATCCAATTCCTGATGTCCTGTTTCTGTACTTTTCTACTTTCGTTAACTTAGATGTCAGAATAAAAACTGTAACATAACAATGCGTATTTACAGCTATGGTGGCATAAATTCCATTGGAAGCATTTTGACCGGTTTTGCAGCACAGTTGGCAACGAGGGAACAGGCTGATGCGGTAAGCTAAAATAAGGAAATATCTAGTGTTCGTCTTTTTTTTTATGGGATTTCATCTAAATTCGTCACTTAAATTAAGCCAGGTAATTACTGCATTGACCGTGTGATCAAGTAACAAAAATTCAGAATATTTTAATTTGGTGTTTACAGTTCACAAGAGCGTTTAACCGCCACTTATTCCAGAATTACGTTTGTACTATTATAATGAAAGGATATTCAACCACAAAATTAATGAAAAAATGGAAAAGGAGGAAATATATAATTTTGGGACATTGTAATGTGAAAAATTATGCAATCTGCTGCATATAACGAAAGTTCAATTTCTTCCCTCTCCAAAACGTACGAAATGGCTTAGTAATTAAAAATGAATTTAAATAGAGACCTATTTGCGGACCTAGGACACACATTGGCTTGCCTTTATAGGTTATTCACAGTAAAGTGAGTTTTTTTTAAGTGCTCTCATTTGGAAAAAAAAGTCAATAAATATGTTTTATTGTATCCTTAGACTTTAATTTCCGAGTCCGGTGAAATATATAGACTGTGTTTATCACTTACACGGCAATGTTTATTTTAAAAGTGGTGGAAGGATAAAAATGGCAGACATGAAATAAATAGCTCACTTAAGCGTGAACAGACTATACTAGTCATGTAACTGGGGTTTAACTTGTTTAAAGAAGGATTTATTCCCTGAACTATCCTATTTTTCAGAAATTTTTCTGTTTTCTAGAATGGTCGTTTGCTCTAGTTTTCGTGTTCTTGTGCAGCGCCGGTTTTCTAGTTTAATCACTCTTAACAAAATTTTTTTTTAACATTTCGAATTAAATATTTAAGAGAAAATATAAATATGTGATGGTTGCTGATCGAAAAATAACCACTAAATTAGTAATAAATAACTTTTTGTGGTCTTCGTAGAATAAGTAAACACAGATTTCCTAGTGATTTGTGGTTTAAATGCCTAGGTATTTCAATGTTATAAATAGGACTTNTAGAATAAGTAAACACAGATTTCCTAGTGATTTGTGGTTTAAATGCCTAGGTATTTCAATGTTATAAATAGGACTTCTGCATGTATGCCAAGCTATTAACTGTATTATTAAGATGCCTACTAATAAACTATATGCAATGTTAAGAAATGTTTGGTGAAATATCGTGAATAATGTGTACGGTATTAGCAGGCACTTAACAGATTGTTGTTGTTAGATATCGTACACGTCACCTGAACGCACATGTATTTTGCTTCAGCTGCGACGGTTCGTGGAGGAAACACGGGACGACCTGGCCACGGCACTCGACTNTAGAATAAGTAAACACAGATTTCCTAGTGATTTGTGGTTTAAATGCCTAGGTATTTCAATGTTATAAATAGGACTTTTGCATGTATGCCAAGCTATTAACTGTATTATTAAGATGCCTACTAATAAACTATATGCAATGTTAAGAAATGTTTGGTGAAATATCGTGAATAATGTGTACGGTATTAGCAGGCACTTAACAGATTGTTGTTGTAAGATATCGTACACGTCACCCTAACGCACATGTATTTTGCTTCAGCTGCGACGGTTCGTGGAGGAAACACGGGACGACCTGGCCACGGCACTCGACTCGTCTCGCAGAGCTCTGGAGTCGGCGGAGGAGAACCTGGCGTGGCTCAGCAGCTACGGCGACGACATCTTCGACTGGCTGCGGCACGAGGACAGCTTGTTTACCACCACCACTACCACCACTAAGAACCACCACTCCACCAACGACGACTGGCGTAGTCCAGCCGCCCACCACGACCACCACGACCCCCGCTCCGGAGGCGACGTCGCACACCATCCCCACGACCACTCCATCTGGAGGCAGCTACGCAATGCTCAGCCACCTGTTGTTGCTTATCCCTCTTGCAACTACGGTCTTTAGGTTGGCAGCACTTTGAACCGTTATTCCAACCTGGCTTCGTCTTTGGTGGACAGGAAGTACCAGCAGCTCAGCTCGACCACTTGTAATTTACGTTGATGTCGTTGGGGCTCCCGGACAAATGATCGCCTCTTAACTGCAAAACAAATCACACTTAACTGTAGAATTTAATATTCCACACTTCCTCGTAAAAACAAAACTACGATGGACTTAAAAAAACATTGATACTAAATTTAATAATCTGTTAGAAATAAGAAGAAAATTACTTACGAGGAAACAAATTCAGTCCAATTTTGTTGAACGAACATTTGCTTCCATTGTACTGATTTAAGTAAAATATTCCAGGGATTTTGATTTTAATATGTGAATTTGGAAAACATTGCAATGGTAAAAAACGTACAATTTCATTCCTACCTGTGGTGTTGAAAACCTTGTCATATACCTCGTTTTAGCTGAGCCTCACATTGTCTTTTGTACGCCCTCTTCTGTGTAGCATGTTGTACTCCTGTTTAAATTTTGTCTTTGAATTGGTTACTAATATGAGTATTGATTTTTGTACATAATATGTGTTATATTTTTGTATTTTGTGTGTTAATTATCAGGAATATAATATTTGTGAGCAGTGTAATTAATCTTTTTATATTGGTATCACATGTGTTGGGTATCGTTATCAGGAAGTTATTAACCTCTGTAAAATAGCCTGCTGTATTTGCAGGTGTCAAGGAATTTAATTGGAACCTGGTGCATTTTTACACAGAAACATTTACTGTATTTAAACCAGTGGCGTAGCGTCGTAAGACACCCAGACACAAAGCGTTTCCTGCAAAATAATTTTTAAACCCATGTTGGCATTTAGTCTCAGTAAAGTCCATTCACGGTTACTTCCAACTTTTTTGAAGCCCTCTTCAAGTTCTATTCCTTGATATTCCTCCACCTAGTGCAAACAAAGCTTAACCAAGTATGAAAAATTACACCAATGGGACAACGCACCGCATTCGTGCGCACTCAGTGTAATTACATTTTGCTTAAGAATTACTAGGATTTACCAACACACCCATTTTCGTCCTGTTTTTATTAATATTAATTACAAAAATATAATTAATATATAAAATATGAGTAAAAGTTCGATTTAATCAAATATAAGATATTTTTATAGCAGAACCACAAAATGCGCGTGATAAATGACATATATTGGGAAAACCCAAACACGTCGTACAAGAATCGATTTATCAAGGGTTTAAATCAAAAAGTAAGAAGAAACCGCGAATAGAATATATATGCTGGGCTGCGTTGCCAGATCAACACCCAAAATACACAGATTCCACAAGTGAATTCCACACCCGACCAACATTGCACATCATGATGCACAATTATTTATTATAAAGTTTTGATTCATATACTTAAAAAATGTTTGCAGCAAACACCATTTTTAATGGAATTTTATTTTGTCCCTTTAATAACACAGTTAGAGCTCGTCGCCAACGTTGTAGGATATGAGCGACAACTTTCTATAATAAAATTGTCTTTAAATGCAGAAATAGAGATATCGACCAATTCCGTTTTTATTAAATACTACCACGAGTAGCCAACATATCGCGAGGAAGCTAGCTTTGTGTGAGATTTCAGTCGGAGGTGGATGTTCCACACAAATCCACAGTCATTCATTCCACATAAAAATCCACACAACAACAAAAATGGCTCACATTTTGTAAAATGCCACTCAGTTTGACAAAACTGGTGCAGGGTATGTTGCTTGGCTGTCCTCACGCTGTTCAGACGAGCAGACCGCCAGCGTGCAGAAACATAACGATGATAACAATAGTGTGTTTCAGTGTGACAAAGACTTGTGGCGGTGCCTTTGTGACCGTCGTAACGTCGGAAATGGCGTTACAATGGTTACTTGTAAACAACCCGATAGTGCATCATATAAGTGCTTGCCTCTCTTCTGGTACGCGGCAAACGCAAATATGAAAAATTTTCTTTAATTCGGAAGTGTACTGCTGTCTGTACGATACTCTTACATCTGGACCAATAAATAAATGTGTATGTGGTTCAGGTTATTGGCAGCAGGAGTTCGAGAGTTTCACTTTTGTTTTCAGAGGGAGCCATGGTCACCAGTTTTACCTGTAGGCTGTTCTCGGTTAAACTAAACACTTTTGTAATAAATATTTGAAAAATGCTGCTGCCCATGCTTGCATATATTTTAACGGGCATTTATATGACAATCAAAACGGATGCCTCAAAAAGTTAAAAAGGTTCATAACTCCGTCATTTATGGGTGAACTTTAACTTGCAAGATCTCGTTTTTGAGCATAATTGGACCTTTATAACACGTGTTATTATGTTTTTTACACTAAAATCAATATTTGCTTAGAAAACATAAAAAATAAAGAATTTCAACAAGATTTTGCGTATTAAGAAAAAAATCATATTTTAATAGCAGATTTAGGGGGAAAATAGCGTGAGACGTTTTTAATAACCCTGCATTACCTGCACTTTAAGTAGTGCTGTGGTGACACCAAATTCAGAATGGAGTATAGTTCTGGTGGTGTCATGAAGAGGCACCTTTTCAATGACAGTGATTGCATAATATTAACCAAAAATATATGAGTTAAATTCCAACCAATTCTAAAAATTAAGATTTAAATTTAAAATGCTGTGAATTAAAAGTAAGATTTAAATTTAAAGTGCTGTGATTTTACAGTTAGATTTCCATTTAAAGTGCTGTGATTTTACAGAAACATTAATATATTATATGGTTAATAAATAGTAGTCTATAATAAGCAAATAAATCTCCAAGATTATACTGTTTTTCCCATTTATCTTTTCCACCAAAAATAATTCCGAACCAAGGCTCCAGGTAAAAAAGGGTTACATACGAAAATTGCAAAACTGGAAAGGGGAAATAATACTGCTGGGAAATCAGCCATATAAAATTATTCGTTAGTGAGATACGAGTACAAACGTCAATTTTTTAAATGGCCACATTAATGTATTCGTCAAAAGTTCAATGTAGCTCGTCAAGACCTATTAAAAATTGTATCATAATGTACCAGACTAATAAACATATCGTTAAAAACCACCACAAACATTGGGACTCATAAGGGTTCATGAAAGCCGATTATGCGATGCCTTGTGGCACGATTGCGCTGTATGGTATAGTACAGTAAGATGTTGAAGCTCTGCATCTGATGTAGATTTGATGTAAATGGTGCAGGCACCCAAGAGTTGCGTACCCCATTTTACAGAGTTAGCAGACGAATGTGTTCGTATTATTCTACTACAGTGAAGTCTAGTACGTTCAAGTGGGTTGTACTGAAACACACACACACAGTTGTGTTACTACCATCATCAGCAGCTTTGTTTGCTCAATCGTCGTTCATTCTTTTGAAGGCCGGTGTAATGCTAGTCAGGCGAAGGTACTCTAGAGAGAGCGATACCCTCACAAGACCCCACCATCTAGACGGATGTTATCCCGTCTCGTTGCGAAGCTTTGTGAAACGGGCAGTTTGAACCCACAGCAACACAATCATGGTAGAACTCGCACAGATGAAGTTGTTGAGGTTGCTGTTCTCACTGCTGTAGCAGTTAATACACGCGTCAGCACACGCCAACTTGAAGCCGAAATTGTCATTCCGAAAACAAGTGCACAATGCATTCCTAGGCGTCATATGTTCCACCCTTATCATGTGCATTTACACCAAGAATTTCACGGGAATGTTTACCAGAATCGTAAAGAGTTCTGTCAATGGGCACAGCGCCAAACTATCGCCAACCCAAACTTTTTTTTTTGTTCTTTTTACCGATGAATCATCTTTCTCAAACACAGGCCAAGTGAATACGAGGAACATGCATTATTGGCCCATCTAGAACCCATGATGGCTTCGACAGGTCGACCATCAGCGTTAATGGAGGGTTAACATCTGGCATCGTATGGTTGGCAATAATGTTAAAGGGTCTTATTTCGTGAATGGTAACCGAAAAAGCAGGGAGTATGCCACTTTCATACAAACAATTCTTCCTGGTTTTCTGGAGAATATACCCCTAAAGAACAGAATTATCACGTGGTACCATCACGATAGATGCCCAGCATATAAAACCGTGTATAAGGTTTTCCTATTTTCATTGCAATTGCATAATTTGTAACCCGTTTAAGTTCGTTTTAAAGGTGGTACCTGTACGATCAATGAGAAATCGCAGTTTGTTTCATAAGAACTCATAACAATATTATATATATTCTGATGTTATAAAACGTAATATTTTCATAACAATGTATCTTGCTTAGGCTTCTTCAAATGCCAGAAATATATACCTGAAATAATAAAACCGTATCATAACAATTTCTGCAGATAAAGGCTTAAATCTCTCTTTGTGTAATTTCAAATTTTAAGGGGTCAAATGATTGTATAGGTGAGAGACCCGGCAATTCGTAGAGAAAAACAAAGTGTATTATATTAGAGTAGGCCTAAGATACCTACAAGGCTTTGTCCGTGTAAACCATTTATAAATATTGAAACAACAACATAACAACACCGATAAATTATTTCTGTGTGAAAACACAGTATGTTCTTTACGTGACACAACGTAGTGACACTTTGACGGGTATGTTTTCGTACCAAAATGTTTAAATAAGTTTAAACACAATGCATCCAAATAAAAACTGAATTAAAAGTGTAGGGCATTAATAATTTTTGAGAGAAAAAGTCTTGAATAAATTTTTTTATAATTGTTATAAGTTAGTTTTCCAAACATTGTAGTAAGACGGCGTTTTGAAAACAGACATCTCAAACCTCTGAAATCAAGACAGCGGTAACTAAGGCGAGATCAGATAAAATGGGTCTGTACTTTTTAATATATTTTGCAAGAAACATACGTATTCCACCAATAATATTATCCCTTCCACATTTCAACGCTTTTATTCTTTGTAATCCACGGCGACCTGCCGACAAAACATTCCTAGATATGCTGAAGCAAAGATGGCTGTATCAAAACATGGCCAACTACGTCACACACACACACACACTACCCAATAGAAAACTGTTGTTATAGTTTACAAATGCGTTCAAAATTTATACAATATAAGAGCATTTGAAAAAGACAATGTGCAATGGGAAAATATCTTTCGTGGCTTTGTTATATTCGGTTTAATGTCATCAACAAAGGCGAAACAGATTACCTAGGAAATATGCCTGCATATTGTAGTGTAAAGCGTACGAAAGCTGAAATTGAAGTTAAGGCGTACAAGGGGTAAAAATTTAAAATATTCACTATAAATATATAACGTAAAATTAATTTTTATGGAATTAGTAATACTGTGAATGTGTGTTGGTAAAATGCAATTTGTCATATAAGTTTACAAGTAGTTGCAGTGCTCTAATTTACATAGTTGGGAAGAACATTTGTATCAACAATTGAAGGAAAATGGGTTACAGATAAAGATAAATTGCTGTAGGAAAAAATCATACGAAGCATGATGTTCCGTATATCTCAGTTGTGGGAGATGGAGGATGGGGCAAAAGGAGCCATGGCCACGGTTTTAGTTCAACTGCTGAAGTAGTAAGTATTATCACTGAAGAAAATAATTGTTAATGTTTTTATAATTTAACTGTCTACAGTAAGATCTGCCACCTTCACCTGCGATGTAGTATCGGTGATTAAATTTGCTTGTGATTTGCACTGTAAATATGCGTCGTAGATGTATAGAGAAGCTTATTATAGTAGTATAAATTTTGCATGCAGTAGTGGTTTTATTTGTATTCAGAATAAATACTACTGAAAAAACACCATATTTCTCAATATGCATGACTTGATTACAACTGTATTTTCTTATGTTTGGCACTACAGCCAAAGCAATATTTTATGAATAAGTAGGTGGCTTACTGTATCTCAAAATATTGAGAAAAAGTTTTGTTAATTCAAATTTTATTAACGATATATGCAAACTTGTAAAACCGTGGTTTCATGTCTGTCTTAACAGTTGAAATAATAGGTCATTACAGAATCAAATATTTAATTATATCTTTATGCAATATTTTAAGGTAAAATTATATATTCTTTATTATATCAGTAGAAAATATAAAGCAGTCTTACGTATTTTACCATTTCAGTTACCTCCACTCATTACAAAATAAAGTATAGTTATAAAGAGTTCATATCTGTTTTTATCGCTCTCCTAAAATTACAATTTGTAATTACTATATTTTACAGGGTGTTATTATTGGCATGGAAACAAACCAACTACACTACCTTGGGGGTAAGAAACGGTGTCTGTTTCCTGTGCGCTCGCAGTATGTCCGAAGGGAAACCAGCTCTTCCTAACACTTGCTACACCAAACTACACTGGGCCGGCGACAGGGATGGAGCAGAGCATCATTGTGGAAGGCTTCAGTAAAAGTCTCGAACAACATGTGCTTGTCTACCTAAACTACTTAGGGGATGGCGATTCCAGCGTGTTTGCTCGCATACTAGAACAGGTGTCGTACGGACGCTACGTGCAAACACTGAATGTAGTAACCATATTACAAGAGCATTTAGCGATGGTTTGCATAAACTTGCTCGAAACACATTATATCCGCTTGAAGGAAGACATATCTTTACAGCAACTGTTGTAGGAGTAACAAGAATGGAACGTTTTGTTAAAGGAGTGAGAACTGCTATAAAGTCTGCTGCAACTCTAGATGATAAAGCGGAAGCACGTGCCGTCCTTAGACAGGATGCATCAAATGCACTGATTCACGTGTGGCAAACATGATAAATGCAGGAGTTTCTGCAAGCGAAAAATCAGTGGGGAATATGACATCGTGCACAATTTGGAGTAGAGTAAATTAGAACACCCAATAATTATTCTAAATGCAGACAGGATTACCATAAATGAAACCACAAATCAGGCAGAAAGTTATTTTAGTCAAACGACTGTAATAAATGTTTAAAATATTGAAGCTTCGAAATTTTTTACTTCTTATTCACATTTTGTTGCCTAATAGTTTGAATAAAATCCTTCCGGCATACATGGATACGCCATTTAGTTAATATTAATTGTCAAAAAAATACTCTAACACTATAAGTATCTTAACGCACATGTCCTTTTTGTTTCCAGATATACGAGCCTTGCATCATAGTTCAGCGGTGGCAAGAGAGTTGACCACGAAAAGAGAGGGTCATATAGAGGGAGAGTGATTGGAGCAGGAATCTCTCACTCGTCGGGTCCATCGTGGCATGCCACAACACGGAAAATATTGTGTGGAAGAAGTCCAGGAAAAGCTTCGAAAAATGTGTGCTCCAGACGTGAGGAAATTAGAATGAGTCTCAACGAAAGGTACAAGATGTCTAAGTTACTTCAAAGGAAAAAAAATCACTGCATGTATTTCAGATGAAGATTACGGAACAAACTGCACAGAGCCAGATATACCCGAAGTAGAGAAGCAGAAGAAGGCAGAAGACTTACTCAAGCAATTGCGTGAAGACGTCTGTGCTCGCGATAAATAGTTCGCTCTGGAAAGGAACACCACAAATCAACACCACTGTGCCCTGTGGAGGTCAACACGTCTCAACCGCCTAGAAGCATCCAGTTTTGGAACAGTAGTTCAGTGATAGATCATACGTCATGCCACAATTTGGTAAAGAATATTCTCTTAAAAAAAAATAAAAACTAAATCTGTACAGCTTGGGAAGCAGCACAAAATAACTGCACTTCAAAAGTACGAAGACATAAGTGGTGTAAAAACAGATAAATGTGGAAATTTTGTTTCTCAGGCAGTGCCCTACCTTGGTTCTTCGCCAGATAGTATCGTAGGCTGATTTGCTGTTGTGCTGAAAGAAAGGCGTTCGAAATGTTTTGAGGGGAATGATGGTACAATTCAACTAAAGAAAGTCACTCCTACTACTTTCAAATTCAGGGACACAATAATATTTCAGAAAAGAAGTACTGTGATTTTTTTGCCTAAAGCAGGAATTACTTATTTGTTTAAAGAATTCTGAAAGATAAATATTTTTGGCAAAACACAATGCGCCTTCAACTGAAAAATTTTTACTTAGAATGTATGTTGCCAGTAATAATTGAAAGAAAACTGAAATGTAGGGATCCAGAATACGTGTTGAAAGCACAAGAAAAGAAAAATACTAATAAGTGATGTAATGGTATTGTGTTGTTTAATAAGGTAATTTAAATAATACCGCCTATGTATTAGATAATATATATTGGGAAATTAACTTTTGTAAGTATATGGATCCCCCTTTCTTTCTGTAGAAAATAAACTGCTGTTTTAATGAAGAACAATATTTTCCTGTCGTAAGTGCCTGGCATTATTCCAGAAGTATATTAATTGCGCTTTCGTACCAATACGACATTTTTTGGCATGACGCTAGTTTCAGTTGATATTGTGGCGTTGGTATTTTGTTTGTTAATTACACTAAGTCTTTCTGCAAGTGTACATGTAAGCATTTATTCTCTCAATATTTTCACTTGTATTTTCGCTTTGTATTGTATTTGAGCTTATTGTGATGCTTTACGATAATCGGATTAATGCATTATATATAAAATGTGTTTCTATAGGAAGTTTGGTACGTACTAGTGATAATTATGCATATTGCATGTTTGAATTTATATCTCTGGATTTTGAATTTATGACATTGTCTGAAAGTATATTTCAAACATTAATTCTTTAAGAGAAATAATCGCTAAAAGGTAGAAATTTGAAACTGCTCTAAATATTTTTCGGCAAGAGATTGTGTAATTCTTTTAAACGTCAGTGTGCGACACAGTGTTTTGTATTCTTCATAGTAACTATACTTTTGCTTTCGGCGCAGCCATTCCTTAGAAGTGTATTATACAGGAAATGCCTGTGCAGGATATTTTGTATGTGACAAGTACAGAAATATCAAATTAACTGTATTGTGCACAAGTATCCTACACAGTTTTTCACCAACATATACCAAAAAAAAATTGGGAGGAAAATCTTATAAATGTCTTGACTGAGAAAACACTATTTGGAAAGCAAATGTATAAATTGAATTATTTTTAGTTAAAGGTTTTTATTCATAAAAAACAAAAATCTTTTATTTTCAGTTGTTAATGTACCTATATTTACTACAATGTTTCCCTTAAATCTACAATTTTTACAGTTTCAACCTTTTTAAGACTGAACTAAACTCGTAATCTGAAATTGTTAGCAACGTATTTAGTACTCGGCTAGATTAAAGCCATTTTACATTCACAAGTATAAATATGTTTGAAGTTAGTCTTGTTCAAAATAGTCCACTTTTTTTAAGGGGAGCTATTAAAAGACATTCATTTTCGACTTGACACATTTGACATACGAACTGTTTACTAATCCCAAATCAGGAAGTACAACTGTTAGAATGCATCTTAGGATATATTTTAGCAACACCACGCACCATTGTTTATACATTATGCGGTAATGTAAAGTAATTGTCATTGTTGTGTGAAAATGTATTTATAACTTCATAGTTTGACACCCCACATATCTGTCCAGTATTTTCATTGCTGGTTACTTTTAAAATATTTTGGTCTAAATTACCTATTACTTTTTTCATATATTATGATAACTTTCAGCAACAAATCTCGAATAAAGTCATAACATCAACAGTAATATTATTGAGACTTGTTTTTGTATTTTGATAGATTACGTTAAATGAAGTGAAAACAGCTTGGGTTTAAACATTACTTAGTGACGCACTTTTATATTGTCCTGTGGTAATAGTGCATTTTCTTGGCGTTGGGTAAATGAATGAAGCCCCACTACCTATTATATTTCTCCTTTTCTATAAAGCCGATGAACGATATGCTGATGGCAAATATTGCGACGCCTAAATATAACTTAATACTGTGAGTATGGGTCTCAAATAATATTTGCACTAAAATATTCTGTAAATCAATTATTTATCGCTTAATTACGATGTTTAACTGTCTGCAGATGTATAAGTAATACGTTTCCAATAATGGGCACATTTTTAAACTCGATTCGCAATACTAAATATTTTGAGATAACATGTATTTTAAAAAACAGCAGTATGTGGTATATTCATGGCATATAACACTCTGCCGAGAACAAATATTTGTAACATAAATCCAAAAATAATATAATGCACAAGTAAACTTGGCAAACGATATTTCGGTAGATAGTTTAATAATACTGTATTTTCGCTCGTACTGCGGCAGTCGCGTATCTTTCCCACCACTATTTCAACATATTTGATGTCTATCAAGGTTCGGTCAGGACGTGCAACTGGAATAATGTACCCTTGAAAAGTTGTAACAAAAGTGTACACTGTTTTCCATTACTAACGTAATAATAGTGAATAATCGTTACAGTTGTTGGAAGTGTACTAATTTTTGCATGGTTGAGTTTCTAATGAGAAAGTGTTAGATATCTGGTATATTGCTTTGGGTGAATATAAATGACATAGCCCCGATTCTTTTTCAGTTTAATCACATTTAAATTTACTTCGTTTATTTACATAAAATTACACTCATAACTTTCCGTCTCTTTAAGTGAAAAAAAGTTTTGTAGCACAGATTATTGGCCGATCGTTCCTGTAGTGACTTACCTGCTTAATGCAATGACTGAGCTGGCCAGCACACGCTTATTTAGACAGCGAGCGACGTGTTGAAGAGAGCGAGCGACGTGTTGAAGACAGTGAGCGACGTGTTGAAGACAGCGAGCGACGTGTTGAAGACAGTGAGCGACGTGTTGAAGACAGTGAGCGACGTGTTGAAGACAGTGAGCGACGTGTTGAAGACAGCGAGCGACGTGTTGAAGACAGTGAGCGACGTGTTGAAGACAGTGAGCGACGTGTTGAAGACAGTGAGCGACGTGTTGAAGACAGCGAGCGACGTGTTGAAGACAGTGAGCGACGTGTTGAAGACAGTGAGCGACGTGTTGAAGACAGTGAGCGACGTGTTGAAGACAGCGAGCGACGTGTTGAAGACAGTGAGTGCGTGCCACATCCTGTAGGTAGTCCTGCGGAGGAATGTTGACCGGCCAGGGGTGGTGGTGTGCGCCGGCAGGGTGGTGGGGAAGACGGGCAGAAGATAGTGGTATACACGCGCCTAAAATATTGTTGGCAAGCAATATACAGACATACTAGTTATAAATATGGCCTTAAAGTGTGTGTGGCTTTATTTACATTATGGCTGCGATATAAACAATTTAGATAACTTTACAATTTCATTTTTTTAACTATTAAACCAATTTCAATTAAAGTTGGTATACTGAGAGTTTTCGTTATAAGCATCAAATATGTTTACAGAAAGCATATTTTTCCGCCTGTCTGTATGGATGCGTCAGGTGATAAAATACATCATTTATGCCATATCTCGGGAACCAATCATCATTTTTCACACAAATAGTACTACAGTGGTTCATGTGAACTTATATAATTTAAGTTGGTCAGACTTTTTTTTTCAAAATGGTGCAATATTAATTATTTAAATAAGTTTATCGTAAATAATAAATAATTTGACATATTTCAGTATCTATTACAAGCATCAGCTATGCCCATACACAACCTGTTTAAGGATGTTTTGTTTAATAGCACGAAATGAGAAACTAAATCTCTTATGCCATATCTTGGTAACCAGTAAAGTTATTTATACCAAATTCTGCATACAAGTAGTGTTACGGTAGGGCATGAAACATGATTTCAGTGATTCGCACAGCTGTTTTCAAAATGATGTTTCTGTAAATATTGGAAGCTGATAATCCCATTATACCTAAATTTTAGACTGATTACTATCGAAGTTGATGTTCCGAATCCTACTTCCGTAATGCAGTTGGTTGCACACCGGCTTACGGTACGAGGTGTTCTGTGTTCGAGTCCCAGATAAGGCACGTGTGTATTTGTCGTTGTCTCACTAGTATTGCAATTGTTTCTTGTTGCACCTCTAATAACATCGCTATCAACGTGACGTCAAGACCCACCTACCATCTAACCTTATAAGAAACTCATCAACATGATTTTCATGAATGTAGAGGAAAGCAGGCTCATTAATTATATTGATAACTTCTTGTTCTTCTTTGTCGTCACTGAAATTGAAGGAAAAGTCTTTAGCATCTTCACTTAACACTACACGCACGTGTACTCACCAAGTTCCGTACCCGAACGAAGGAGAATGTTTGCAATGTGCCAAATGGTCCCCTTCCCCTCCTTTTTATTTCCATTGTTTTTACCATTCAGGATTGAATATTTGCTACTGCGAGTTTTCTTTACCATAAGCACAAAAGGAAACGCAATTTGTAGATACTTAAGAGGATTGAGGCAAAAGAACAGATGAGAAGAGGCGAGAACAAACTCATTGCCAAGAAAGTGCGAGTTTTCTTTTTTGAAAATGTCTTTCAAGAGGATACAAAAGTGTTACGCTGCACCATGTCTTGAAATTTTCATTGACTTACATTGCTATTACAGGACAATTCATTAAGGTAATAAAGTCAGTGACAATAATGCAATTTGGAGCGAGAGAGGGTGCGGTGGTTGCGGGGGAGGTACAGATGCTGAGTTGTAACCCACCCACAAATTATAAGGTAACCTCTACTCTCCCGGCCCTTGTTCCTGCGCCAATGTATGGTCTCAAACAGAATCGTGCACATTTTGATGTATAAATATATTTTATCATTGCTTGAAAACAAAAAACTACACAATCTGCTTTGTCAATATGAATATCATTAAATATGTATTTCACCAAAATTAAAAATATCAGAATATTTTTTCTAAAATATTTTAATGAATTATAGAAAATTTTGAATTTTTATATTTTACATTGTTTTAAATTGCAGATTGAGTTTTATATTCAGCAAATGGCAAAAATTATAAAAAAATTTAATATGACTTAACAATGGTTTCCATTATTTCTGCACTGCCATTTTTACTTCGTTAAATATACCCAAGGAAAATAATAATTATTATCTTATTACCTACTTGTTTATAAACTTTACTATTTTCTCTAAAAAACCAAGTAAGTATTTTCAAGGATTTGTTACGTTATGTTCAGCGGCGTGGGTATATTTATCTGGATGTTTAACAGAAACAATATTGTTAAATTTTTTTTTCATCTGGCGATTTTAACAAAGTATATATATACGGGATGCGTATAAAAAGTACCCCAAATTTGTAAGTCTACAATATCAAAACCAGACAAAACCAGCCTTGATTGACCAATCAAATTAACCGTGGTTCTGTGAAATTTGTTTACCATACATTCATAAATGTTAAATGTGACCACCATGAGTTGCCCGAACGACATCCACGCAATAAAAAAATTCGTTCCACCCTCGTGTCAGCGTGTCTGGTGTTGCGGTTTGGATGTCGTTCGTAACTAACGGTTTGTGTTGGTGAGGGGGAAGCGAGCTCGCATTCGACATGTCAGTGTGAAGGGGTGCGCCACCCCATTGGCACACATCTGTTCGCGGATACCTGAACGAGACGTTGCCGCAACGCTGGATTGGTGGAGGAGCAGCTGGTGACCAGGCTCTTCATCACTGGCCCCCAAGAAGCCCCGATTTTATCTATGGGGGTACATAAAGGATCAAATGTTGATTCCACCATTGCCGGCTAACATTGACGACCTCAAAACGAGAATTACGGACGCCATCGAAACCGTAACACTGGACATGCTGACAAGAGTGTGGAACAAGTTTGATTATCGCGTATATGTCGTTCGGGCCGCTCGTGGTGGTCACATTGAACATTTATGAATGTATGGTAAACAAACTTCACGGTTCCATGGTTCATTTGATTGGTCAATCAAGGTTGTAGGCTGTTTTGTTTTGATATTATGTACCTTCAAGTTTGGTGTATTCTTTTATACTCATCCTGTATTTGTGGAGAACGAAAGTTTGGCGCTGATAAATGTGCAAAGTTTGGTTGTGCACAGCTCCTCCCCCACCCCCACCCCCATCACCATGAAGGTTTTACAATTTGGCATCGGGGCATCTCTTAAGAGGAAGTTTCACCCAACGTATGGAAGTTTGAAAATTTGGAGTTTTTAATGGGGATCTATTTTCGATTCCTAGTATCTCCGAAATGGTTCAATCAACAATGTTCCAATTTGCCACACTTCTTCAATCCATCAGTTCCCATCATTCCACGGTAAGCCGTTGACTTCAACTTAACACTACGATTTTAAAGGGGGTCGAATTTCATATTTTAATTTCTCCAAAAGGGTTTGAGCTACAGCAACTGGACTCGATAGGCACATTGAGGAGCGAAAAAGCTTTCAGACATTAAGGCAACGGGCACCTCTGACAGTTTTAAATAATTTTTTCA
The DNA here is from genome assembly GCA_002778355.1 of Clitarchus hookeri. Lineage (NCBI taxonomy): Eukaryota > Metazoa > Arthropoda > Insecta > Phasmatodea > Phasmatidae > Clitarchus > Clitarchus hookeri. Next base: position 335,439 of record NQII01000922.1, on the reverse strand, counting down.
AAATGGGAGGAAGGAAATATTTTAAAATTTCCTCTCTTCTCGTATAGATTTCTTTCGTCTGTTCTTCCTCGCCCGTTCTGGAGGGCTGAGTAAGAATTTCTCAATGAACAACATTTTTTTTTTTACTTTTTGCCCTTCTTTAGTTTGGTTCCATTTTCGTGCATCATGGGTACCAAAAATTGTGCTTCGAAAAATCGCTATTTTCGACGCCTATTCCCAACTTATCCTTAACATAATTAGTGGAATGGTGATTTTTTTTTCAACCCTCCCTTCTCTTTCTCCTCAACGCCCTCTCACCAAAGCTTCTACACGAAACCCTAGGAGCAAACATCATTAAGGTCGCGTGGCTTTTCTGCTGCTTTTTACATTTTGATTGCTTTCTGTTTCCGCACATTTCAGCCTAGGTACTTTAAATCAGGTACAGACGTATCTCTTAAGGGTTAATTTGTCACATAATAGAGATTTTATTTTCTTGTGAGGTTTAAAGGGGAGGTCAATTTATGATTACCAATATTTCCGAAAGAATTTGTCTTATGGCATTCCAATTCGACAGGCTCCTTACACTTTCCGATTGCTTCATAATTTGCTGTTGGCTTCACATTATCTGTACGATTTAAGGCGGAGTCTAATTTTAACTGATATACTTCCTAAACAGTTTGAGCTATGGCAACGATACTCAGTAGACATGCTCAGAAGTCGAACAGCTTTAAGTCATTAAGGTGACAAGAATCTTTGAGCACATTTCAGTTTTCGAATTTCAGGGGTTAGGTGGTATTTTTCGAAACTAATGTTTGTTATCTTATTAAGTAGTTCTTCCCTATATATTTTCAAATGATGTGTAAGACTTTCCCATTTTATGCTCATTTTCCCTATATTTTTCCCCTGATTACTCACGACGAATAGAACCCGCTGGTTTGTTTACTGAGGGTTACGTCATCTGTAGGTTCTGCCTCTGCAGAACTATTGTTCATTCAATAACGACATTACCCACCACTCGCGTATGTTTGGGAATGATAACCGTATTTTGGGGAAGAAAATCTATTATGAAAAGGAATAACAAACTTTGATTCAATTATCAATATTTTTAAATTAACTTTTGTTTCACCTGTTTGCATTACAATAATTTTAAGTTTCGAAATTCAGTTAAAAACAGGAAGTTGCAGTTATAACTACTGAGCCTACTTTCCTCTACATGTGTGCAAATTATTTTTAATGATGTTCTTTCAAGCGTAGGTGGTTGGTAGGTAGGCCTTGACGTCTCGTTGCAAGCAGTATCGCTAGAGATGAAACCAGAAACATATGCAACAGTAGCAGCTCAATTCCATACACACACACACACGTGCCTTACTTGGGACTCGAACCCAAAAAACCTTGTACCATAAAAAATTTAAAAATATACTTCTATATCTGAACCAAATAGTCCTGAAATATGAACATCGCCATTAAAGTACAGGCAAATCATTTTAGAAATATTTATTTATTTACCAAGGAAATGTATTCGGTTTAATTAAATAACAAATTAACTACATAAATTTTTAGCTGATTAAAGAGAATATAATTAAGAAATAATAATGATAATGATGACAATATATAATAACCATGTTACATATTAAATATTAAATGATAAACTTGGAACTCGCAGTCAATGATCTTAAAGGAATTCCTTCATATTCTTAATTTATTTGAACTCGGAGCAGCGTGATGATGGAATATAAATTATGCTTTAATGAATTTTAATTAATCCGGTGTGCGTTTTCCAAGTTGAATTATATTAAATAATTTGCATAGTTGAAGAAAATATTGGAAATAGATGACAAAGTAATTTATCAGTTGGATGGCGCTTGGATGATAAGGGATTAGGCGAAAATAAGATCTTAGTTCACGACATATAGCTGATAAAGTCTCCAGAAGGAAGCTTAAATTTTGGATTTAATAAAAATACATGTACTGGTAAAACATATCTTCTGCTTTTGTTTGCTACAACAATGTTTACCAAAATAAAACTAATATGTGCTACAAAATGTAAGTATTTTTATATTAATTTAGGTTTACTATGAAAAAAAAAATATTAAATTTGACATTACCATTATACCCATTAGAGAATTAAATATTAACAACCGTTTAACTAAACAATTACTTAATAAATACTAAATGTTAGGCGAAGCCAAAACTGCTAATACTGCAACAAGATAAATGTTTTTTACTTCCACTTCATCTTTAATACTGCTTCAGAAAATAGTAATAGAGAAATGGAGATGTAATTTTAAAACACCTTCTGGTAGTGTTTGAAACATTTTTATTAGCTTAATTTGGTGATTTAGTATAATAAGTCGGAGGGGCTTATTCTGCATATAATTCGTTTGAATAAAGTATAATAAATAAAGTTGAATAAGAATAAAATGTACATATGGAAAGTAAATTTTCACATAGTTATGACGGAGTTTAGCTTCCAATAGCGAATGTTTAGTAGCTCAGAAAAATGTTGAATAAAGAAAATACATTTAACTTTATATATATATATATATAAAAGTTGGTATACAATTCTGTAAGATAATTAATCACACAATATTTAAAATTTCTGTGTACCTAAAAAGTTACCTAATAAAATATTTAAAAAGTGCTATTTATATGTGTTCATTTATAATAGTAGAACACATGGCATTTGTTCGCACGCAAACAATAAGAATAAGATTTATTTTTATTTAATTGGAATGGTAAATTTAATTGATTTTTAAATAATAATATAAATTAATAATATAAGTTAACAATATGTTGATGTCAACATATAGGTTTAATACAATTTACATTGGTTTAATATAAGTAACTAATATTATGCTATTTAATCAACAAAAAGAAACATCATGTAAACCATATATAATTTGTTGGGTTAGGTACAGTACATCAAAAGTAGACAGTTTAAAAGATGGTATCGTCGAATTTAATTTAATATATAATATAACAAAATTATTATTTGTTGTCCTAGTGGAAAGTATTTGGAAACTGTTCTTCCTGATATAACAAATTATATAATAATTACATTTTTCATAAACAGTAAATTATTGTTTAAGAATTTGTAATATGAAATTACGCTGAGAACTAAAATAATTATCAATTATTTTAAAAGTTTTATATTCAAAACGATTTAGTAATAAATTACATGTAAATAAAATTTGAATAGCTTATCAGTAGTGTTGCTTTAAAATTTGTAAACAATGGAAAACTTTGCAATATTAAAAATTAGGTAACTTTAAAAACTGAATTAGTAATTACATTTAGTATAAACCACATTATAGAAGTAAAAAAATAATGCTTACATTAAAATCTGAAATAAGGAACTATTTTAAATAAACAAGACGTTACCAACCTAACTAATTAGCCCAATTTCATAAATAGTGTTATTGATCCTGTAGATTTGCTTTTTCGTCAGTTTTATTGGTGATTAGTAGAGAAGTTCCGTAAATATCACGTAAGTAGTATAATTTGGATGAGTCGGGCATAATGTATTTTAAATGGGACAAAACCGGCACCTGGCACTGGCACCGGCGTCGATCGGACACCATTTTGTGACGCCACTCGACCACCATCTTTAATTATGGTAACCTTGACCTTGACCCATGAACTTGACTCCGCTGATATTGAATGACCTTGAACCCAAAAAACTATTGACCCATAGACCCCAGACACAAGACCCAATATCCTTGATTCAAGATCCTGGACTCAAGACTCTTGGCCATTAACCTTAAACACAAAAAATTAAAAACAATACTAAAAATAAAAAATAAATCATACAAACTCTACAAACAATTTATAAAAGTCCAAAAAAATTTCCAAATAATAAAAATATTAACAACTTTCAAAAATTTGTTTAAAAATATTATAAAAATATTATAAACATATATTTACAAAACTTAAATTTCAAGAGGTTCCCTCCACACCACATCGAGCAGACGACTGACCCTCGCCCATGTTTCTCATTGGTTAATTAGTAGGTGCCCTTCCAATTCCAAAACCAATGTATCTCATTGGTTGATTACTTGTGATCGCTTCATCCCTAAAAGTGATTTTTTTTTGGTTGATTACACATGATCGTTCAGCCCACCACCAATATTTCTCATTGGTTAGTTAGTCGATAGGCCACCGCCTCCCTCACCTTTGCTCATTCTGTTGAATACACTCCACTTAACATATTAATTTTTTCGTTTGTCAGCTGTTTACTTCTTCATCACCTAGGTGATGCTAGTGTATTAATTATTGATATCGCTGCCAGAGGAGCTATATATTTAGCCATAATGTTGGTTATTGTAGAACTTGGCTCTGGCCCAATGACAATAAACTCTTAAAATCGAGAAAAGTCGCCATCCATACAATTGTCCATTACTAGCTGGTCACTACAAGGGGCCATACCGACTAACCATACTAGAAGACGTCTGAATCCAACCAAGAATAAATCCACCCAAGAATAAATCCACCCAAGAATTAATCCACCCAAGACTAACCCTACCAAAGAAAAAATCCACCCAACCGATTCCACCCAATACCGACTCCACCCAATACTGACTCAACCCAATACCATCTCCACCCAATACCGACTCCACCCAATACCAACTCAACCCAATACCGACTCCACCCAATACCGACTCCACCCAATACCGACTCCACCCAATACCGACTCCACCCAATACCGACTCCACCCAATACCGTCTCCACCCAATACATACTCCACCCAATACCGACTCCACACAGTATCGACTCCACTCAAGACCTACTCCACCCATGACCGACTCCACCCATGACCGACTCCACCCAAGACCGACTCCACCCAAGACCGACTCCGCCCAAGACCGACTCCGCCCAAGACCGACTCCACCCAAAAGACCGACTCCACCCAAGACCGACTCCACCCAAGAACGACTCCACCCAAGACTAACTCCATCCATGAGTAACTCCACCCAAGATTAGTGCACCCAATGCTAACTCCACCAAAGATTGGTTCCTAACGAGACTGATTTAGTCCAAGACTAGCTTCTGATATGACCAGTTCATACAAAACAAGATAGAACAACCTGACATACCATCCACCTATAGTAACAAACGATGATGGACCACCTCGAAAAAAAATTCCTAATAAAGCCCTCGTAGCTAACTTCTTCGCAGAAAATCTTCGCAAAATCTACTCAAAACATTTCTACCAAAGCTGTTCATACCAAAGGATTATACGAACTTGCCAAGCCAACTTACAAATCCAACTTACCAGGCCAACCAACTAGTTGTGTTACATTAATCAAAAATATCCCCCTACTTTAATTCGTTCACCATACAGATCTCAGTTGATTTTAAACAACCCGAGTAAGGCATATTACTTCAAATCGAACTATAGCACTCCTGCTGCATGCACTCACATTCATTCGAACTAAAACAGATTTTCAATAGATTATTTACACCACTAAACTAAAAAATCTTTCAGAGAGGCAGAAGGGACTGTATAAGAAATTAAACACACATCATTGTATATATAAGTTTTATTAATTTACTTACTTTATACATTCTGTCTTTCTAATTATTTTGAAAACTTCATCTTTAGATTTCTCAGATGTTTGAAAATCATGGATAGTAGCCAACAGTCTCATCTGATATAACCCCGATCCTTCAGTTCATCGGTGATTGAAGATATCTCAACATTTTGTGAGAGATCCGCACGTTTTGCAGGGCAATCAAAATATCTGAGTATATCAACAAGTTTATTCGGGGCTTCGGGAAATATGTAACGAGCGTTATTGACTCCTTCTGCCCTCTTCACGCCACTTATCGAAGGAAACTCGTTGGTGAAATGTGTGGGAACATCGAGATAACGATCATCCTTCTTTCAGATAATTAATAAACACTGTCTTCGTAGTCATTATCATCAATGCTGTTTTCATGATCGTCTTCACCTCCTGTTTCATCCTCAATATTAAATTTACTTTACTTTGTAGAGGTCGCACAGACATAACCAGTATTCAGTGTTTATTCTGAAGTTCGTCGATTCCACGCGAACGTCTTGCAAGGGTACATTCCACACATACTGACTCTACGAAACCTCGTAGGTCTTTCATTCTTTCATTAGCATTACCTGTCCCATCATAATCGTCTGTGGAATCTGTACCCATCGATGCAGCAGTAGGTATTGACGACAAGAAATGCTGACTCTTAGAAGGCGAATACATGCAGTTCTTGATGTGGTTCTTCAATATATAACTTTGCATAAACTACATGAACCGATTGTCGTAATGCTTCATCCCGCGAAAAGGACTCTTCGTACAGGCGAAAAGGACTCTTAGTACTCTTCTATGTGGCCTAGCATGGCAGCTTTTTCTGAAGATCTTTCCACAGTAGCAACACTGCTTTAAATGTAATTTTCCAGCAGTGGGATAATGTACATCCATAGAGGTAAGCTCTACATTAGACTTCTTCCAATCATTGGATTGTATCATCTTCATAAAAAAAATGAAATCCTTTCCACAGTGGTAACATGTTTATCTACTTGGCCTAGCTATTCCTTTATGTATTTATGTATATACTTACTAACTCATTTCATCAGTGAGATTTGAGAATTTATATGCCTCCATTCAACCAGATATGTTATCTAGTTCCTTGATCACGTAACCATGCAGTTATATCTTCAATAGTTTCTTCCAGGCAAGTCTTTCGCTCAACTTGGATTCATTGTCACACTTTAACCAGACAACTGACTCCTGTCAGACCGACCCTTCAGAATTAGAATAACTTGCACCACAATCAACATCACAATCAACACCATAATCAGCACCTCAATCAGATCCATACTTAGCACAGCACTTAGCACCACACAATCCAAATCAGGGACCATATATGTGTCTTAATGGGTCGATATGGGTCATTATAAGACATTTACTGGTTATTATAAGTCCTTATGGGTAATTATGCATTCTTATGGGTCATTTAGAGGTCACTATTTTTCATTATAAGTTATTATGGGTCATTATGGGTCATTTATGGAATATTTATATGTAATAAGAAGTAATTTGTAGTGTGTGTGGTCCTAAGTGCAGTGCTATATGCGGTTCTGATTGTGGTGTTGATTGTGGTGCTGATTGTGGTGAATGAAGGGCGCTTGTTGTGAAGGGTTGGTCTGGCAGAAGTCAATTGTCTGCTTTAAGTGTGTCCATGAATCCAAGTTGAGCGAAGAACTTGTATTGAAAAAACTGTTAACGATATAACTGCATGGTTATGTGATCAAGAAACTAGATAAAATGTCCAGTTGAATGTAGGCATGAAAATTCTTAAATCCCACTGATAAAATGTGTTAGTAAATATATATATAAAGCAATAACTATGACCAGTAGATAAACATGTTGCCACTGTAGAAAGTACTTCGGTTTTTTCATGAAGATGATGCAAGCCAGTGATTGTAAGAAGTCTACTGTAGAGCTTACTTCTATGTATGTAAATTCTCCCGCTGCTGGAAAATTACATGTAAAACAGTGTTGCAAATGTGAAAATATCTTCAGCAAAAGCTGCCATGCTCAGCGACAAGAAAGAACCTCCTGTACGAAGAGTACTTTCCGTACGATGAAGCGTTACGACAATGGGCACATGCAGTTTATGCAAGGTGATATATTAAAGAACCACATCAAGAACTGCAAGGATTCGTCTTTTGAGAGCCATCAAGTGATGCAGTTAATACCCCCTGCAGCATCGATGGGTACTGATTCCACAGACGATTGTGATGGGGCAGTTAATGATAATGAAGGAATGAGAGACTTACGAGGTTTGGTAGAGACAGTATGTGTGATATATACTCTTGCAAGACGTTCGCATGAAATCGACGAACTTCAGAATAAACAGTTGCCGGCTCTAAATGCTGATGATGAATGTCCGACCTCTAAAAAGATAAGTAAACTTGATATTGAGGATAAAACAGGAGGTGAAAACGATCATTAACATAGAATTTATGATAATGACTATGAAAACAGTATTTTTTTAAGTTCTTTTGAGAAGGAGGATGATTCTCTCGATGTTCCCACACATTTCTCAAACGAGTTCCCTTCGACAATTGGTGTGACGAGGGCATAAAGCGTCAATAACGCTAGTTACATATTTCCCGAAAAACCAAATGAACTTGTAGAAAGACTCAGATATTTTATTGACCTGCAAAAAGGCAGGGATTTCTCACACATTGTTGACATGTCTTAAATTTTCGATGAACTGACGAATCGGGGTTATTTCAGATGAGGCTATTTTATATTATCCATGATCTGCAAACATCTGCGAAATATAAAGATAGAATGTTCAAAATAATTAGAAAAAAAGAATATTTAAGTGAGTAAACAAATAAAATTTATGTTTATAGTAATGTGTGTTTAATTTCTTTACAGTCCCTTCTGCTTCTCTGAAAGGCATTAATCCAGTGGTTTAACAATCTAGAGAGAGTCAGTTTTAAGTCAATGAGTGTGAGTCCATGAAGTAGGAGGGCTATAGTTCGATCTGAAGTATTCTATCTTACTCGGGTCGTTTAAAATCTACTGTATTCTATATGGCGAACGAATGAACGGAGGGGGATATTATTGAGGAATATTTCGCAACTAGTTGGTTGGCCTGATCTGTTGGTCTGGTAAGTTCGTATAATCCTTTGGTATGGACAGCTCTGGTAGAAATGTTCTGGGAAGACTCTGCGAAGATTTTTTGCAAAGAGGTTAGCTACGAGGCTTTTATTAGGATACTTTTTTTCAAGATGGTCGATCATCGTTTGTTACTATAGGTGGGTGGTATGGCAGGTTGGTCTATCCTGTTTTGTAGGAACTGGTCTCGTCAGAAGCTAGTCTTGGACTAAGTCAGTCTCGTTAGGAACCATTCTTGGGTGGAGTTAATCTTTGGCGGAGTTAGACTAGAGTGGATTTAGTCTTGGGTGGTGTTAGTATTGGTTGGAGTCAGTCGTTGGCTAGTATGGTTATTCGGTTTTGCACCTTGTTGTTACAAGCTAGTAATGGACAATTGTATGGACTGTGACTTTTCTCGATTTTTCGAGTTCAATACCATTGGGGTCAAGGTCAAGGTGGACAACAATCAACATGGTGGCTAAATCGACATCTCCTTGGGCGGCGAAATCGGTAATTAATACACTAGCCTATACACTATTACCTATGTAATGAAAAGGTAAACAAATCACAAACGAAAAAAATTGTATGGTGGATGGAGTGCATTCGACAGAATGATCAAAGGCATTGGTTGAAGGATTGGAGAGGAACCGATAAATAAACCAATGGGAAACATGGGCGAGGTACAGTCGTCTGCTAGACATGGGGCTGAGGGAAACTGCGGAAATAAATTTTTTTAAATACATTTTTTATAATAATTTTTCCTAAATTTTTAAAGTTTTAATTTTTTTTTAATTTCTTGGAATTTTTTTAAAGTACATTAAGGATTTTTTTAAGTAATATTTTTTGGAGGGGTTAAAGTTAATGGTAAAGGGTCTTGAGTCTTGAGTATTGAGTCAAGGGTCTTGAGTATAGGTCTTGAGTTATAGGTCTTTAGTCAAGGGTTTAGGGTCTTGGGTCTAAAGTCAATGGTTTTTTGGGTATTTGTTGGCATTTTTGGTAATGTTTTGGGTTTAAGGTCATCCAAGGTCACCGGGGTCATGGTCACGGGTTAATATCATGGTCACCGTTATCCAATATTTTGGTCGAGTGGCATCACAACATGGCGGCCGGTCGGCGCCAGTGCCAGGTGCCGGTTTTGTCCCAGTTAAAATATATTTTTCCTTTTTCGTCCGAATTATACTACTGAAGTAGAGTTTTTTTGTGGCGTTGCATTTAAAAATGAAGGACGACTACGGCCATATCGTGTCAAATGTAATATATTAAAGTGGTTCCAAAATCTGCATTTACACTTAAATAATAATACTTTCATTTTGGAAATGAATAACAAACAGCTCACTAACATTTTTGTGTGGCCCTCCAAACTAATAAATTCATAAATATATGTGGTTTCAAAATATCTGAGGTTTTAAGCTAAATATTTCCGATGATGCTATCCACCGATATGGGAGAAAAAAAGAGGTCTTCAGTAAGTGTATTTAGTGCACGTAGTAAGTATTATCGGTAGTTATATTGAAATTAGTTTGATGTTTTCAGGGATACAGTACGTAACACAATGTTTAACTTAGAAGTCACAATTTGTAAAATTCTACTTTACTCATGTTAAATTATTTGGTTCAGGCGAGCGGATACTGTACTTACTGTTTGCGAAATATGCTAGGATCCGTTTAGGTATTTTCTGAAATCTAATATATAATTATTATTTTCCAGGAGATGCTTTCAAATTTTCAGGTTAGTGAAGTTACAATTAAGTGAATTTCATGTTTGCATTAAGTACTGACAAAGTACCAAGTGCTTTTGAAATACTAGTAACCAATTTTTTTGTACATAAGGCAAACTAACTGAAAATATTTACATAACTGCAATTATTGTAAAAAAAAAGTCAAATACATTAAAATTAAATAATTTATGTGGCCTGCTGCAACACTTCTTGTATATAAATTTTATGTCAAATAATTATAATTTTAGGCACATTATCTTACGAAATGGTGGACATTCGTTGTTATAAATACGCAAATATAATACTTGTAATGGGTACTACTAGTGTACAAAGTTTGTTTTAAATAGGTAAACACGTACGGTGTACATGCCCTACATGTGTGCAAATTTTGGTGAATCCTTTGAGTAGTTTACGAGATATTATATTCAAGCGTTATTTATTCAAGTTGCACTATTTTCTAAACTGAGAACATTATTTGCTGAACTGAGTGCTTACAGAGTGAACATTCAAAACAAACCTAATTTAGTCAGTTTCGGGTGAATGTTTGAAGAGTTTCTTGCATTTCTTAAATAGCTACCATTGCACCGTGTTTGATATAATTCGTGGAACACGTTAAACATTTTTTATGGGGTTGACATACACATGTATACACGCATACAAACACACATACTTTTTTTCTTCGGAAATGAGGTTGAGAATTAGACGATCGTAACAAATAAGTTACTTCAACATTTCGATTATTTTATAACTAGAATTTAGAACAAAAGATGATGCTATAAAAACTGGTATTCTTTAAAAGTCAAAAATTTAATAACAGTGATATTATGTCGCTTAAAATTTGAGTTACATTAATCATTTTAAGGTTTTAAAATATTTTACATAATTTTTAGTACATTTCTGAAAAAAAAATGCAAGAAATTACTGATATAACTAATGAGCCTACTTTCCTATACATGGGTGAAATTAATTTTTTATGAAGTTCTTAAAAGTTTACATGGTAGGTAGGACTTGGCGTCTCGTTGACAGCGTATCATTAGAGATGAAACAAGAAACATATGCAACAGTAGTTAGACAATTGCTAATACAAACTTACCTTATCCGGGACTCGAACAAAGAAAATCGTGTACCATAAGATCGTGCATAGAACTGCATTCTGGAGGTATGATTCGGAGCATTATCTTCGGATGTAATCAATCTAATGTTTTGAATGATAGTGCTTACTAACCTACATTTTTTACATGGCTGTAATTTTGAAAATAATAGCCTGGGCCGCTTAAAACACATAAGTTTACATGACCTATTGCAGCGCTCCTTGTGTGAGGTATTTAGTGGAAGTAGGTTCATTAGTTTCCGAAATATATCGTTAAAACCTAATTTTCATTATTGGTGCTTTCGTAAAAACTACCAAAAAAAGAGGCTCTGTATATAATGCTTCTAATATAGACTGTCAACATACAAAGTTTGGTTGAATTTGGTTAAATTGTTATATTTATATGATAAAAATATCTAAGTTATTTATAAAGCCGCCAATCTGAACATAGTTTTCTGACCCACTTTAATCACGTCAATTTACATGACCTTCTGTAGCACTAATGTTTGCACTATTTGGTGGAAATTGGTTGAGTTGTTCCGGGGATATATGACAAAATGTTCAATTGACTCACCTTACGCTACTTTTCATAAAGGTAAAAACTGTTAGTTTACAGAATTTGTTTAAATTTTGTTGAATTGTTTTATATATAACTAACAAACCTAAATGATTTATATAACACCATAGAAAAAGGACTACCGCACCTAATACATGTCAGTTTACATATGTTACTGCAGCAATACTTGCATGTAACATTTGGTGGGAATCGGCTGATTGATATTGAGATGTGGTATAAACACTCCATATTTTTCATGTGGCAATATTCATAAATGGAGGACAAAAATGATGTACTAGCACATTCGATGTTTGTCATAGATACTGCCAGTATACAAAGTTAAGATACAGTCGATTTCATAGTTTCGTTTGGTATACCACACTAAGTTAAAATATTTCTAAAGCCACCATTCGGAAAATAAGTGTCCGTTACTCTTAAAACAAATATATTAATATGGCCTACATCTGTAGAGCTTATCTCAAGACCTCGATGTTAAGGGCCGCCAAAATCTCTCAAAATTATCTACAACTTCTTCGCCAAATTTGGTAAGAATAGGTCGATTGTTTCCGGTGATATTACAAAACTCTATTATTTCATGTGATGCCATTTTACAAAACTGCTGAGGAATGAGGCTGTGTATACACAAATTGGATGCTTGTAATATATACTTCCAGCTTACAAAGCTATATTAAGATTTATTTCATAAATAGAATATACTGAGATAAAATATTTAGCCTATACAGCCACTATTTGGAAAATAAGTTGCCTGGCCTACGTAAAACATGCCAGTTTACATCAACTGATGCAAAACTATTAGTTTGCTAGATTTGGTAGGTATCGGTCATTTGTTTCCCTAGATATGACATAAAACCTTTATTTTTACGTGTGGCAATATCTTATAAAATTGCGGACAAAATATGCTTCGTGTAGATGCATTTGATAGTTGTAATCTTCACTCCATGTATACAAAATTAAGTTAACTGATTATATGGTTTAAACGATATAGCATTCCAAACTAAAATTGCTGTATTGCTGCCATTTTTTTAATAAATGCCTCTCCTTAAAACACACCAGCTTACACCATCTTTGGTAGTACTATTTGCCTGCCAAAATTGCCAGGAATCGGTTAATTGTTTATCGAGATATGACACAAAAACTTTATTAATTCGTGTGGCACTATCTTACAAAATGGGTGACAAAAGTGGCTATGTGTTGACATTATGATGCTTGTAATATATACTTTTAAGGTACGAAATTTTGTCGAAATTGGTGAAACGGTATGATACATATGCCATATAAACCTAAAATATTTGTATGGCCGCAATTTTGGCAATCAATAATTTAAATAACTTACATTTACATGTCCATCCATAGTTTTACCAATGTGCCAAATTTGACTAGGATTGGTAGAGTGAGTGAGTGAAGAGATTTGTGCGGCTCTTAATATCGAGGTCTTGAGAGCCGAAGAATTGGTCGAGTAGTTTTCGAGATATAACATAATTTACTATCTGCCAAGATGGCTTACTAACAAAAATATCCACCTCTAAATTAAATGCACTTTCAATAAAAAATTAGTTTAAATAAATCGAATGATTTTCGAGATATGAGAGATCACCCTCAATTTAAAAATATCCGCAACCTTGAAAGTAAACGTCCAATGTGGTCGAAAACTTGAAAGTCAGATGTCCTTTCTGGACTACATGTGTACCGAGTTTGGTGAAATTCGGTTTTGCACGTTCAAAAATTAAAATAAATTGACACACACACAACCACAGACAGGAAAGTGATGTCATAAGCCTTTATTTCCTTCGGAAAGTAAGCTTACATTCCCTATTATTATATTTATATTAAAGTGTTACAAAATATTTTAAAAAGTTATAAAAAATTTACATTCTCATATACGTTTCAACTTTTAAAGTTTTTGACAATTTTGGTAGTTTCTGTAGAAGTTTTGATTAAGATCTGCCTTTACTGTAATGATACATTGTTTATGGCAATAATGTAAAGCAATCAACTCAAATTCTACCTAGATTTAATTCATGTTAAGGGTTATAAAACGTCCTTCGATAAAATTACGGAGCAGTTTACTTTGAAAAAAATTACTTTTTTTTATGTGAAGAAAGAGTTGTGAGGGCAGATTTATTTAATTCACAAAAACAACACATTGTAAAATTATTGACATTTTTGTAAAGCTTTTCATGTTAAAAAGTTAAAATATTTTCAGTATAAAAAATTTTTGATTACACGTGTACAAATTAAGCTAAATACACGATCTCTAAGAAACTAACCTACCTTTTTTTTTTTTTTTTTTTTTTGCTGAAACCTACAATTGCAAATATAATAGCTACATTTAAAAAATACGTTAGATAATTTCATTGCTCTCCATTAGTTAATGTCTTAGAACAACTTTTTTGATGAAAAACGGGTTCAAATTGTTTATCAGAGAAGTACAAACATTTTTTGTTTTATTAATTTCTCTCTAAATATTTTTAGTGTTTATGCTTACAAACAACAATATCTCAGTTCAAACCAACCATGTATATAAGAATCTAATTTTACCCAAACGCCAACCGGGCCAGAGAGCACTTGAACTTATACTAGATGTCTGCAAGGGAAGCCTTCCAATACTGATAATAATACTAGAATATAATGTCACCTTCGGTGATGGATAGGTATAGATTTACCGAGTTACGTGATTATTCATTTCGTCAATATCTTTTGTCAGCGGTGAGAAAGAATATAAGATTTCGTTGTAAACCCACTGCCACGCCTGTTAACAAGCTGTCTGTCTGGCGGACAATGATTGATAATATTCACTCTGATAATAAACTTTCATCCACCGTTAATTTTCCCGTGAGTTTTTCAGTAACTTTATCTTTCAACACTTGTAATACTGGCGTTATTACGGTTTCAACATGTACTCGGCCTTACTGTTATGGATATACGTTATGTAAGGAAGACGGCAGAGAAATAAATAACAAATTGAGTCTTGGCTATTGTTTAGTGGCTTCACGCCACACCGAGGTGTAGCTGGTTTGAAGTTAAAGGAGTATTTGGAAGTCCTTATTAGTTTCATATTTCACCCCAATCAGTAAATTTCCGTTACACGAAAAAATAATGCTGCCGTACACCTACAGTGACTCGATTTTACTTGTCAACAAGTTGAACAATTTGGTTGTTATACACATAAATATGTTGACATTACGCCAATCCACACTATGGTATGTATAAAAAAAATAAATTTTTGATTTCCAAGCACTTACGCGTTACACTTTTAATCGAAGGTTAAAACATGGCGCAGTTATTCTGTAAGAAAGTTAGAGAATGTACTGCAGCAGTGTTTAGTGTAACAACGTATGCAGTTGCGAGTAGGGATCATACTCTACAGTAAGGTACTTTTCAAAACTGCTCAGTTTAATCTAGTACCAACCACACATCCTGATTTGCTTCCGTGTCACTCTGATAGCAGTACTTTACTAGTTGTGCAAGGCGGCGCCATTAGATTGAAGCATGACGAATCTGCCCTCCATGTCGCTGTCCAAGATTTGCATCTCTTCGTACAATTCATGTGCTTTATCCCGGAGAACGTTCGTGTTTATATATTCATCCAAATGATGTGCAAATAGCGAGTCTGGAAATGCCAAGATAAATTTCCAGGTTAATTTATTTCCTAGCAAATTTTTTATAGTCTGCTACACACATAAAATCGACACACTTCATTGGAAGGCTTGAAAATATTTCGGAGAAATGGTGGAGAAACAAGATTGTTAGAAGTTGGAACTTGAGTTATTTTTCACAAGTTCTAAAACTTGGTGTCGAACTCTTATGCAAGTTTATATTTAATGATTGTGTTATTTAGAATTTTGCAGATTCTGTACACGTTAGGAAAGCCGGGGACAATGAGAGGAAATTGTTATTTAAAAAAAAAAGGTATTCGTTTTAATGGCTTAGACGTTACAACACTGAATACATTTCCTTTTAATTAATTATTTTAGTACATCGTTAATATTTAACACTAGCCCTAACACTTTCAATGATATGAGCCAACGGACTTCGCATTAGTAAAATACGTATGCGAATGCTGACCGAAATTGTTTTGTATCCATTAATAACAGATTAAAACTAACTTCTTCAACTGCAACGGCCATTATGCTGTCAAGCTTCAGGAACTTGGCACAATAGATATCTTGGAGAATTAAAAGATGGCATTGCATAGCATATCAGATACGACATAAGTTGCAATAAAACGGGGGCTTTCATATGCCAAAAAGAGTAATTATATCTCCCTTTGGAACACGTCTTGGTGTAAGGGATACACCAGTCTTCATGTTGTAGCTGGTTGGAGCTCATTCTTGCGTTACGAATTGTCCTGGGGTCGAACACATGTGGTTGTGTCTCCTGTATTTTAAATTTAGAGAACTTTTCATTCAATGCGAAGTCTCCTACGTCTAGCCTGGCGGCAAAAGACGAGGTGTTTATACGTAGGCTAATGCCAGCACGTGGAACACGGTCAACTGTTTGACACATCTGGTTTCAAGAAAGTTTATGTTCTAGATTGATATCTCTAGTTCATGCTCTTAAAAGCTAAATACACTCATTAAAAAAAATAATTATCCTTCAGGTGCCATGTCAGTCGAACGTAAGTGGGTACAGGCACAGGACATGGTAGTATTAAAACAGAAAATATCAAAATGTTGTACCTCACCCAAGCGTGTATTGCAGAGGACCACCACTTGTAGGATGCAAATACGAGGGCAAATCAATAAATAAGTTACACTTCCACGTTATGGCCATGTATGAAACCACCTATACATAGGCAACACGGCTATGACAACATACAATGCAAGTTCACTTTTCCACATATTCCCCAAGAGACTGTACACATTTCTCGGAACGGTCAACCAACTTTTCGATTCCGGATGCGTAGACATCTCCTCCAGCGCTATGTAACCACCCGGAGACAGCTGCTTTCACCTCCTCATCGTTTCGGAATCGTCGTCCACCGAGATCCTTTTTCAGCTTACCGAAAACATGAAAATCGCATGGTGCTAAGTCTGGACTGTATGGAGGATGTTGCCATACCTCCCTCTTGAATCGCTGCAGCAGTTCGGACGTTTGGCGGGCCGTGTGAGGTGTTGCGATATCGTGCAACTAAATCACACCGACGCTCAATTTTCCCGGCGCTTCTCTTTAATTGCTTTACGCAACCGGTTCAACGATGAGGAGGTGAAAGCAGCTGTCTCCGTGTGGTTACATAGCGCTGGAGGAGATGTCTACGCATCCGGAATCGAAAAGTTGGTTGACTGTTCTGAGAAATGTGTACAGTCTCTTGGGGACTATGTGGAAAAGTGAACTTACATTGCATGTTGTCATAGCCGTGTTGCATATGTATAAGTGGTTTCATACATGGCCATAACATGGAAGTGTAACTTATTTATTGAGTTGCCTTCGTAGTATGGTGTTGGACCAGCCGCAGAATGGAGACCGGGGGCAATACGTTCAGGCATTGAAGCATACGAACGTCTGATGCGCTCCTAGGTAAGATCCTGCCACAGCTGGCGCAACTGACACTCCAAATCCGCTGCAGTTGCTGCTGGCCGAAGTTACCGTCCAATCTATTCCCAAGAGCTCTCGATGGACGAGAGGTCTAGGGAGGTTGCTGGCCAAGGAAGCATGTTAACATCACGAAGGCAGACCAGAGATACCCGTGCTGTGTGAGGCCGGGTATTGACATGCTGTAAAATGGGGTTGTCTAGCTGCACAAGGAAGAGGAGCGCACATGGTCGCAGGATTTCCTGGATGTATCACCGAGCCTTCAGAGTTCCTTCACTCACCATCAGCGAGGAGCGTGAGTCGTAGGAAATGCCACTCCACACCATGACACCTCTCGTAAGGGAGGTGTGTCACTCTACAATGCCTCCAGAGTAGAATTAGGCGGTCGTCTGTATTCAGACTGAACCGTGATTTGTCACCGAACACCACTCGTCGACAATCCGCAAGATGCCATGCTGCCTGTTCCCAAGATAAATCAACATGTGCTCGGTGATTATCAAGTCGTAATGGTAGACGTCGTAAAGGATGCAGCAACGACAGATTTTACTCTACTAACTTTCTGGATATGGTACTGTTGGATACAGGTGTATCCTTGGGTGCCGTGACATGTCCCTGGATAGTGAGCAGCGACACCCGTGGAGTCCTTACAGCCTGTCGGTTGCTCGATTAAAAACGATCCGCCTTGCTGGAGGTCTACCGAGTTCGACCCAAGCTTTCTTGACGGGGGTGTGTATCCACCTGTTCCCACTGTGTCTAATACCGACTCATATTGTAGGCAGAACGGTTCAAGTGGCGAGCAATGCACCTAAATGTCCAACCTGCCTCTCGGAGGCCGACAATGTGGCTTCTCTCAAACTCACCTGCTGGGCAAAGGCTTGTCGAATGCACCGTCGGGGCATACTGCCTGTTCATTGAACTTGGCTCTGTGGCTCACACTGTTCACACACTGCTACTAAGACTTATTCGGTGTCTTGCAGCTACGAATGATGGAGAGACATGTATGCACCCTAGTGGAAAATGGGAACTTGTAGGGCTATGACTATTCTGTGTTTAATTGGTGTTTAATTGGTCCTACGATTCGTAGTTTCTGATTTGTACCAATTGGTTTATCGACTTAATGTTCGTATATTTATCTGTATTCGGGATGATGGTGTTCCAGCCGCATTAGCGACCACAAATACCAAGAATCCCGCCTAGTTTGAAAATTACCGCTACAATACGCACTACTCTGCGAATTTAAAGCTCCGTAAATGACTAATTACAATTTATTAGCACTGCTTTAAAAGAGATAGTACCAAGGAACGTATTTACCCAAGAAGTGAGCATGACTTCGTGTGACAATTTGTTCATGCGTTATTAAGAAAGATCCGCTGATAAGATACCGTAGATGAATCCAAAATGCTATTTCACTTTTCAGTGGCGACGCAACGAAATACATATCTCAGCTTTGTCATTGTCAGTGGTGTCGCGTCAGTTGTTCTCCTGTGAGTGATGTGTTGATCAAACATTCCGCTCGAACTCGGCGAGATATCTTGTTTGCCTCCGGAAAGTTGCCGGATTAGCAGATATCTTTATTGCGGCCAATTGTTAAGTGCAGCCTAGTCTGCTCTAGAGAGGGCTGGGAGGCGTCACTTTGTGATTTCCTTTGCAGTCGCAGGTGCATCCTCGATTTTGAAGGTAAGTGAGTGAAAACTTAGTTGTTGAAACCACTATGGATCCTCGGGTTTCTCGAAATGAATATATAATAGGCCAGGTTATAAACCAGTTGAGTTACGAGATTTGCCAGAAAATATTTTCTGGGATGTTCGAAATATAATTATTCAGGTCTCCGGGAATCCTGATCGAGCAACTCCCTTAAAGGACATGAGGCCAAACTAAAGGGAGCAGGGGCAATTTTCGGTCTTATATTGTTTCAGGGAAAAGTATTATGTGGGACATATATGTTCTCAAACATATTTGTGATATTTATTCATATATTTAAAATTATAATAACATAAACATGAATATGAGCATTTATTTTAGCACATTTTCATGTATCGTAAGTAATTTTAATAGCATAAATAAATTTTTATACTTTTATAAATATGTATGTACTGCGAATATCTAGATCAGTGTCGGGACACAAGACCTTTGACGCTATACACAAGTGTTCTCCCAGCTGTACTATCTAGTCTATCCACGCCACGTTCGTAGTAAATATACTTTTCATTCTCTACCTCTAGAGCTGTGTTAAATACGGATATACATTTTCGCGCACAGTAAGCCTATACATGATTTATTCGTTCTGACCAACAATTATTCAACGTTTTAAAATCCCTTAGTTACTACACTTTTTTATGTTAATTCGTGTGCTTTGTACTGGTACATAAAATAATAATATTATTATTTATGCCAAACAGCAGAGGAGGGTATTCAAGTTCGTTGAGGATGGAGGTCTTAATAAAAATAAAATGTCTAAGTTTGATTTTTAATTTATTCACACAACTATTATTTACAACATTAAATTATCTACATCTGCAGTTAATCTTGTTTATTTCAGTGAGCGAAATATTTAATATATTTCTCAGTTTTAATTATTCAAGTCCTTAACAATTTCTCTATATTGGACATCTGACTTAATTCACACCCATTATGTTCAGTCTTTCCAAATGTCTGAACCTCACGTATCCATTTCAGTAGTCCCGCCCGTTAGGCTCACTCTCCAATGTACCGATGCTCGCAGTCCACGGTTTTCACTCTCGCTGGTCGGTGTCGCCACTACTCTTCGCCTTACTGGTTCATCACTTCCCTGTTTTCGAACACATGGAGCTTAAGGTCGCACAATCCTCCAAACTCTAAACTTTTGGCTCCAAGTTTTTCACTGATAAAATAGTTTTGCTGGTCCTATCTATGAGGTTTCCCGGTCTCCGAGTCTCGTTGAGAGAGGTAAGGGCGATGACCAAAACATTCTTGCAAAGATAACCCTAGAAATGCAATCCGTCCAAATACGGGAGCGCAGGTGTGCTATAGGCTTATCTGATGCACGCAGAGGCTCGCCTTTATAAATATCCGCGCGCTACTCAAGTAACTACTCGCGTGGTCTTGACATACTTTTTGGCTTGCTCGAGCGGGACGGAGTAAGGGAAGCGGTGCAGAGCAATAAGCATGGAACAATATTATTAATCCCGTATAACTACAAAGTTAACACGTTGAATTCTGCATTTTTTTTATATATATATATATATATATATATATATATATATATATATATACATATAGACGAGGTGGCATCGCAAGCGCAAAACGATTATAAAAACAGTTCTCGTTGAATGTGCTCTATGTGATAGCCTAGTTAGAATTTACTTGAAAGATAAAATTATAACTGTAGTTTTGATTCTGCCAAGTTGAATAATGCACATATGATTGGTGCGCATTTTCAGTGATGAGAGCTAAGAGATGTACACTGAAGAGCCAAAAAAAACCGGTACACCTGCCTAATATCGTATGGGCCCCAGCGAGCACGCAGAAGTGCCGCAAGACGATGTGGCATGGACTTGACTAATGTCTGAATGTATGCAGGAGGCAATTCACACCATGAATCCTGCAGGGCAGTCCACAAATCCATAGGAGTGCGAGGCGGTGGTGATCTCTTCTGAACAGCACGTTGCAAGGCATCCCAGACATGCTCAATAATGTTAATGTCTGGTGATTTAGGTGGCCAATGGAAGTGTCTAAAGCCAGAAGAGTGTTCCTGGAGCCACTCGGTGGCAACTCTCGACGTGTGGGGTGTCGCATTGTCCTGCTGGAATTTTTCACATCCGTCGAAATAAACAATCGACATGAATGGGTGCAGGAGATTGGACAGGATGCTTACGTATCTGTCACCTGTCAGAGTCGTATCTAGACGTATCAGGGGTCTCATTTCACGCCAACTGCAAACGCCCCATACCATGACAGAGCCTCCACCAGCTTGAACAGTCCTCTGTTGACATGTAGGGTTCATGGATTCATGAGGATGTCTCCACACCCGTACACGTCTATCCGCCCGATGCAATTGGAAACGAGACTCGTCAGACCAGGCAACGTGTTTCCAGTCATCAACAGTCAAATGGTGGTGTTGGCGGGCCCAGGCGAGGCGTCAAGCTTTGTATGGTGCAGTCAACAACGGTACACGAGATGGCCTTCATCTCCGAAAGCCCATATCAATGATGGTCCGTTAGCACGCTGGCACTTGTTGATGCCCCAGCATTAAAATGTGCACCAATTTGAGAAAGGGTTGCATGGCTGTCACGTTTAATGATTCTTGTCAGTCGTCGTTTGTCCCGTTCGTTCACGATCTTTTTCCGGCCGCAGCGATGTCAAAGATTTGATGTTTTACCGGATTCCTGATATTCACGGCACACTCGTGAAATGGTGGTACGCGGAAATCCTAATTTTATCGCTACCTCGGAGATGCTATGTCCCATCTCTCGTGCGCCGACTATAACACCAAGTTCAAACTCTGTTAAATCTTGATAACCTGCCATTGTAGCAGCAGTAACCGATCTGGCAACTTTGCCAGACGCTTGTTGTCTTATATAGGCGCTGCAGCAGCATCGCGTTACTCTGATTGATTCCATACCTCTGTTATTTGCATACGCAAGCCTATTCCACTATTTGGCTCTCCAGTGTACACATATCTTCTACAGTTACAAGTTAACGAGTTTCAGAGATGTCAGTTGTTTTGATTTCGAATATGTCGACTTAACCAGCGATTGGATAAACTGCCGTTCCAGCATTTCCTGGCACTGGTTTATACGATGTTATAAATATAATTTTTTTGTCATCATTAAGCATGTTTTTGTGAGAATCACTATCATCAAAATACATCAGCTGTCTTTTAGTGTCAGAATCACAGTTTTCTCACAGGTTCTCATTTTTTTACACATATAGCTTTCCCCACCAAACACAATTGCGTTGTAACGGCTCTAGTTAGAGATTAACTAGCTCACGTTATATTTTTTAAAAATTCGTTGAAATTAGTGTTGGCGGGCCACAAAATACCGTGCATGAGAAACCTCCGCCGGTAACAAAAACAGAACTTTGTTGAGAGATGTTCAGACGGTGTTGAGTCAAAAACTAAATAAAATCACATTTTGTTGTTTTCAGCATGCTACATGCCTGAAAAAAAGTTTTGCACCACCAATATTTCTGAGTTGCTAGGTTGCTCACGGCACAAGAGAAAATATGAGATTTTCACACTATCTATACAAAATACCACGCCAGACTTGACGAATGTTATTTTGTAATGAGCCTACTCTCCCAGCGAACAATCTTAAAGTGTTATTAATTACAGGTGGTTGAAAACGTTTTATGGAGAATGTGTATTTGGGAACAAAATAACTCATCGCTCATCAATTCTAACGATGCATTCACTAATTATTATAAGGCACTATCCTGTTCCATTGCCTTAAAATTGTCTTGTTAATTTTGAATTATATTTCAGTGATTATTTAAGAGTCGAATAAAGGATAATATACGGAACCAGCTAGATACACTCCTGCTGAAGGAAACATACGATAGGCTATTTACGGTAAAGTGAGCACTTTTGAAAGCAATCTCATTTTAAATAATAGTCAATAAATACTTTTTATTTTAGCCTTAGCCGTTAACTTTTGAGTGAGGTGGAATATACACACTGTGTTTATTACTTACATGGCAATATTTATTTTAAAAGGGGGTTAAAGGATACCAAATGGCTGAAAGGAAATAGTAACCAGTGCCTCAAATATGCTTACTTCACCAAGAAGAGCGTTTAACAAGTTTCAACCTATATAAATTACACATTTTTCTCAGCTGTGGCTATCGGTTAAACACAAAACATATATATACGTGTTTGGATAATATTCAAGTTTTGAAACGTGGTGAATAATAGTGAGTGTAAAATCTTTTTTTGTATGAATTTCTCTTCACAACCCATGTCATGTACCTGTACTTTACAACATACTAATAAAGACAAAAAGAAGCTTTTTTTTAAAGGTAGATCATTTTGAAAAAGATTGATTTCCGTCGGACCCGACTCTGGATTTTTCACACGAGGGAAACATAATTTATGTTAATAATGCCTTGTGGGTTTCCCTGGGTATTCATGATATGCGCTCTCCGAGCAAGGAAGCTTAGTCGTATTACATTACTTTCGCATTCAGAAAGAGCCGAATTCAATACACGATCCGCCCATCTTGATTTCAAAAATTTACACGGTCTCATGAAATCTCTGCAGGTGAAAGATGGGATGCTACAAGCCTTGGTTGTTACGTTCCCCGATATTAATTTATTTGCGCCGTTGCTTGTTATTTGATGACTTCGCTAATGACGAGAAGTTAAATTTCTGCTAGAATTTTCCATTGTAGTTGTTGCTCATTCTTGATATATTGATAGCCTTGTTACGGAGCTATATAACTGCTTTAGAGATTTTTTCCCCCCTGCTTCAAGCCTATAGTCTTATTAAGGACAGCTTACCTATCTGTTATACTACCTTCAACTTATATATATAGTCGGTTCGTGGTTAATTGTGAACTGTAGAATTCTCTGCTGCACAGGATCTCCTTTTCTACCCATTTGGTGTATTCCGCAGTACGATAAACTAACATTTCTGACAACCCGGCGTCTGTACATGTTAGCTATCAAGTGGAATTGTGAACTCATGAGCTGGATCACGGTCAAATTAACAATTTTGAAATTAACCATTGAAATAAATTCCGTTCTCCTAATAGCATATATTTTAACTTCATCACTTTGCCGCTGGTCGGCAAGTTTTCAAGGGGACCTCCTCCTTCCCCGCCCTTGCATTTCGGCGCTGCTCCATTCTCACCTCGTTTCACCCTCATCAGTTCTCAAGACCTTGTTGTTAAAGGTCGTCCAAACCTTTCCACTCCACTTAAAGTCAACCCTGAGCAAAATGCGCCAATAAAGGTGGCAATAAAGTTATAAAAGTAGTTCCATTTCTTAACAACGTATTTAAAATAAAACCTCTAATATTTTTGGCCGTTGAATTCATTATATTTACTTTATGTTTGTATTCATCATAGTAAGGATTAGCATAGGCTACTGGTACCATATCAACTTTCCTTACCATTTCACTGTCACACCAGATCGATGCATAAATAAAATGAGAGGCTCGATGTCAGTGCTAATTTTCTTTGCTGGTTTACGAAGACACCGTGAACATAAGAAACGGCATTTCGGAGCTCTCCAACATGTCTAAAATGACATTTTAAAAGTGGTTTATCAAAATATACTCTTCAGATGCATGCGAAAGTACTCGAGGAGTATGCTTTGGACCTTGCTACAAACTTTTCACCAATAAAATGATGGGCCACCGCTGTAAATCTCATAGGTAGACTGAGTAGGACGAGAACACTGCACTCTAGTTGAGAGCCCTGAGTAGCGGCGGGTGATTGCGCATATGATACGCGCGGCAGTATCGTCCCCCAAGGCGGAAAACAACTCCAGGTAGACAAGCATTTTACAATATATATAATTAGAAGCAGATACTTGCCACAGACGTCAGTTTCAAAAGACCTCAATGAACAGTGAACCAGCAATAAAAGGCAGATAACCTAACTTGCTCGGGATTCAAACCGGGAACCTTGCTGTCACTATGTAAAACTTTGGTAATCTCGGTGCATGGGATCTGACCTGAAGCCT
Organism: Clitarchus hookeri; assembly: GCA_002778355.1. NCBI lineage: Eukaryota > Metazoa > Arthropoda > Insecta > Phasmatodea > Phasmatidae > Clitarchus > Clitarchus hookeri. The sequence continues at coordinate 310,243 of NQII01000922.1, read as the reverse complement.
CGTGGCGACCACCAACCCACGTGACCTGGGTGAGCATTTTCCTGTGATTGAAGTTTGTTATGTATTTGTAGGCATCTGTGCATCTCTAGCAGAATATTTTGATATTTTACCCCTTCCCGCTGGCTGGGGAACAGGCGTCTGGATAGTTTAGTTGAGTCTCTTGCAGGATGCGATCACGGAGATTCAGATGCTGTTGATGTGGCCGTGCCTACTCAACAAAACAGATAGCGGCGTGCAAGAACAAAAATCTCATCTAGTTGAATATAATGAAGACATCCCTTGTCCATCTAAAGGGCATGCACGCTTGTCTGACGAAGAACTCTGAATTTTGGCTTGGGAGGAGTTCTATCTCCATTTGGAGATGGAATATACATGGATCATGTATAGTCTGTTCATGATAAAGTGAGCACTGTTTAAGGCCATGTTTAAAAGTTCCTTTCAGCTTATTTGTATCATTTTTCCAACTGTTAGTATGAAAATTTTCATGTGACTAGTAAACACAGTGTATATATTTTATAGCTCTCAAAAGTTAATGTCTGAAGAAACTATAGAATTTTTTTTTTGTTATTATGACTGTAGTGAGGGCCTTAGAAAGTGCTGACTTTACCATGAATAGCCTATAGTGTAACCTTAAATTCTGAAATTATGTACTATTTTGATCCTTCATATAAGTACGCAGTTCGATTAGTCTCAGAGGTCAAATTTAGCGTCAGAACACCAAAAAGGCTCTTTTTTATTTACATGAAACTTCAGAGATGGTGAATTGAAAACTGTGTTGCCTACGACATAAGACAACTCCAGTGAAGTAGTTTGCCTACGTTTTTAATTTTCTTTTTAATTTGAGAAATTTGTATGTTTGTGACAACCTACAGTCTCATATAACTGCTCGTTCCAGAACATTCTAAGACCGTGGTACTGGCGCCACACTTATCTATAGCTGCCATTTGTGTCTGGTTAGGAGAGCAGGTTTATGCTCGTTGTGCAACGTTCTTTTCACTATGCGAGAAGTTGGTGCTCGCTTATCTCAGTCGTGACTGAGTTGAGCGGAAAGCGTCGCTCAGCCATCTCAGAGCTGAAGACTACACGCCAGTTCCCAGAGTGTCGGCACGACTGCCGTGAAAGTAGGTGAGTCTGTAACATGTCTTACTAATTCATTTTTTGTTTCGTACGCATAGGCGTGACGATGGTTGGCTAGTGGTGGTCCCATTACAAGACCCCAGGCTAAAGCAGATACACTTAACATGCAATATGGTCAAGGCCAGTAAAGCTTAAAAATACTGTGACTCTCAACCTATTTATCTCGAGCTTGGGGCCACAAGAGAGAGCGTTGGAGTATTTTTCCTCTACCATTCTAGGAGTCACAAAGATTCTATGCAACGAGAATATAGTATTAACCTCATCCCCTTTTCGGGCTGAACTCTGCAGACATAAAAAATAGTTCAATATTTGGTTAAATACTTTGGATATAAAAAGTCATAAAAGTTTATACTAGCAGCAGACCGCAGCTTCCCCCGGCCAGAATTTAAATTTTTGTGTTTACAAGATTGAAAGTAAGCAGCGAATTTTCCCACGGATAAACCCGAACTCAATTTGAATTTGTCATTGAATTACGTGTGTTGCATACTGACATTACGCAAACCTCTTTTATCCGTGGCTACGCCTGCTAGGGATTTCAATTTGTCAACGAAATTTGCGTCTGGTAGATCGTATAAGGCATGCATTCCGAGACCTACTACATGCAAGGTTTAAAAAATTAAATATTTTACTACGAGCCATTTCACAACACGTACAGCAATTCAACATTACGAAAAAGGTTATAGACCTATAATCTTATTACTATTGAGTTCATTATCTATTTAGCGTATACGTACACTTCGGCTGTACTCCAACAATGAAATGTAACAACAGCGTAAAAATGTAAGAATCTAGTAAAGATACACTGTAAGAAATTATTTGTAAATTAATCATATCAGTGTATATCTCAGTGCCATAGCGCGAATGGTAAAATATTTTCCCATACACCCATGGTAACGTTCCTACAGCTGATCAGGAAAGAGTCAAATACGTTGGGAAGTTCCCAACTTTGTATAGTAGCGATTTTAAGTATTTACATATACTGTATAGGTTAAAAATCTTCCATTACAGTTAAGGAAGTTGACCAGATATTTTTTTACAGTGTGGCCTCTTAAATATTGTCAAGAATAACGACATTTTCTAAAGAAACCCATAATAAAATTTCTTCTGCTCAATTCACGGTTGATATGTTCCGTAATATTTAAGTGGGTTCTAGACCTAACTTACAATTAAACTTGTTATTACTCCTTAAGTAGTTTTTGCGTGATGCCGGAAACCCTGTAAGTCTCACTTTCAAAGTTTTATATATATATTATTTTAATAAGTTATAAAGTGTTCTCATTAATATAGAGACCTGACAATAATTAATACGCTAGAATAACGCACCATATTTCCTTTTTTATTTTGCCGAATAATTACAGTGAGATCAGAAACCAGCACCAAAACAGCCGCAACTTGTTTGTAGGTGAAAATATATTGGCATTTCATGATAGGTTCCTACATATGAAATATCAGATCAAACATTCCTTCTTTTACAAAGACTAAAGTAAGATTTAAATGTTTAAGTTAAATCGTAAGGTTTGTGCATGTTTTCTAGCATTAAGGGTGGTCTAGAACTCAAGTAAAGCAACAACACCAGTTGAGGTTTTCTCGATACTTCCAGTTAGCACCGTCCTATTGGATTGGTCTAAACCACACCTAATACGATGACTGTGCTGAGCAATGGTCATGACCGAGCCAATACACGTAATAAAGTCAACTAAGTAACCCTGCAGGAATTTTTTTGTTGAACACGGCGACTTTCTTCTGGTGTAAATGTACTTAATTATATGGTGTTTAATAGTGAGCTGATGACGCTTTAGGCGATCGTTCCTCTGGTGGCTGGCAGGTAGAATTGGCAAGTGTCGCAGCTGTTGGTGGACATTAAACAAAGTTTCAAAGTTCTCCTGTTAGTTCAGCTCCGACGAAAGATGGCGATACCAGCGACAAGTATTAGTAACAAAACACAATCGCCATTCATTGTAATGTAGGTGACTGTTTTCCAGGTAACTTAGTCACGTTTGGGAAGACATAAGTATGTTTGGAAGGGGGGAGCGTGGAGCTAAAGAGCCTACCAACCCCCCTGCGATGACACACACCCTTCACCGCACATTCTCCTTTCTGCTGTTAGCAACTCTAGCTACACGAAACACAGGCCTTTCCCACGAATTCCTTAGACGTTATTTTGCTTCCTTCCGGAACTGTGTCACAAGAAAGGATTTTAAAGAATGCTAGAGAAATAACAGCACACTTCACGAACGAAATATTAGTTTGTAGTGCACTTTAAATATTGAAGTAGACTGAATGTTATATTAATTTTGAGTTGGCATTATTTATGACAAGTGTTACGAAGTGAAAAAAAAAGATTAAATCTTTAAATCATAGTTCAGTACGCGATTTTACACCATGGATCTCCCGTATTACAAAAATCAGTATATAGAAAACCTGCCAATTTTTAATAATGGGGTACACAAAATAAAATGTCAATATTGTTGTTCTCAGATTCTACACTGGTTAAAATAATGTGTAATTTATTTTGGTTGAATGGTCAGGACGGAGAATTAACTATGATCAACACACCCAATTGCTGTGTCACCCAAAATTCATAATGTTATGACCAAGTGATCTTAAACTTATATGAAACAAATGTTACCTTTTTTTTTAAACTTTCTGCACACAACTGTGCTAAACAGATATAAACTGCATTATTTGCAAGCGAGGTCATTTTTTCCAGCTTCAGTTGTAAAGGATTGTGTGTATTTTTATTTTTATACGCTGATGCTGGCACTAGACGCAAGCTCCATGTGCGGTCCGGCTCTAGTCGGGAGGGGGGGAGCACACCTCGACTCTCCCCTCNTTCCCGCTTGCCGGCCAGCGGCAACCTGGCTTGCGTTACAGCCCCTTCTCCTCCCTTGGTGGAGAAGCCGATGAGTTTAAAGGATGCACAAGAATAATCTGGGAACTAGAACCCTCGGTTCAACACGGCATTTAGAAAACATTTTTGACTATGGCCTACGACTCCATAAATAATGCAGCGGCCCCAGGGTAGGGAGACTTGGTAGAAGCCTTCTGGCTGAGTGCAGTAAGAGGACTAAGTCGAATGCTGCAAGAGACTTCGACGAAGGGAGCGGACGACGACGGGAGACTGCGAGGCGAAGGAAGACGAGGTGTTTGTGGTGTGAATGGGCGAGAGGGTGTGATATTTGACGAGTGAAGGCTACTGTGTATGAGGACACTCGGAGAACTCTAGAACATTGCGGACTGGTGGGATCTGGACTTAAATGCGGTGGGATTGAACGAACATGTCATACGGACTTAATTGTAAATAATGGAACTGTCAAATATTGACATGTAATTTAAAAATTAATTCAAAATGTTTTGATACACTGTCTATTGGGACTGGTTTTCAATTATTTGATATCATTAATTTATTTAAGGTAATTGTTAATTTTTTTATTTAATTCATTTACTGTAAACAGCAAATGATATCAATTTATTGTGACATTTTGGGACGAGAGAATTAATTTGTATTTATTTAAATAAAATTAGGTAATCATAATTAACTCTTATATTAAATTAAGACCTCCATCCCTTAACGAACCTGGTTTAGCCTACTTACATTGAGAGGAATTGTAACACTATATAAGTATGCATTATATATACTGCTTGAATGTGTAATGTATACCCAGAGAGCGAGCATCTGCATTTTGCAACAAATATTTCAGCTTAATCTACACAATATTTTTTTTTTTACTGTGTTTATACTGTACATTTCTTAGACGTTAGCCGTGTTGTAAACCGATATAAGCTCGCTATTTAGGTTAATAAGTAGACTACATGACCAAGTTTTAGCCCTAAATATGTGAGTATTTATGGTCAAAATTAACTGAGGTGTAGTAGCATACAAAATTCCCAAACACCTCGTAAAATCTTCTTATTTTGTTTATTTACGCATTACATGTTTGGCGCGTTTCGGTTGAAATCCAGTAGAAGTATCTGCAATATTTTCTAAAGTGCACGGCAATAATGATAATTAAGGGATCCAAATGTTATTTTGTACCCAAGTAATACGACTTTTAAAAATAAGGTTCGTATGGCAAATTTAAAAAGACTAAAATGACGACTAGATATCGTTTTAAATGAAATGTTAGTTACAGAAAAAAATAATTTTCTCTACGGAATAATACGACTGTATATTCACAAACCTATAGTATCCAACCTAGTCACATGTAGTGCTGTGACGTTCGAATTCATTCATACTAAATTCCTAAACCCAAAATCCCTAAACTGACGGATTGAAACACGTCTTTTGTCATTCAAACTAAACGATTGACTTGCCCGTATTGTTTGTGTTTGATAACGTAATGTGATGTTAGATTATTATCAAAGAGGGTATACAAATATTATGGATGTTCGTTATCTTTATGAAAGTATATTAGTGTTAACACTTTTGAATAATATGGATTGTAATATGTATTCGGAGAATACGTCTTTTTATTTTACATTTTTATATCTCCTTGATTTCTGAACTTTCCGTTACACGGGCCACATAATGACGTAGTAGGATCGCCCGCCTTCCACCAGAGCGATCCGAACCGCGAATTTTCACATGTGGAAAATCTGACATATTTTGCCGTTACCCGGTGGGTTTTCTCGCGGCAATCTCTCCTCCCTCAGCGAAGTATTATCAATAATTTGGAAGACTACGGCCAGAAAAAACTCATGAAATACTATTGCAAATTAATTTACGTTACAATAAAATTAATCTGAGAAGGAGTTATCAAATGTCAAACATAAATGTGTTACATAACATTTATTAGTTACATCAGTGACTGAGGCCGTGTTCCAATTGGTTTGGAAGTATTTCGCGTTTCGTATTTTGTAAGTTTTCAGATGTAATACATTGACATTCACCTGTTGGGAATGCAATGCTGCTATTTTTCTTTCTTATATATATATATGCGTAAAAGCATAAGTATAAAATTAAAAATCCAAGAATCCTTTAAATATGTATTTTTTTTGTATAAAGGTTTTACAGGACTGTTTCGTTTGAAATTAACAGATCAAAAATAAATGACTCGTTAAAAATATTATTAAAAATTTTGAATAAAGTGCATTTTACATAAAAAAATTTTGCAACTTAATTTATAATGACTGTGATACACGTATATTTAACACGTTAAACCAACAAGGCGGAGCTTTGAAGTTGATGAAATGCAAAACGCCAATTACAAAAATATGTCACAGATTTTGTACACAAAATTGGGTCACATGACTATTTTGTTAACAAAAAGTGCCAATTGTAACAATGCTTTAGATCATAGTGGGAAATCTACTGGCGTTTCATTATTACAAAATGCAGTGTTTTTTATAATTTTGGATTAAAATCTTCTATAGTCTAAATGTACCTAGCATTTTAGCTTTTGGCCGTTGATTTATTGACATCCTTTTCAGTACACATCGATATTGATGGACTTCAAATTTTTACATTTATATATTAATTTATATAATGCTTAACATGAACGATATATCAAGAAAGATGACATCTGACAATAAAATCAAGAGCATATTTATTAAATCAAAGATGTTTTACATTGCAAAGTCTATGGTTATATATTTATTTATTTATCCTCACATACTGACATCAGAGTCATTAGAGATGAGAACACACACACTATTGGAGATGGGATAAAAAATCGTCCTTGGTTCTAAGTAGGCATTCGTTACGACATTTGCCTGGAGTGATTCCGGAAAACCACGGAAAACCGAAATGTGGTTGGCTGGACCGGGACTCGAACACGGGTCCTCCCAAATGGGAGTCCGGTGTTTTTAAAATTGCACCACATTGTTCGATGCCCCATGCGATGATTCTAGAAAATGTGCTCTTACACATACATAAGCTAAGTTTTATAATTGTTTAACTATTGTGACAATGTCTTGTTTTGCAGCATACTTCCGTTGAAATGTGTAGAGACAAAAGCAAAACTTGTAACCCTAACAATTAATTTTAAAATATTTTTCTTTCCTTTCACCTTGATGAATAATGACTTTATTTACAGATAATGTTTCTTGCATTTCCCAAATTTATCCTTACGACTTTTTTTTTGTGATTCAAAAAACTGCACAAACTTCTCGGAAACGCAAATATTAAATCGCGAATGAGATCACACTGCGTACAGAAAAAACTTTTAATACATAATCATACCTATTTTACTTCATTTCCATTTATCAAGCGGTAGCAAACAGAATATAATTTTGATAAAAATAAATATATTTTCTCCTACCAATTTATATATCTATTACGAAATACGCCAAGTTTATTATGTTCTTCTAGTGCTTTCTATCATAGCCTATAAACATTTATATTTTATGTTATAATTTATTACAAACGCATCGTCAACACACTATTTACATGACTAATAACTATAAAAGTTTTAAGATACTTCTTAATATTAACTAAAACTGTAAGTAGTTTTCATTATTTTATAAGACTAAAGAATAATATTAATGAACAAAATGTAAATAGCAACCTAAGATGCCGTTATTCGTTTACGTATAAAAATTTACAATTTTATTATCTGAAAAATATAAAACGATAATATGCCATTTTTATAGTGCAGTGCCGTCCATAAAATTGTACATGTTTAGAATCTTTGCGGAATGCTCGCAACCCAGAGTACAGGGATGGTTGGGCAGTTCCAAGAACTGCTATCGCTGCCTCACACTACACTTTACGAACAAACACGCTACTTGACTCTAGTCCGCAGGTGGTATGATGTTAGGCACCATGGTCCCCCCCCCCCGGCAATAGCGAGCCTGAAGTGTAGTGTAGTTCTCCGACTAGCGACACATACGGAGGAGGGCATCACTTGCCGGCGCCTTTTGCCGATTAATCGTAATTCAGTCAAATTCACGCTGTTTAATATTGTAACTCGATGATCAAGTGCGTTATGAAAAATATATGGTTTTCCCCAGTGGTTTTCTGATCCTTTCCGTTGCTTTATAGTAGTTACTTACACGGGAACTTACTAATGCAAGGGTTATAGAAAAATGGAAATTTCGAAGCATTCCGAATTAAATTCTATGAAATCAAAGTAGGACCAAGAACATGGTTTTGTGATTTGTAAAAATCTTAATTCTATACGAAAACTCACACCCAATTCATATTTCGATTAAAACAATTAGACAAATTTTTTTATAAGAAAAGGGCAAAAAGAGGATTTTAAAAACTGACTAAGGCAATTTTCAACTATAATTTATCTGTGAAATTAATTAATATAATTAGTATAATTACATAATATATGAAATATATTTTGGAAACTACCCGCTTAAGTAATTTATTTATTTTTGCACGCAATTAATATAAGTACTGATAGTAGGAAAGGACTCTGCATCCTCGAACTCTAGCTCCAGGTCGTAGTTACGTGGTACTATCCGCCATATTGGATAATGCCACAAAATGGCGCCGTAACATAGAAATTTCTCGTTTTTTCCATTAAATATCGTATTTCACCTCCAAAATTACCCGGTTTGCTTCCAAAATTTCTCTTTTTTTCCCCACAAAACACTCCTACATTTTCCAAAAGTGTGTAAAAATTGCTCGCTGCTCAGTGAAGCCAAATGGCTGTTCAATGTGGCTGAAGATTCGCGAAAGTTGTCGAAATGTCAGTTGCAATGAGCGGCTGGTATAAAACTGCAAATAATGATGTGTATATTAATGTTAATAAAACTAAAAAAAAAAACATAACATTTGTCCAATTTCAAAAATTATTATTTTAAAACTACTGGTAAAATTGATAGCGCAATACAACATAACAAAATTGAACACCTACTTTTTAATACTATGCTTTTAAAAAATATTAAATCAATATTGAATTCGAGAGGTGCATTATATTTTGATCTTCATATAAGTAGACAAATCGGTTAGACTTAGAGTTCTACTATAGCGTCAAAACTCCAAAACCACTGTTCGCTATTGCTGTGCATTCGTCTGATTTTAGAAATTCTTTTTAAATTATAAGTGAGATAGATTTTAATGTACAGCCATCTTATTATTACTGAAATCTATTTTCAATAAGATCGAATACAAATAAATACAACATTTTAGTACTATACATTTAAATTTCATTACCTCCATATTTCTGTTTCTTAAAAATGTAAATCATTTACTTTGAAAATTGTTTTAATTAATGGTAAATTCAAACACAATTTGTTTCTTCTAGAGAGCTGTGGTTTGTTGAAACAGGGCCAGTCATGCTGAGATTATGTACGATCTCTCGCTGCTCTTTTTAATGTGCTGCATTGAAGCAGGTCCATTGTAGTCTCTGCTCGAATACAGAATACTTAAAAATACAAATGTGAAACAGCCACTTGTACCGCGAACTCCAGCCCCACACGCCAGTAAAATGGCGTCATGGGGAAATTTTGCAGTGCGTGGCAGCCAATCAGATACTAGGTCCATACCCAGAGCCTCTCGCCCAATGAGCGACCAAGTTCGCTTACATCAAAGGAACCGCCACGCCATTTCGCTTCTGTGTACTTCCTACTCTTTGACTCGAACTTCTGCCGCTTCGCCTCCCCCTTCCACCACGACACCAAACTACCGGCTCCCAATTCGACAATCTCAGCAGCTTGCCTCCAAGTCTGTTCGACATTCGCCCCACCCCCTCCACATCCTGAAACCTCAGCAGCATGCCTATGCTAACGTTCGACCTTTGATCTCCCCCCCCCCTTCTTTTTCTTGATCGTATAGCCCACCACTTTCTGTACACTGAAGTTCTAGCTCCCAAATTCATATCACAAAAACAATCGAACCAGAGAATGTATGTATGACATGTTAAACCCCACTGCTTTATGTAAAAATAGTTGGACGTAACGTTAAATCTATTTAAGTTTGGCCTTGAAATTTGGTGGATATGAATTATTTTTCACCTTTAGAATGAGTGTACCTCATATAATACACTAAGTGTTTTATATACATAGTTGGCTACCATTTACGAACCATTTCAGCTAGGGTCTGGAAATTCAGTTCATAGGCATCATTTACGACGAGAACGTAAGTATTAAACAATAACCCTACAGCATTTTATAAGCATAGTTGACTTAAGAACCAGTAGGGCTAAGCCTTGGAAATTAATTTCACCCCTGTGTGACAGAAATTGTAGCTACGCCCATGGATGTCAGTTTTTATTCATACATGATAATCTTTGTTATACTACCTCCTTGACGATTGGTTAAGGCATATAAATTCACACATTTCAATACTAAAAGAGGGCATGCAATTTAAATATTTTTTTCAAAATCGTAAATTATAAGAATAGCAATATACACTAGACGAAAGTAAAAAGGAGTCTAGGAATGTGCAACTTCAGTTGAAAAATTCATGAACAATATAAGATACCTCGCAAGTAGTTAATTCTAATTGTTGCTTTTTTCTCGCATTCTTTGTGAGCAGTCCGGGCCCATTGTGAACCGCTCGTTAGGACACATGCCTGGTTTGTTGCAGCGTGCAGGCGGCGACATGAGGCTGTGTGCGTGGTTGGTGATGTGCGGCGCGCTGGTGTGGCCCACCAGTGCTGGAGCTGAAGACCGCGTCAAGAGGGATCTGGAGTCACTGGGATACCTTCTTCCGCGCTCCGTGCTGCCTGAGCGCTACGAGGTGTACCTAGTGCCCTTCCACCCGCAGCCCTACACCTTCACCGGCAACGTCACCATCACCGCCCTTGCCGCCGAGCCCGCAGACAACGTCACCCTGCACGCCAACTACCTGCAGGTCCGTGCACGCCCCCTTCACTCCTGCTTATCGGGGACGCAGTTACCGTCAGCAGCGATGTTATAATAGGCCCTTCGTGCTCATAGACTAAATATGAGGTAGACCGATCTCGCTGGCTACGCACAACCAACCTCCGTGTCCCAACACTTAACTGCTTTTGTGCCAATACGACTAGCAAAACTGGCGTGGATGCGATTCGAGGTTAGAACGTTGTTTAGCAAACAAGTGCTTTGTGATGTTTATATACTTCGTCTAGCAAATTTGTAACGCAGTTTGTTAAATTCAAATTGGTGAAAGTATTTAAGCCATATAGAAGTGCTTGGCCTTTAAAAATTAAGATGTGAACAAACACGTTCATCACTATTGACCATGTAACTTTGACATTTGTATTCCTTTGGGGTAGGCCAATGTTAGGTAAATGCGCAGAAGACGAATAATCGGTCTACCACATATTTATTCTATGTTCGTGCTGTGGCAACATCATCTCCCTTATTGTTTCCTCGACATAATAGGGTTAAAGATAAGTGGATAAGAGAATAAGAATAAGCGCCCCTAGTTACAAGAGGTAGCAAAGGGAAGGCTATTACTGGGATCACGACGCTAAGCGAAGGCCATAAGGCTACAAAAGGAATGTGTGTTATTCTGAACATTAATTTTACCGCCGTGCAACCAACATTAGAAAAACATTATATGTAATCAGTTTTTTTGCTATTACTTACTAACCTTTTGCATGATAGTCATTAAAGATTAAATTTTTACCCCTGTTTATTGAACAATTTCTTTAGTACACACTGATACTCCTCGCGTTAAAATATGGTCGTAATTCCACCTAGGAGTAAAAAGGCGTTGCTTTGCTTATTAATACAGAGGTTATCCGTACAGAAACGATGGTGAGTTAGACATGTTACATACCTGTTACGCCCACGACGCGATTAAGTGACTCGCCTGCCTGCATCGTTTTTCTCATTTCTTAGCCAAGAAGTGCGGGAGCTATAAAGGTTATACTGACACGCTCTATAAGTGCACCATCGCCGCTATGCGCAGGACTCTGAACTGGCGTGCAGTGTTTCGTAGAGCTGCGTGTATCTATGGGACTTTAAACGGTCCCCCTGTAATTTCATTGATGAAAAGTCTGTAGCAAATTACAATACTGGCTTCTGTAGTAGTTTGGCTCTTGTCCAGTTAGTGTGTTATAAGATACGGGAGTCTGAAAAAGCAAATTTTAAAAACATTGAATGGTTCCAAAATAATATTTACAGCATGCGTGGTAACTTTAAAAGTACCATTCGGTCCTCGTCTGGGTTATGATGTATTTACGTAGGTAAACATACTGGGGACGCGTTTATTAGTTTCGTCAAAAAAATAATTTCAAACACTTCGCAGCGCAGTTCAACCGCCAGGCAGGCGGAACTCTGAAATTTGATGTATTTTCCATTTGTATATTTTGTTGCGCTGACGTCAGAGAAGCCTTGAAACTGATCGGTTGGATAATTATTTTATGCGCGTCGCGTCTGTCACGCTCTCCTGATACCAAAGGGGCCTTGATCCTTTCCCTTGGCCATTAAGTATACTCTGGATAAAATAAGATCTTTCTCAAAACCAAGTACATTGTCGGTAATGCAGTATTAACCCACACACAAAATACAGTAAAAAGAAATATTGAAAAGTATTCAGATAGCATCTCTTCTAACTACTGACATTTATATGTAGCATCAAGTCTTAATTAAGGCGTGCTGGTAAGCCTGTGGTTCAATCCTAATGCACCCCCCTAGTAGCCCCCTAGTTAGAGGCTCTCTAGATTCTTCACTGGGTCACTGGCACTGTACCTACCACGGAAATATGCCTCATTCAGCGCGCTATTGCAGAGCTTTGTTAGTTGTCGCAGAAAACACAGAACAGACTTAAGATCAGATTTAACTATAACTATTTATTGCATTGTCTGAAAGAGATTCATATAAGGGCCACATTCGATTATACTTCTCAAAATATAACACCGAAAAGACGAAAATTTCGGAATACGGGAGCCCACGTTTCTACACACCTAATTAACTTTGCCTAATGAATCACATGTAATGTGATCTATATTATACACACAATATATTAATTAAGTCTCAAAAATATTTAACAAACGTTACTCGGGTACTGGCATCCGGAATCTATTTTAAAATTAGGTATTGATGTTTTTGCCAAATACACTTCGCTTGTCCGAGTACCCAATACCCCCTCATGGGTCCTCGGAAAGCTCTTCTCGCCACTTGTCGTATTCCTCAAGCCTTTTGCCCATTATTGTGATGAATTCTTTCCATAACTTGTGAAGAGCTTTTTCATTCATGATATTTTCCAATATCATGTCATGGTCCTTTCTTTCTGCAATCCCTTGGAGCCTTTCCCTTATATCTTCTGTCTTCAGACAGGTCGTCATGACATGCTCCATTGTGTCATCAACACCAGACAGATCACCCAGCAAAGATTGCACCAATCAGAATCCATGAAGATTCGCCTTTATAGTTGCCATGTCCCGTAAATAGCTGTGCACTATAGCAATTAATGGTAATTTACTTGGACTTCATTCTTTCTGGCACATCTGGAAGCAACTCAAAGGTAACTCTTCCCTTTTCCGACCTCGACCATCTTTCTTGCCATTCCCTTGTAACTTCTGTCAGAAGGTCCAGTTTTTCTTCCTTACTAGGTCTTCCATTCCACGCTCTCTCCACCATGATTCCACGTACCTTGACCAATAGGTCAACTGGTAACACTCCTGCCAATACGGGAAGTGCCTCATTGGATACTGTCCTGTATGTCCTTGTTACTGTCAGCAGTGCCACCCTTTGAGCACTCAAAGTTTCCTTTTGTGCAATACCAGTTCTGCCCTGTTGTTCCACATAACAGTGCCATATGCAATAAGGGCTTCAAACACTGCTCTGTAGATTGTCTTCAGAGTGCTGAAACTCAATTCCCGACTGGTATTACCAATGATTTTCAGTTTTTGGAACACAACATTTGCCTTTCTAGAAACATATTCAATATGTTTCAGGTCACTATTCTTTTCATCCAGGATGACTCCCAGATGTTTCATCTCACTCACATACTGCACAGATACCCCGCCAAAGTGCACAGTAGGTAGTCTTCCTAATCTTCCCTTCCGCAAGGTGGTCTTTGTTTTTACAATGGAGAACTTCAGATTGACATTTCCACAAATTAATTTACCTTTTCCATTATGTCAGCAGCTTTTATATCCAGTTCTCTTCGGGCTCTTCCTTGTATTATAATCATTTAGTCATCCGCATAGCCAAATACCATGCAGCCCGGCGGGAACTCCAAATTCCAAAATTTCGTCGAAGAGGATGTTCCATAGAATGGGACCAAGGACCGGTACAGGCTCCATCCGTCCTGGAAGGGGCTTCCAGTTTGAGACCTTGTTCCTTAATTTTCTGCTCGTTTTTCAGCTCTTCTAGGGTCTCATTGTCCCCAGCCTCAATCATTATTCCACCTTTCATAATTTCTCGGATATTCCTTATTTTAAGACCCTCTTCCCATGGGTTTATTGTTTTCTTAATTTTCTCTTTGACTTGTGTACTAGAGGTTCCTTCTTCCTCTTGGTACACTAGTACCGCCTTTTTGGGAGGTATAGGAATAATTTACTCTCCCTTTGTTGCCTGTGCATAACTCCCAATGCCAGAAACTAAACCTCTTTCCACTTTATCAATATGCACCTTTCTTTGGTGTTTCAGACCCTGTACCATTCCCATTAACTTGGTGTTCTCCATTAACGCCTTATCAAGTACTAATGAGCTTCCTTTTATGCCTCACAAGCTCAACTCTGTTATGCCATATAATGGCCCCATATGCTATAATGGCCTCGAACACTGCCTCTAAGTGTTCTAAAATTTAGCCTTCAGCTTGTGTTACCTATATTCCGTTATCTCTGAAATACCACCATAGCCTTTCTGTATGTGCTTCAGGAATCTCATATTTTTATCCATAATAACTCCCAGATATTTCATCTCATGCACACACTCCACCGAGTCTCCGCCAAAGTGAACAGTGGCAGGCCTCTGCAGTTTCGAATTGAGTAGCATGGCTTTCGCCTTAGATGTGGAGAATTCCAGCTTCATTTGTTTGAACCATGCTTAAATCTTTTACATTATAACTTCTGCCTACTCATAAAGCCTTGCATTTCCTGATATGAGAATGAGGCCATCATCTGCATTGCCGAAGGCCACACACTCAGGCGGAAGACCCAACTCCAAGAATCCATCAAAGAGGACATTCCATAAGATCGGACCAAGGACCCCCCCTGTCCCCCTGTGGACATCACTATGTGAGTCTTTTTTTCACTTGCACATTCTGGGAAGAGTATGTGCTCTCTCTGTATGCGAAGAAGTCTAAAATTATCCTGTAGATGTTACCGGAACAACTTTTCCTTCTCAGCTGGTACATTACTTTCGGCCACCAGGCATTGTCAAAAACCCCTGCTATGTCCAGTAACAACCCAGGTACACACATTGCCTGACTTTTCACATATTTCATTACATTGTGGAGAGAAAATTCTGTACCATTCCTTTGCGGAAATCATATTGTTTCTCGCTGAGGGTTCCTGCTGCTTCCAAAAGCATTAAGATTCTCCTGTCTATTAGCTTCTCATAGACTATGCCAAGTATCGGAAGCAATGTTAGAGGTCGGTAGGATTTTGGACCTTCAGGATCTTTCTTGCCTTCCTTTCGCAGCATCTGCAGACTTACCTTCTTCCATGGGATCGGAAACACCCCAAAGTTGAGACAGTCACTGTAGATCTTCAGCAATTCCTTTTTTATTCTTGAAAAGCTTCTTTTTATTATTTCTGAACCTAAACCATCATAGACCGGGGCTTTTCCATTCTACAAATGGTACACCACTGATGTAAGCTCTTCCATGTTAAAAATTGGTGCATCAGCTTCCTTAAGTATTACACCCATATGCTGTCTCTTCCTAATGTGCTCCTTTCCCTCTTTTTCTGGAAGACATCAGGCAGGAGTGCATGGAGCAAAACTTCCATAGACCTGTGGAGGTCAGTGCAAGTCTCGCCATTTACCCTTATGCTTGGTGGAGGTATTGCCTTCTTCATTTTGCCAGCTGCTATCTTGTAGACCACTCTGAAAAAATGCTCGTTATCCACTTGTGTAACATAATCCACCCATGACTGTACCTTTATCGACTTAACCCTGTTAAATTAAGCCTGCATCTTTTGCTTATACTCTTGAGCGAATACTTTTCTCTCCTCACCCCTAAGTCTGTGAAGTCGTCTCCTGTCTCCTATCACTTGCTTCCTCTCATTCTCCAATTCCATATTCCACCATGATAATATGTTCGGAAGCCCCTGACTTGTTTTCCGGAAATTTTCCTCACAGGTCTCAGCTAACTGAGACATACTTTACATATGCAGATATGTTAGCCTCTTGGCCTTCATACTTTTATATTTTTACGTAGTCATCTTAGCCAGATGACTATCCCACGTTACGACCGCCCAATCGGTGGGGAAGAGGGATCACGCCCTCTCATCGCAGGTGGCCCAGCCATGCACCTGAGGTAACCAAATCCAAAGCCCCAACCTGATTCACAAGTACAGCCAAGTACACCCTTCCAAAAGGTTCTGAGACCCTCGCCCTATCAATACCCCTAGTGTCTGACCAGGACACAACCGGAGTGGGTTGCCGCTCACCGCCCAGTCTTTCATTGAGAGGGGGAATCTCTCCAAACCTCTTCTTTCACGAGTCCAACCTCTAGTGATCGGTACACCTGAGAAAACCTCTGTAGGGGCCAACCCGATCAGCTCGTGCTCTCACTTATTTGCCATGGCACTAATGGGTTTTCAATGCCCGACTGCCCCACCAACTACACCCACCAGTAGAGACAGGCAGCGTGCGATAGACTCTGAATGGAAGGTTTCCATCATTATCAAAATCCGGAGGTCTGGACCCATAGGTTCCAGGGTTCTTCCATGTCTCATCACGGTCTTCGTGCCATCGACCCCCCCCCCCTCAATCCATCCACCAGCAGTGAAACTGGAGTAACTATCTTCGGACACTGACCTTTTCCAGACTTTAGAATTTCTCCACCCTGAATTTCCAGTATTGGGCCCCATCACCCTGAATGCCAAGTGGTCCAACACCCCGCCAAGTGGTCGGGCCTAGTTACCAACTACTAATTTAAAATACTTACAAACATCCTTCCCGATTCACGGCCAATTATGAACTCTCTAAAACAAAATAATCAAACACAGCCCTCAGGCGGGGCCATGGGCCCGCCTCAGGCCTGAGCACACCGCAAGCGGGTCCTTCCCAGTTTGTGGCAAACTATGAATTCTCCTGAACTTAACTAACCCTGGAACTTCATGCACGCTCATGACAGCTGACACAGCGAGAGCTGGTCGTTCAACCAGGGGTGGGCCTTGCCTCTCGTCTACCTGTTTCGCAACAACCGCCTTATTTTGTCAACCAAAATTGTCCAATTCTCAAACGAAGTGCAGTGAACCCCAGGTAGACGATACACTTCCATGGACAGTTCAGCACAAGCCAACAAGGTCGACCTCCTATTGCAAAACACCCGGATTCGCGGCCTCACAGTTGCACCAGAGAAAAATTCAATCATAGAACAGTCACGACTAAAGCAACTAAAATTTTGCTAAGCGACATCTTCCCCCTCTTACTGTGCTTGTGTTCTCACAAGCGACCCTGAAGACCATCAAAAGTGTAGGTGTTTAAAAATTAAAAAAGTTTGTCATGCATGTGACATAACCATTAAGGGCGCCTGCGATACAGAAGCAAAATTGTGGGAATTCGTTCAAAACAATGAAAAACTACTCTGAAACGGACTCCTTAACTACTGTTGTTCACAAACGAACATCAACAAGATTATCCTTATCCTGATCTTTCCACAGAATAAAAGTTTCTCTTTTAACTGTTTTATTTTCGGTGAATAAATTTTGATAACCTGTTCATTGCAATAAAACAAACAGTGTTGAACAGGCCTCTGTACGACTTCTTTCAGAAGCAGCGCACCGGAGAATCTCAATCGTCAAATGTACTACAAACATTCAGGCATTGGCTCCAGCGCTGCAGACGCTCTCTCCAAGCTCACTCCTCCTTGAAGCCGCACAGCCACCTCCGAGTACCAGGGTTACTCAACATTACAAATCATTACCAGTCTTAAACTCTGACAATATTTATGTGTCCTTTATGAAAGGTCACACAACAAAATCGCCACTTCTGAATGCTATTTCATAAACAACGTTCATCAGACACTTAGAACAAGATAATATAAACTGAAGCAAGAAAAACATTTCAAATAAAACGCACAATTTACTCAAAAACATTCAATTTTACCGTGCCCACCCCGACACAACAAACATGAAACACAGGTGGATATTTAAAAAGGACCTATCCTAGGGTGGTTAGGGGGTTGGACTGAGGACAGACAAACTGCTCGTCCACAGCGGCGCAGCTCCACGCCGATCGAAGTTCCATGTAAACAGCCTCCGTTCCGAAGCTACGTCCCCGCCTTGACATCTGGGATGCGATGCGTGCTAAGCCTCCGCCTAGGCGACGCTGCAACATCTCCGGTATTTGGGCCCTGCGGAGGAGGACCCTCCAGGCAGTGATCTCATCACACCCACCACACCATCCACGACTAGGGCCGCATTCCACTAGGTACTAACAGTGCTGACCAGTTACATACCAAAAGGAACTCCAAAAGTTAAAATCCGCACTCAGTAGTAGAACAAAGTGGAACACTCGTCAGCAGAGATTCCAGCAGGAATAATGGCATCTGATATGCATTATGAAGCAATGGTAGGCCTAAACATGTTTTCAACAGGGATGGATATTTTTTCAATTCATTTTTGTTTGATTCAGACCCATCAGTGGATGATGATATGGTAGAATGTGGAAATATACTTTCTTCATGCATCTTCTGCAGATAACAACAACCTAACTTGCTCGTATTCCATAGCCATCGTGTTGCATCGTCTGCTTTTACTGAGAATGCCTGACTTCCTGCACGTCAGTAGTTTCAGCCGGATGTATAGCCTCTAACCCAGATGCCACAACACCATTCGTCAGTTACTGGTCAGCAGACTCAGTACATAAAGGAACGCTCGTTAGCAGTTTCACAGCTGCTGTCAGTACCAAGTGGAACGCGGTCCAGGACACAGGGTTTCCACTTCTCACCGCAGCATGGCCCGGAACACAGTGAGGTTATGGAGGGGGAGGGGGTAATTTCTCGATCCAACTCCCACTACTAGTAGCTTCGCTGAATACTACACCCATTTCCAGAGTCCATAAAATACCTCGACAGCGTCTTCTCACTTCACCTTACCACTGGTGGAATTACTGCTCAACTTCCGAGAAAACTAAGTATGTTAGTCGACCAAAACCCAAAAACTAACACATGACCGTAGACATTTCTTCTTTCCTAACCAGTCCGCAAGTTTTTAAAAGTTTGCCCATTTTTAACACAAATTCTTCCCGCACTTCCCATATCCGTGCGTAGTTGAACACCACCAGTCTTCGAAGAGGGAGCGATGTTAACGAACTACCCACTCACATCAATAAACAACCCTCAGCGAAAGCAAAACCACCTATGTCACTCTCCAGGAAATTTAAAATTTAACTTAAAAATTACACAAACATCTCCTGGTCTTAATTAAAACAATTTACAAATAATTACTCGGCAATCCAGAAAACTGGTTTCCTTACCAACACCTGCTGGTCAGCCTTCAAACACACATGTACAAAAAAATCTGGAACATGAGATTAAGAAATACAGCTCATATTAAATAACATGATTTTAAAAACTAAAAAAGGGTTAAATTCGTGCTGGAGATTAATAAACATTATTTTTAAAACAACCAATTTAAATTCACTGCTACTAGTTACCGTTTCAGACTCTTTAATTCTTTTCGAGAAACACTCTTGACAAACTTAATTGTATAATTTTATTTACAGAGAATTTCATGTGTACAAGTTTTACTGGAAATTTCGTTCCTCTGAAAACATTATTATCACGCAATGAAATTAGCAATCTTTCAAACATTTGACAGCACGCCTTTTATCAGAGCAACGCATTAACAAACTTAATTCATTACCAAATTTTTAAACTGATAGTTTGTTGTTTCATTAAACATCTGGCAGCATATAATTAAACTAGACCGAGCCGAAAGTTACAGTCTCTTAAATTAATTTTCAAAAAGAATAGAAACTCTAGCTATCCGCCTATCTCCACAGACTGTCCTAACACCTTATATTCATTGACTTTATCCCGTGACCCTGAACTACTTTTGTTTTCTCACTTAGCTAGCTCCTACACTAACCCAGGTCAGCACTAGCGCCTCGCCACGCTAGACTAGTCCCCGCACCAGTCACCAGGACTTTGTAACACTTACAAAAACCACACATTTCCAGGGCGCTTGCCCTGCCAGAAAGCCAAACAAACATTGACACACAGGAAAAAAAATTAACAATTAACACACTGCAAAAACAAGTTAACACGCTATCTCCTTTCCTACAATTCCTAAAAAAAAAACGCAACCAGAATCAAACAATCCCCAGCTTCTCTCTTTCTCTCTCTCTCTCTCTTCCTGGAGATGACCAGGGTTTTTGCACCCGAGTACCAGCCACCGCACCACTACCTTGCCAGCCTGAAATTATCACATGTACTTTCAGAAAAAAACCGAACAACCAAATAACCAAAACAACATTAACAACTAAGTGAAATGTCTACTTAGCTTTTTCTTTTAGTGTTTTCTCCATTGCTCCGATTCTGGTTATCAATCGTCCACATCCCGGCGGTATTTTTCTTCGCCGACACCCAATCACGGGGGGCGGGAGGGGGTGGGGGAAAGAGGTCTCTCGCCACTCTGTAGTCACTCTAGCGACTTGGGTCTCCTTACTGGTTAACTTTGTTACTCCAATCGTCCCCCCGTAACAATTAACATCTTCGCTTAAAACCAGTTCCTATAAATTAATTTAACCCAAAACAAACAAATGACATAACACTTCACACTATCTAAAAATAAAATACACATTTCTTAAATTAAAAAAAAAAAAATAACTTTACAGCTAGATAATCTCTGCTTACATTATCAAGCCAAACAATTCCAGCCAATTTTTTAAGTGTTCTACAGTGAGTCTAACCGCTCAGCCACCCCACCATGTCCCTTAAAAATGTAACATAATTAAATTAATATTTTATGAAATAACACTCTTACAGCTAGTTTAATAATAATACAAAGTGACGCCACAAACTTAATCTCTAAAAAAAAGAGAATCATTGATTATCCTGCATTATTCTGATTAAGGTTAATTTTTTTGCATTATTCACATTCGGTTTCCTTGGAACCAAACGTTTGACAGCTACATCTGTCGAACATTCGTGAGCTGTATCTCATTCCGTCCAGCTCACATCAGTTCCACGGTCACCAGACCGCAGTCTCATCCACGCTATCTGTTGGCGTCTCAGGAAACTGCTCTCGTACACATGGTACTTCGACCACAGTGCTGCGCCTAACGCGCGTTCTACCCTTCAGTCACCTAAGCTGCCATGTTGTGGTTCTGACTACACATGCCAGGGCGAAGCACAAACGTCTGCTATACCAGTGCACTCTGACATGTGGTTCCATAATCAAAACAACTACTCTGCATCCACTATTCCGTGAACCACACTGCGAGATTATTTTATTTAAATCAAATCAAAATACGAATAACACCTATGTAACCATAAATATAATTACTCAAAGCGGCTCCCATAAATAACTATAGCACTTAATTCAATAAATTACATCTATAAAACTTAGATTATGTAATACCTTAATGCTAAAAAAACAAGACACCACATACAAAACAAAATAATTAGTTACCACATACAGAGCCCTAATTATTGCACCTTAAATTAAATAAATTTAACTTTACAAAAAAAACTTATCCACTATAATTAATTCCTTATACTCGAGCACTGGACTAAAAGCAAATCCCTATAATCTATTACAAATAAATACTGACATTTTCCTCTCATGCTAGAGAAACGTAACACTTAAATAAACAGTAAATCTACTTCAAATCTAACTGGCAAATCTTGCAGAAGGGCTGATCTACCGAGCGCCTCCACGAATTGTCGCGATGGCCGGGACCGACACCAAATGTCGCGAGCCACTAATTTGAGAATTATTTATTGAATAAATCAAGACAGGAAATTCCGCCAACCTGGCAGAATACATGGCGAACTCCGCCAGCTTGTCACGAGCCGGGGGCCGGCTCCAATTAAAACAAAATAACTCAAATTCTCAGGACGTTGCTCACCCAAAGACGTCTTCAAAACAACAGTCGCATGGCGACTTACAAATAGGGTGGCTAAAATAAATACAGCTCAATACAATGGACTCCTTGGCATTGCGAGAATGTACTTCCTCTCTGAGTAATAGGTACTGGGATAAAACTAGCACACCCTCTAAAGGATGTTTTTAAGATAGGTTACTGCAAATGCCTAATTCCAATTCATTTTAAAGTTTCAGTTCCTTAGCCATTTCTGATTCTATGTTTCTTATTTCTTTGTATCTCAAAGCAAGTACGGCGCGTGGCGACATCGTTGCGTCTATCTGTCGTCTGCAACGAGTTATATTGGTTTCCTAATGACGAAGTGTGGGGAAAAGTATTTGCAACACAATATCATACAAACAACCCATTCTTCCGTGCTACTATAGCTGAAAATGAGAAAATGTAAAAATACCTAAGTGGTAAGCATTTTAAGATTAAATTTGCATTTTACTTTCCGTGGGGAAAAATCATTGGGTTCCTATTTCATAAGCTTGACCAAGAACCTGGCCATTGGGCGTTCCCAAATCAAAATCTCGTGCTACGCCACTAATGTTGAGGACATGGAGCGGAAGATGAGCATCTGTCTAGCTTGTATTCAGTCTATGTTAGAGACGTGTGGTGGCAGAAGATGTAGCAAGTGTGGAGTGTGCTGCGGTCTTACCAAACTGCGTGGAACTCCACTAAAAGTGTTGGATTACTTTTGGCGTGTGAATTTTTCTGTGGATTTAATGGATATGTGGACTTTGTGTTGAATATAAACCTGCGACTAAAATCTTACATAAGGTTAACTTTCTCGCGAAATGTACTCATGGTGCTTTTTAATGCGAATTGAATTGGCCAATCTCTCTGTCCTTGCATTACCAGAGCGTTTTATTTTAGGAAGTTGGCAACGTTGGCATCGAACTAAAAATATATTCTTACCGGAACAAAACCGAGCGAGGTGGCGCAATGGTAACTCACTGGACTCGCATTCAGGAGGACCCGGTTTCGATTCACGGTCTGGCCATCCTGATTTCTGTTTTCCGTAATTTCCCGAAATCATTCCAGGTGAATGCTGGGATGAGTCCTTATCAAAGGCCATGGCCGATTCCTTCCCATTTCTGTCCCAATCCATCTTCCTTGAGCAACTTGCTCCGGCTCTAATGACCTATTTGTCGACGAGACGTTAATCCTAACTACCTGTCTACCTTAAAGGAGCAAAATAAAATTGTCAAAAAATTGGCGTTGGCTGTACATATTTATGTAAGTGTATGTCGCAACTTTCCTAAATTATGGGCAATGTTTCATTGTATATACACTGAAGAGCCAAAAAAACTGGTACACCTGCCTAATATCGTGTAGGGCCCCCCGAGCACGCAGAAGTGCCGCAAGATGACGTGGCATGGACTCGAATCTAGTCTGAAGGTATGCAGGAGGCAATTCACACCGTGAATCCTGCAGGGCAGTCCACAATTCCAATCTGCGCCAATTCGAGAAAGGGTTGCACGTCTGTCCCGTTTAATGATTCTCGTCAATTGTCGTTTGTCCCGCTCTTTCACGATCTTTTTCCGGCCGAAGCGATGTCGAAGATGTGATGTTTTACCGGATTCCCGATATTCACGGTAGACTCGTGAAATGGTCGTACGCGAACATCCAAATGTTATCGCTCCCTAGGAGATGCTATGTCCCATCTCTCGTGCGCCGACTATAACACCACGTTCAAACTCACTTAAATCTTAATAACCTACCATTGTAGCAGTAGTAACCGATCTAGCCGCCGACCGCATCGCGTTACTGGGATTGGTTCCATACCTCTGTTATCTGCACAAGCACGCCTATACCAGTTTGTTTTGGCTCTTCAGTGTATTTGTGACTTGTTGGGCGTGTTGGGGTGGTTGACGTGTCAGCACTGTGGCAGGTGAGCCGGGCTGTTGTGCGGACGGTGTCGGACCCTGTGAGGGAGCTGGGCGTGGTCAGCTCTCAGAACAGCTCTGACTCCCGCCACTTGTACGTGCTGTGGCTGAACGAGAGCCTGGTCCGCGGACAGCACTACGACATCATATTCGAGTTCACTGGAGAGCTGCGCGATGACATGTATGGTTTCTACAGGAGCACCTACGTCGTCGGCAACGAAACCAGGTGACTGCACGCTGCACCTCCACGTGCCGGCCCACGCTACAAACACACTACACGCATCTCATGGTAACTTCAGTACATTCAATACGCTTCCGCCCTATTGACATTTAACATTGCCATCGGCCTGAACACTTTATTTATGCGGCGGCCGAGTTGTTATTTATAACTACTAGAGAAGTAAATATTTTACATTTGTATTAATTATTACACTTACATGCAATAAAAGACACAAAGCTAAAGTAATAATTTCAGTAATTATAAACTTGCACCTAACTCTTTTCTTTCAGGGCTGCCCGTCACCCCTTGACACTATGCCATAGGAAACATAGCTCTTCCTCTTCACTCACTCACTCACTCAATCCCTGCCGTCGTAGGGCTATGCATTGTTTGTTTCCTACTGTAAGTTTTCCGTTTATTGACGGGGCGCATGCGTACGGGCCGGGCCACATGTCGGCAAAACTCCACTATAGAATGTGCACGTGCAGCTTACCTTCCGTCACTGACCGTGTGTTTCCGTAAGGAGGGGGCATCTTCTTGTACGACTGAGCCAATCACAACTAAGTTACTCCAATACTGATACCGTGATTCGCAGCATTACAACTAAAGCTTAGGTTAAGTGTATTGAAGTACAACCACTCGCGCTATCTTTTCGCTAGAAACAGGCATCCCTGGACATGAGGCAGTTCTTGTGTGTTGACCACATTTCTGTATTACACTTACATGGAGTTCCACATCGCACATTTGTACAGAAGACGCCGGACTATTCATCGAAATATCGTCCATTTAGAATTCTCGCTCCGTAGTACCTGAGGGCACTGACAAAGCCGTAAAATATTTAACTTTTAATCAAAAGTAAATTTTAATCTCTGTGCTAACTTATTTTGCACTGATATCATTCTGATATTATCAGTGACCCTGTAAACTTTACTACTCCGGTACCATCCGATGTCTCTCAACAAGATTACTCTTCCAATATTTCAGTGAGAATTCTCACGTACAGAAAGCCAGACAGTACAATTAGGCCGAATACAAAATCAACAACTATGCCTTAACCGTGACTCGAAGTCGGAACCAGTTGCGTTGTGAATCGGCACGCAACCACCTGCTCTACGGATATTTGCAAACCAGCGTAGTTACCGACACAATTTTGTCAAGCGCTATGTTAATTAAGCACCGCAGAAAATGATTTTAAAAAGGTTTGTTGAAGTATTTTTTTATTTTACACCGCGTACTTCACAGATAAGTTTGGCCGTCAGATGCGATACAAGGCTTACGATCCCATTGTGGTAAATATTGCATCGGGTCTAACATTTATAACGAGCAATCACTTCCCACACTATTCTTTTCGATCCCGTTCAATTGACTAACAATAAATAATCATGGAACCACGAAACATCAACTGTCGCTGCTAAAAATTAGCCAGTTTTTTTTAATAAAACGCTGGTATTCGACCTCTGGTAAAAGCGGTTTGAAACTACAACATCAAATGATAACTCTCATGAACAAAGGATTCTTCACAAAATTCAATTTATATTCACATTGTCTACTCCACCGCTGTCTCAAGTACTCCATCGCTCACATCATCCAAACTAATTAAGTCAATGGAAAATTAAAGAAGTATTTATTTTTGCATACAATTTAATCTAAATTTATAAAAAATATATAAAAAAAGGATTGTTTTCCCCTAAGTGTGCTACGATGAAAGAAATATAAATTTAAAAATACCAGATCAGTGCTCTACTTATTGCCATTGAGTGCTGAGAAATACAGCTTGTTCGAAAAATCTTTCCCTGATTATAAACGTTATTTATAGCCGCTGTAGTATGTAAGGTACAGATGTGAAACCGGTGCCAAAATGTTGGCAAACTAGCCAAGTTTTTTTATTGAAACAAGAAAATACATCAGAAAGTCTCTACGTGAGCACCCTTGGCAGCATGTAGCCCATCTAATCGATATTCAATTTCTGTCCATATATTAGCCAACATCACAGGCGGGATCGATGCAATTACTGTGGATATCCGTTGTTGCAGAGTTGCAAGATCTGATACAGGATTTCTATAGACATTGTCTTTGGCATAACCATATAGAGAAAAATGTATTGGGGATAAGTGAGGAGAATGTGGATGCCAAGCTGTCGGGCCATCACGGCCGATCCATCGACCAGGAAAAGTCGTATCAAGATAGGCACGAACTCCCAAACTCCAATGAGGCGGTGTACCGTCTTGTTTAAAAATCACATCTGGGTGATACTCAAGTAACTGAGAAACAGCAAACAATTGCAACATGCCCAGATACACTGCAGATGTGATGGTGCCCTCAGCGGGAAGAAAATGGTCCGATAATGTTGTCATTCAAAAGCGCGCGCCAAACATCCGCCTTTGGGCTTCCTCTGGTACACTCTGACGCCTCATCAGGGGGTTATGAGCCCCAAATACGCAAGTTAGTTCACTACACCAATGACAAAAAAAAGTCGTCTCGTCAGAAAAAGCAACACGTTTGTGATAGTAATCATCGCCCTTAATACGTGATAACATTTCGACTTCTAAGTTATACCGACATGTGGCGTAATTGGGCACAAAGCCTGAATAATTCGCCCTTTGTATGTGCGAAAAAATAAATGTTTGTGTAAGATATAATGAGAATATTTTTGGCATCTGTAATTCACATGAGACCCTATGCACTGATTTATTGGGACTGCTCCCCCCTTTCAGCTGAGGTTGATGGCTGGCCAGTTCTCGGTAAGTCAGTAACAGATCCTGTGTTCTTGAACTTTTGACACCACGACTCAATGCTCTTGACAACGGCCAGCATTTTTCATAAGTAGTCTGAAAGTTCCTCTGCACTGTTATTGGTGAGTGGGTCGCGTAGCACCAGAGAAAACACTGAGCTTTTTCCAGATTTGTAAACATGTTGGGTTTCCTGGACACTGCAACTGCTGCACTACAGCCACCTTACTGCAACCTGCATCAAAAAACTTGGTAAGTTGCCAACATTTTGGCACCAGTTTGACATCTCTATCTCACATATAGCGGGTATATGTAAAGTTTTAATCAGGGAAAGACATTCCTGACACCAGAAGGAGCTTCGGAACTGCGCCATGTATCATGTCCACATTTTGTATGCTTCGAACGAAACCGGCAAGGTATCATATCCAGCTATGATACAATTCCGACTGCTGTGCGGTCAGACGAGAGCTGCTCCGCGCGTGCATATTACCTGTCGAAGAAACGTAAGTAGCGTCGGTGGTATTAAACAGCGCGGTTGTAGAGAGCAATGTTATTTGTTTGGTATGTATAGCGCCGGCAGCGTTACGTGGTTTCTCTCCCTCCAACGGCGAGCATTCGGAGAGCCTTTCCTTACACTGCCTCCTCTAAGTTCTCTCCCTCAAAGATGAACAAAGATTATCATCTAATTTGAACTTTACCTAAGTCTGTTTCGCAACATACACGCATTCCTACCACCAACAAAGTGAGAATAACAGGAATATATCACCTCTTACTTCACACAATTTTCCTCGATTCTGCATGTGTGTGTGTTGTAATAATGTGTGTTTTCAATGTTCGTATTAACTCTTATTTCTGAAAACAAGTAGTTGGAAAAATCTTCAGTTTTCATGTGATCCACTTGTACATGTTTCGTGAAAAACTGTTTGCACGACCTTGTAGCTGCAGTGTTCTAGATATGAAAGAATAATGAACGGGGAGGGTAAAGGGCGTGTGTTTCACTTAAGTTTATCGAGCCGTATAATCTCCGTTTTGGATTTAAGGAAACACCGGTGATGTTACAACTCCATAATTTGTTGTTGAATTTTTTAAGTTGTCAGCATAAAAGTGTATTTTTACCGAACATACACAGACTGTACATGTGTTAACAGCTCGCAGGTAACAAGCTGCCTTAATGATTCTCGCAGGTTGCTAGCGGCCACTCAGTTCGAGTCCACGCACGCCAGAAGAGCTTTCCCGTGCTTCGACGAGCCGTCCTTCAAGGCCACGTTCCAGATCAACATAGCCAGGAGCACCAACATGACGGCTCTGTCTAACATGCCCTTAAATTCGACATCTCCGCCTGAGTAAGTGAGCTGCAGTAATGTAATCTGTGATCTGTGGTAACCTGTAATCCAAAATTTGTGAAATCAGTCATAGAAAAAATTTCCCACAAGTTTATAAATGTTATTATCAAAACTTGTTGGCAATCTTACAGTAAGTTTAATGTAGAATTTAGGCAAAATATTAATTTTATGTCTTATCTAAAGCGTTACAGCCTTTTTTTATTTCTGGAATGTGAAATCGGTCTCTTTTATTACTACATCAATATTACGATTATTTTTTTCTCGAAATGCATATTGTTTTGTTAGTAACGTAAACATAAAGTGTTGTAAATGGTGTAGGTGGTGGAACGATGAAGAATGAAAATAAGTATAAAACTGAACAAATTTTCGGTGGTGTTAATATTGATATCAAAACTCATTAAAACAGGTTACGAAAAATTTTCTATTTATTTTTAACAGACAAGCATGCGTAAAAGAACTGCATGTCATTGATGGGAAAATATTGCATTCATATTGGAAACTATTGCAAATTTATATATTTTGTAGGATAAACATTGTCTGCAAACCCTGTCAGTGAAAATTTTTTCAAAAATATTAAAAGCGTTATAGTATTACAGGAAAAAAGATTTTGTAAAATAAAGTTCCTGGTTGCAGGTATAATTGATATGCAAGCAAACAGCGCCACCGACGGTTAACATTTCCCCATTTACGTACATCATCTTGTTTATCTTAAATTTAAACGCTCCAATAGACAAGTGTGTCTAAAAGCGACAACGTAAGGACGCAGTATTTCTTGTTTTTTTTTTCTGGCTCAGATGCCAAACGTCATTGAAGTAATTTGCTGGTGGGCTCGCTTTGCTTGTTCAGTTATTATTTTCCCATCTCACGTAAAAATAAGAAGAATCTGCAATGTTAAAAATGCCAATGTTCCTACTTTTAGAACTTTTCACTTATTAAAGGCCTCTTAGATACTTTTCAAATTTCGAAAATGACCCTCACTAAGAAAGACAAATTTGCTAGAATAACATCTGGTATTTGTGAAGTGTGTTAAGCAATTTTTAGTTTATAAACGATGTCTAAATTTTGGAACAGTAAATTGAGTCTTGTAGAAGTACTAATATGTGAAATTACGATACGATTGAGACAGCAAAATATGAAATTATAAGGAGAAGCAAATGTTAATGTAAGTACAACTGTCTTGGTTTGGCAAAATAAATTCTTAACTTTCATTTTATTATCTCCCGAACTGGAAGTAATATAGAGCCAAATATTTTAAAATTACTTCACAGAATAACCATTGATACTTTATCTATTTTGATTGTCCATATCATTTAACTACTGATAATAAACCACTTCTGTTGAAAATTACTGTGGGACTAAAAAATATGAATGGCTGTGATGTTTCTGGGAATATAAATTGCTGTAGTTAATAATTAACATATAACTCTGTAAAAAACTCATGGTATTATTTTTATATGTATGTTATAAATGTCTTTGAACTGAACGTTAGGTTCAACTTCGAGCCTAAACTTAATTTTGTAGATACATGACGTTTTGACAGAATCTTTGATGTTTGGAATAAGTTTCAAGGATATTTCCTTTAAAATTTAGTGGGTGGATTGTTTTACTAAACTTTCCGGTACAACCTGCATTTTACAGATGTTAAAATTAATTGCTACAGTATATTTATATGTTGTCCTCTCATTGTTCTTCAAAATTACATTGAGTTTTTACCTTCTCCAATTCTTCGCCTCTAAACGCTGTAGTCGTGACAGAATGGTCATGGTATATTTGCTGAGATAAATTCCATACATTTTTAACACATGAAAACTTCAAAGCATACAGCGTCCTAAACAAAAAGATCGCCATTTATTTGCAATAAAGATTGTTGAACACCGTGTTAGATGTAATTAACTTCTGAAAGCCATAGAAAATATATCAGATATTTTTAAAAACGTATCATATTGTTATAAATAATGTATTTTTGTACGGCCATGAGTTTCATCAAAGGTCGAGAAATAGCTAAGTGTATATTGCATATTCTTGTATCGCATTGAAATCACAATATTTACTACCTGCCATAAAATCCAATTTCAAAACATTCAGACAACAAAATTGTATTTTTTAGTTAAATAATGAATGGTAAAAAGTTGCTGGGTTGTCAGCACCCATACAAGTAGGCCTCTAAAGTTTGCTAGTGTCGAATACGATAAGACTGTAAGATGTTGCATGGTACGATAATATAAGGGTTATACTTGAAAGCTTACTCAAGATGTAGGAACAGAAAGTGCACTTGTACTTGCAAATTAGGAGTGAAGATATTTGGGCGGCTCTTAACATTGGGGTCTTGAGAGTCAATAAGGGGGAAGTGAAGTGAGTATGGAGCGACGCCGATGCAAAGGCGGGGGAAACGGGAGATCCCCGAGTAAATCCGCCGGCCAGTAGCATCGTGCAGTACTATTCCCACGTGCGAAAAGCTGGGAGCAACCTTACCTACGTGGGAGGCAAGTAGTCTGAAGTCTTCCCTGGAAACTTTCAAAGGAAAAAGTCACGCCTGAAAAGAAAATTCATATATCGGCACAGTGGATAACGATAATGCCAATATACATTTATTTGTCTGTATTAAGTAAAACATGTGGTATATCACAGTTAAATGATTTTCCAAACCAAACTTCTTAATACTGTGCCACGAAAATATTTTTTCGAGCAGTAGCAAGTCTAGCTAGCATTCGGAAGGTCGTGACTTTTCGGCTGATTGAAACTTGGTGATTTCCCATTTACATTCCAAGGAAATGAAAGCCACATGATCCCACATGAGGTAGGATGGACGAGAGTAGACTGACGCTAAGCGGAGCTGAAGTACTCATGTCGTGAGACGAGATTGAGGTGGAGAAGCAACGAAATGAAGACGGGGATGCAACGGGAGAACACCAAGAAAATTTCCACACTCCCCACATGAAAATCTTCCATCCGAATATTTCTTACACTCCAAGGCTTGGGCTAGAAGTGGGGGCCTCAGAAGAAGGACGCCAGTGACTAACATAACTAAGGCAACTCTGGGTATTCCAGTGAGATACCGATGCAAATCTTTAACTTCAACATTCTCATTGGGCCAGCCGTTAGACAATTAAACATTTTGTGGCAGAGTCGCGTAACAAGCGAAAAAAGCCGATAATGTGTTAGCGGACACACCCATCTCGTAGGCAGAAAAGCCAGTGAGTGTTGAGGAGTATTGCTATGTGTCGCTGCTTTGCATCGCTTCAGGGAACCTTCCAAATTAGGACCAGCGAGATGATTTAGGCGCGACGGGCCTCCTAGCCGAGAGTTTATGAGGGTTGAGAGTTTGGGAAATTGCGCGACCAAAAAGTGACAGATGACGAGCCAGCAGAGCAACGAGTGGCGACGAATGTGACCAGCGGAAGTAAAATGTACTTACTGCGAACATCGGTGCAGTGAAGAAAGAGAAACTGTCA
Organism: Clitarchus hookeri; assembly: GCA_002778355.1. Taxonomy (NCBI): domain Eukaryota; kingdom Metazoa; phylum Arthropoda; class Insecta; order Phasmatodea; family Phasmatidae; genus Clitarchus; species Clitarchus hookeri. The sequence goes on along the minus strand of NQII01000922.1, from coordinate 278,377 downwards.
GGTGGGGCTATCAAATTGCATGCGTGATTATAAAACATTTCAAATGATGGCCACAGACAGACTGAACTTGAGTTAATAATAAGTTTGAATTAAGTAACTACAAACAATATAGAGACATTGAAAAAGTCTTTAGCAAGATTTGCGATGCAATCACTCTTCATAATAATAGTAATAATGGACGAAAAACTTGATCCTTTACATACCCCCATAGAAAAATTCGCACGGGGTAAGATCCGGGCTTTTTGGGGGCCAGTGATGAAGAGTCTGGTCATCAGTTGCTTCTCGAACAATCCAGCTTTGCGGCAACGTCTCGTTCAGGTATCCGCGAACACCTAGGTGCCAATGGGGTGGCGCACCATCCTGCTGGAAAATGAAGTCCCCCACTGCCTCTTCTAACCTAGGAAATAACCACTCTGCAAGCATGTCCAAATAAGGGAAATCCAGTAACAGTGGGTTCGTGAAAAAGAAAGGGCAGAAAACAGTGTATTTGGATACAGCGCAAAACACGTTCTCTTTGGGAGAAGCGTGCTCGTGTTCGGTGGTTTCATGTGGAGGCTCCTGACTCCATATCCTCACGTTGTGCCGGTTCACGTTACCAATTGTATAAAACGTCGCTTCATCGCTAAAAACCAGCTTAGACATGAAGGCATCGCCTACCTCGTTCTGGGCACATAAAGGATACATCAGACCGTCCCTTTCACATTGATATGTCGAATGCGAGCTTACTAACCCCTCAGCACCTCAAACCGAGAGTTACGAACGCCATCCAAACCGAAACACCGGACATGCTGACAAGAGCGTGGAACGAGTTTGATTATCGCGTAGATGTCGATCGGTCCGCTCATGGTGATCACCTTGAACATTTATGAATGTATGGTTAGCTAACTTCACGGTTCCACGGTTCATTTTATTGGCCAATCAAGGTTGTAGGTTATTTGGTTTTGATATTATAGACCTTCAAAGTTGTGGTATTCTTTATACTCAAACTGTATATTCACGGATTCTTCACACTTTATGAATTAAACATTTGAAAAACTACCCCGCATATAATGTGCTTCGTTGTTTCCTAAATACGCCGTGTATCACAAGCGTTTTATAGTTCTCATAAAATAAAAATACCATATTTTTGGTTAAAACATAAATTTACTTATTTTTCATCCGCGAATTATAATGTCGCATTTATAATAAATGTCAATAAAAACCGGGATACAAAACATTATCACGCAGAGTGCGCACGAATGCAGTGCGCTGTCTCTTTGGTGTAGTTTTCAAGACTCGGTTAGTCTTTGTTTGCATGAGGCAGAGGAAGAACCGGAAAGTATAACTTAAGCAGTGCTTCAGAAAGTTTGTAAGTAACCGTGAGTGGACTATAAGAGCATGCTGGTGTGTTCCGCAGCGGCGAGCTGGGCGGCAGGGTGTGGGACGGCTTCCAGGAGACGGTGAAGATGTCGACGTACCTGGTGGCGGTGGTGGTGGCCGACTTCCACAGTCTTACTTCCACCGACGGCAAGTTCGCGACGTGGGCACGGCCCGACGCCGTGCAGCTGGGCGCCTACAGCCAGGCCGTCGGCCCGCTCGCCCTCAGCGTGCTCGAGAACTACACCGGCATCGCCTACGCCCTGCCCAAGGTCGACCAGGTGGCGCTACCTGACTTCGCCGCCGGCGCCATGGAGAACTGGGGGCTCGTCACATACAGGTAGCGCCCTACTCTACCGTCACATTGGGATGCTTTCACTATTTGGTTAATTTTGACAACACATCAAACAAATCGTCGTTAGACTAACCAAGTGGCGTAAGCGCCAAATTCACCAAAAGTGAGATACTTCACCTAAGGATATCAAATGTGTAGATCTATAACCTGACAAAGTGGCGTATCTCCATCTTGTCTGTATTGCTGTAAGGAGCAATAGTGTTTTTGGTGCAAGCGGCACATTTACACGATTCTTGGACACACGAAGTGGCGTAAGTGCCAGTAACTGTGTTTACGCCACTTCATCAGTCCACGTTTGTCTCTTAAATGGCGATTACGTCGTAGCGCAGCTTTAATATCCCAACGTTTTTTTTTTTTGCGCCATTACCTTAAAGTTACAAACTGCTCTCTCATGTCTTAGGTAGTTAATGTATATTTAAACTTCTGCAGTATCTGTTAACCATGGCACTTTTATCTGTGTGATTTTATTGGGAAAGTATTAGGCCACAGCCAAGGAACTAGCGAAACAACATCCAGATAAAGTTGCTGCAGCAGTCTTTGATCTGTAACAGAATACACACACACATATATATATATATATATATATATATATATATATATATACACCTATTTCTAAAGAGATTACAATATTTTACAAGCGTCGTCTGTCAAACTACAACTGTCCATTTATAACTTTGTAAACAAGCACTGCCTCTGCTTCTTGTTGCACGAGGCTATCAGTAGGAAGGGGTCGTGTGAAATAGCTACATGTCTTGCTATCTTCCTTAAAATAAGTCACACTGATGCTACCTATGAGAGGCTATCTCTCAAAGGTCAAGCTTTGGATTCCATGAAACACATTGCATCCAAACTCAATGTTACTCCCACATTTTTGGCTTACGAAAAGTACAAGGACTTGGTCACACTTTCTGTAGGCCCAATCATGTGGTTCGTAAACCTGTGCATCAGCAGTTCTACAAAGGGCTACCACACCTTGCACAGCCCCCAAAGACATCTGCTACAAGTAAGTGACTTTTCAGTGAAACTCTGTTGTGCTGTATCATTATTACCTTCATGACAAACACTATATCCAGGTCTGTAGTTTAGTATTATACATCGCATTTCATATGTTTACCTGTAGTGTCCCCTTACTATGGGTAAAATGTCATTGCATTGTATTTTTCTTTATTCCAAACATTAATTCAACGCAGATATGAATTGGTGTAATTGCAAGAATCATACAATACTTACACATTCAGAACAGTCGAACTAGAGTATCTCAATTAAGGCCCTTTTTTAATGCAAAATGGCTGCAGCTATCAAACATTTCATAATGTGGTAAAACCACCAACATATTGTAATATATATTGGTCCATTACCTTGCACACTGCTAAGTAGATACATAATCAGAGAGCTGGTGCAGGGGTGCAGGATGTCGGAGCCTCGGAGCCAGTGGCAGAGGACAAGTCTACTTAAATCGTCCAGGAAAGTTGCTTGACCTCCTCAATTGTTTGTCAACGTATGAAGCTGCAACTTTCTAGGAACATCTAAAACGGGGAGACGGCCCGGAAGCTTTGGCAAGTCATAACTCTAAAAGAGTCACCCACATAATGATAAACCGTTTGACTAAAAAAATTGTAACCAAATACGGAGAGTCGATATTTATTAAGGAAACCAACACTAGGCAAGTCGGTTCGATTTTAACATTCAATTCTCTTAATACATCCATTCACTGTCACATCAAATTGTAACCATTTCATTATCTTTCCTCCAAAATTCTGCACATTTTTTAACACATTCAAACGAAAAATAAGCGGTGCATGAGAACTTCCTGACAATCATTCTGGAGCACTAAATACATAAAAATAATAAATATTCAGTACGTTAAAGTGCAACTGTGAACTAAGCAACCGATCCCGATTTAAGATTAAATTTTTTAAGTATAGGTATTTAAAATGCCACTGTTATATGTCAAAATGTTTTATCATAAAAGTAACTTAATCACGATTAAACAAAACTATAAGTCTAGAATTTTTTTCCCCTGTCTCCGTGTTTTCTTTTCCCCATAAAACTTAAATTTTTCAGTTTTAACTTATTTGTAAATTGTCTGCATCAAATAATATATCATTATCTAAAATTGTAAACCCTTACTTACCTGATAAATTTGCAGAAATTATCTTGCCGCTTTCATTTGGAATCAATTTATTTAAGTGTGATAGCCAAGTGTAATAAACCCCACATAACTAAATGTATAGCTAATATAGATTTTGTTTAATAACAACCTTGCATCATAATGTTTGTGATTTTCTTAAATGATCAATTAAGGGTTAAGTAATATAGATCAGGCATATAGCCTGAGATTATAATCACGTTTGAACTTATGTTGGAAAAACTATAATCCTAACTAATATTATAAATGCGAAAGCGTGTTTGTTTGTTTGTTTGTTTGTTTTTCCTTCTTTAATTTCGCAACGGAGCAACGGATCGACGTGATTTTTTGTACAGAGGTAGTTGGAGGGCCGGGAAGTGACGTAGGATACTTTTATTCCGAAAAAAATCTCATTCCCTTAGGAAAATACTTTTAGTAAAAATAGCGCTGTGGGTACAATGCTGCGTCAATGTAAGTTGCTAGTGTGGGACGACGTCGCAACGGAGCAACGGATATACATGATTTTTCTGTACAGCCCACAGCGTACCACGGCCGAAGCCTCAGACTACCCCACTCGTCTGACACACGTGTACACAAGGCCACCCAGAAGCATACAGGTTAAATTTGGCTTTGAACCGAGTAGTAGGCTTTTAATAGAAAATGTTATTAAATGTTAACCTAAAACAAAAAAAAAAAAAGCACAAAATCCAATCACAAAGTTTATTACAAAAAAAAATTAATGTATACAAAATATGTTTAGCTTTGCTTTGATAAATATACTTTAAACACTGCCGAAACAAGTAAAAACAAATATATTATAGAACAAGCCTCAATTGAATAATTCAGTTAATTCAAATCTTTTCTATTCTAGTAACATTTCCAATTTATTATAAAAGACCACACACTGGAAAATATCTTATTCACTAAATAAGTTTCTCAGGTGCAAAACCAGGGCAGCGATTACACAATATTACCACAACTACAAAAATACAATAAAATTCTTTCAAGATTCTGAAATAATATCAAAGAAACCACGTAAAGATTATATTCCAGTTATTTATTAATTTTATTTATTTCAGAAAGTATCAGCTAAACAGCATAACCCCGCTGCCTCTGATAAAAAATACAGACACTTAATTCTATACACTATTATACAAACAGAGAATTACTATAAAAACACAGAATTTTGAATAAATATACAGAAAATGAAAAACACACTAGCTGTTATTTACTTTGCCTTTGTCCCCGAGCGAGAGAGACTGGCGAAGTATGCCTGCCTTCTAGCCACCGTCACTTGAGCATATTCAAATAAAGAGGAAAATAGAAATGCACTAAATGAAACAAACAAAATATTAAAATGATTCGGAGTTACTACAATCAATAAGATATTAATGAACATGAAGTTACATCAGCAAATCATGCATACCCAATATAACATATTCGATCAAGGGAACTATATCTTTACAACAGTAATAAGTATTGATTATATATCGTTTTATTATATTGGAAGAGGTCTGTGATGTAAAAGTCTCGTGATTTCTTGCCTGTAGAATGGGACTCTCAGACATGCATTATTTGTAATTTCGCTGCATTCAAAAACCGAGAAAATACTCTTAAGAAAAAATAGGCATCTAAAGCAGAACGCCTATGTTTTAAGGTTTTGTAGTATAATCAAATATCTTTGTAGTAAAGATGTGTGCCATTTATTGTGAAACTGTCATAAATAAATTTGAAAACTATCATCTGAATATTTTCTAAATGTCCAGAATCATTCTCCGTGAGGGAGTTCCACACAACAGAGATATACTCAATTTAGATGTTATTAAAGAATAGAACATACATAATAATGGGTCGCTCTGGGTAGAGTATCTGGTAATATAAGTAATAAGACCTACACATCTAGACAGTTTCGATATAAGGTATCTATATGATGATGAAAGTAAATTTTCTCATCAAAAATAACACCTAAATCACGTACATATACTACACGTTTCACTTCATTATTATTAACGTAATAGTTCTTAAGTATGCATCCAGTTTTTCTAGTAAATGTAATGCACTGTATTTTTTCATAATTAGGGTCCATATAATTTTCAAGAAACCATTTGTATACCGCATTAATATCTTGTTGCAGTTTCTATTGATCATGTATATTAAAAATAATTTAATACATTTTAAGATCATCAGCGTAAAGTAAAATATTTGAACTCGATATAACAAAAGTTGTGTCATTGAGAAATATATCAAAATGAAACGGGGATAATGTGCCACCATGTGGAACACCAGAATCAATAGAATAACTATTAGAAAATGTATTCACATTTCTTACCTTGAAATTCCTTTACTTAAGATAACTAACAAACCAGTTAAGATAAATTGGATCAAGACCACAAGAGGACAATTTTTGTGATGAGTGTGTGTTGACAAGTAAGTTATCATAAGCTTTGGTAGAATCAAAATAAATAACATCATTTTGCTTTCTTGTTGTGACATCAAGATGTACTTTACTAATCAAGTTAAATACATTTGTTGCAGTGGATCTACCAGAAAAAAAAGCATTGTTGTGTAGTAGAAAGCAATTTCATAACTATAAAGGATAGATAGATGTCTATGCACAATGTTTTCAAAAACTTTCGAAAAGGAGCATAGAAACGGGATATGTCTATAGTTAGTAGTTTTTGCTTTTTCCTTTTTTTATGAGTTTGTATGACTATTGATGTTTTCCATATATCTGGAAAGATACCATTTTGTAAGCTAAAGTTAAAAATATGGGTACGTGGAGTGAATACATTTACACATACTTTAATAACAAAATTAGGAATTTCATCTAGTCCTACGCATTTATTTAATTTAAGAATTTTATACCCCAAAGAACAAGACTACTTTCGATTGCTGAAACTGTTAAATAATTATGAACATTAGAAAGTATGTTAACTGATATTTTACTTTATCGCTAGATTTAACAAATGCTTTGGACAAGTAATTGCCGAAATGTTAAGCAATCGATTTAGGATCAATAACTTCCTCGCCAATTATTTGCAGTGAGATGTCTCATTGTACCCATTCTTCATTATTTTAACGTAATTTCAAAAGGTTTTTTTGGATCCGCCTTAATTTTGTGTTTAATATTGGTTAACCTATTTTTCCTATAGATTTTTTATTTATTCTTTACTAGTTCCCGTTGAGCAGAAAATCGATTATACGAGGTAGAAGTTTTGTATTTTTTGTATGTTTTCTTTTTCATAAATCGGTTGAGAACTTTAGAAAGCCAACAGGATATTTTCTCGTTTTTGGTAATTAAAGGGGATACATTGATTAATACAATGTTGTACTTGAGTTAATAAATAATGAACCATTTCGTTGATGTCATAGATCTCATATACCGGATTCCTGTCAACAGAATTAAGTGCTAGGTAAAAAATAAATAATTTCCTTTTACATAGTTGCGAGATATGTCACTAGAAATCTCGTACTTAATATTAAATTGACATAGTAATGCAGAATGTAAACTATCCTTATTAACCAGCGGATTATCATACTTGACTAAGCCATTAAAATCTTGATTAGCGAAAATAATATGTCGAAACCATGTATATGTTACTGTAAAATTTTATTGTTTAAATTTTAAGTAATTTATTAATGCAAGCAAAATTTGCGCTTTTACTTTATTATAATAATATTAAATATATTGTGTGTGTTTAAATAATAGATTAGTTCCTGGAACATTAAAATCGCCAGTAAGGATTATTTTATATGAATAATAGATTAAATTTGATTTTAAAAATTTTACATAATTTTGAAAAGCAACCCCTTTGATATGACGGAGAAAAAAAAAATTTCCGATTACAATTTCATCACTAAGTTCTATCCAAAATGATTCAAAGTTTTTTTAGATGAAATCATTTATATTTAGTACTAGCGAACCGGCCCGGCCGGGTACAATTGAGTTTTACAGTGATACACTAATAAATAAATTGGGAAAAGACAATTAATTTATGTGAAAACAGAATTATAAAATTACACAATGTTAGCCTAAGTTTTTAACTGATTACGGCAACCCAAAAGAAAGGAAAAAAATTTTACCCGATAACCAAGAAGTGTATCTGTGCAACAATTGCGTAGTTACCACATTTCCGCTTTCCAGCGTCGATGTATGAAAATCAAAACATGGGTTTCATCAAGTTATAGCTTTAGAAATAAGTGTACCTAGGTACTACTTTTTGTGCTTGCCTGAGGGATCTTAATCGATCACCAAAGTTAAGCAACGTTCCTAGCGGCACACATTTTGATGGGTGACCGTTTAGTGGCATAAAATCTGAGCGCTTCCTGGCATCGGAGGGTACGTTAAATATTCGGTCCCGGTTTTTATCGATTGATAACAGTCGTTAAGCCATTTCAGGGGTCCTTGGGCGGCCTGATAAACACTGACACCAGAGGAAAAAAATAATTCGGTCACGTTCCCAGCCGTTGCAGAATTATGTTTTGTTGTTATTCCACCGGAACTGTGCAAATTTATGGTATAACAAGTATCCTTTGTACTATTCCAGGACCTTACGTACGTACATACCAAATTTCATCAAAATCCGTTCAGCCGTTATGGAGCTGAGTGGTAACAAACATACACACAGACTTTCGCATTTATAATATTAGTAGGAGACAAGGAACAATGTTCTTATCTATAGCTATAAGGACTCCGCCACCCTTAGTTAATGAGGACGCTTCCAAATGACGATCATTTCGATAACCTGCATAATTAGGAGGAAAGTAATCTGAGATTAAATAATTGCTAGTCAGCCAAGTTTCAGTAAGACCAATAATCGGATAATAATTTGCATTTAGATTTGTCACAAAAGTAGAAGCTTTTGTTCTCATTCTGCGGACATTTTGATAATAGATTGGATGTTGGGTGCAGCTGGTTGTCATCATGTACATGATGGCAGTCCCTCATCCGGCCCCAGGAGAGTGTTCGTAGGTAGGTGCGGACAACTGCAATTCTTTCTGTTGGAAATCCTGAGAACTTGATAAAGTGTCATATTGGATAGACTGTTGTGAAAAAGTTTGGTCAGGTTTCAGTCTTCCGTAGAATGGACAAACGAGACATCATGCAGGCGGGAAAACTGTGTTATTAATGCGCTCGAAGCCTTGTTCAGCAACTGAGACGTGGAGGGAAGAATAGGAGTCGTACTTCGTACGTACTTCGTTCGTTATTAATATATTTTGTTACATATCCTGTTCATTTACTTGAGGGGGAAAGCGACATACGAACAATGCCTTAGTTCTTCTGAGATTTGGAAAGTGATTTTAAACTATCACTGTTACGTACACCGAGCTGTGCAGGTTTGTGAAACGGCTCATTTTCAGTACTTTGTTTAGTTTGACGTCGTTACCGTATCCGTGTAAAACCATTGCCATCTGGATGGGCGCGTGTCGTACCACCAGCTGTTCTAGTTGTGGACTGCTGAGCTCCGGCTGTTGACTTCACCGCAGAGAGGGAAACGCGAGGATGCCTCGGTATTTGCTGACTGGACGCTGTCATTACTTCGTGTCGGGACAGCGACTTGTCTGTGTTCGTGTTCTGACTTCTAGCCGCATCGCTGAAAGTTGTCTGCTCCATTGGATGTTTACAAGCTCGATGATTATATTCACAATGATTACATCAAGTTGAAGTAGCGACAAATTTTATGCTCTGGACCTTGGCAAAGTAGAAAAGAGTTCTCTTTCTTTATTTCCGCTTCCTGATTTTGTAAAAAAGTATATTTTGCTGGTGAGAACCAATACGAGTTCTTCCATTTTTGTGTTCACTATCTGCGATTGAGAAATACACTGCGAATCACTTACCGACATATGTTAAGACGATGATTTGTCTTGAGTTTCCATCAAGAGAGATGAATCCGTAAGTGATTATATCGGTGTTCTGAACATGCTTGAGACACTATGTGATTTGTCTTGAGTTTCCATAAAGAGAGATTAATCCGTACGTGATTATATCGGTGTTCTGAACATGCTTGAGACACTATGTGATTTGTCTTGAGTTTCCATAAAGAGAGATTAATCCGTAAGTGATTATATCGGTGTTCTGAACATGCTTGAGACACTATGTGATTTGTCTTGAGTTTCCATAAAGAGAGATTAATCCGTACGTGATTATATCGGTGTTCTGAACATGCTTGAGACACTATGTGATTTGTCTTGAGTTTCCATAAAGAGAGATTAATCCGTACGTGATTATATCGGTATTCTGAACATGCTTGAGACAATATGACTCTTGCAGTTTTCACAAATAAAGTTTTTATCTCCACTGAATACAAATTTCTCATGAAAACGAGTACCACAGTCACTCGCACAACCGATACATTTTTGACGGCCGTAAAATAGTTCACGACAGACGCAGACGCCGCATAGCCAGCCAACACATCCCTGGTATAGCCTCCGTTAGCTGGGGCGCTCACATCGCTCTCGTCGAGCATAAGCTTTCCGCTCTCCGCCGCCGTGACAGTCTATCCATACAGTACAGTTCAACGCTCAACTCTCCTTTGCCACACACGCGCCACGGCCCACCAAGGTGGTGCGCGACGCGCGGCATACCTGTCTCTGGAAGCTCCTAGAAACATTTGTACAAAGATATCAATAAAAATTTCAAAATAAAACAAGCGCAGCTGCTTACAGATATAAATAAGGAATATTAACAAATTATTACCAGATTATAATTTACTACAAAAACCAAAGAATATAAATTGCAAAGATACAGCTATCAGCCATAACCAAACTACCAAAGAAGGGGTTGTTCAGATCGCCGCGCAGACAAACCACTCGTCATGGTGACGACCCAACACAACACTTTTTAAAGGACAGAAATTTTATAACATGCCTTTAAAAGATATTAAACAGAAATACACAGACTTATTAAATTATTTTAAAAATTTCAATTATTGCATAAACATTATGTATTCTATAATGCAATATTTCGCATTATGTATTCCAATCTGCAAAAGCTACGTGGCTTCGTTAATTCGTATTTGTTAAATAGTTTTTAACAACGTTTTGTGTATTTCATTCTGTACTGAAATTTCTTGTATTCAAAGTGGATTAAAAGAGTTTGAATTGATGGAAGGACAGATGGTTGGATAGACGGGTGTGTGGGTGAAAGAATGGATAGGTGGCGAATGAGTGGGTACGTGTATGGATTAGGGTGTAAATATGGGCAGGTGTGCGAATGGTTGAACTGATGATGAATGTATCACTGGGTGTATTCATGTATGGGTGGCTGAATGGGTTTATGGATGGGTGTTCGCAAAGATGGATGGATTTATAAATTTGTGTATGAATGGATGTAAAGATGGATGGGTGTATGAGTGGGTGTATAGTTTGACCGATGATGGGTGGATGAATGGGTGAGTGAGTGGATGGATGGATGGTTCACTGAATTAATTATTATGGCTGATGTTATCACCGATATGTAGGAGTAAAACTCGTCATACATACCACAGTCCAGAGGCTGAGATCGTCAACATCGTTTCGGTCTTGAGAAGAAAGTTTATGGTGGCTTGAATGTGTTTGCGCTGCACTTGAAACATGTGCTATATGCAAGGTTGTATTGACCCGCAGGGAGACAGCCCTGCTGTACGACAATACGTCCTCCACGACGACGACCAAGCAGACCATCGCAATGACGATTGCACACGAGCTGGCCCACCAGTGGTTCGGCAACCTTGTCACCTTGGACTGGTGGCGCTACACGTGGCTCAATGAGGGCTTTGCACGATACTTCCAGTATTACGTCATGGACAAGGTATTGTCGTTATGTCGTACTTTCTGTCCTTCGTGAATTACCGTATCTCTGTCTTGTTGTCTCGTGTAACCAACACTCCACCACTAAGCTTTATGTTCGACTCGTGGTCAGACTCAAGTCCAAATTTTCACATTGTTGGTGACAGATGTGTTTTCTCGGGATACTCCCATTTTCTCGGTTTGGTTTATTTCGCGGCTGCTTTATTCATAAGTAGTTAGAAATAGGGGTTTCTGCATCAACTAGCATCCTGGCGGGGAACCACGGCGGATATCTTCTATTTCAATTTTTTCCTTCGAAATTTGCATTTTCCCCAATAAATGTCTAAAAATTCCCTTTTTTCACGTAAAAACCTTAAAAATTTCCCGAATTTCCCTTAAAACCAGCAAAATTGTTCACAAACAATGTTTTAGGCACAATGCGGCTGGCTTTTGCTCAATCCAGACGAATCTGGCAGAAATTGTGCAATTGTCTGCCAGAGTGTGGATTCATTTACAAGCACGCTCTGTCATTCCATGCCAGCATCATCCATCTTGTCTGAAGAAGGTTCGAATTCTTTGCTCCGTCATGCAACTTCTCTCATTCCTACCAGTATCTCTCCCCCACGACCGTTCTCTCTCGCCTGCTCTACCCATTGGGGTATTATCATATTCCTTCCAGCATCCTTTATTTTTTCTCATTATGTCTCATTCCTTACAGTCCACATCTGTTCTATCCCTTGGGAGGTTTTCTCATCATTCCTTCCGATGTCATTTATTTTCATCATTTCCCCTAGCTTGATTTTCGAGCCCTCCATCTTGTATATTCCCCACCACCATCGTTTTCTGCTACCTTGATTTTCTCATAATCCTTCTGGTCTCCTTTCACCTAGGGTCCTGGTGGGGACGAGTCTCATGCTCTGTCATTCCAACTCGATTTTCTCATATTCGTTCTGGTCTCCTTTCACCTAGCGCCTTGGCGGTAACGAGTCTCATGCTCTGTCAATCCACTTTGGTTTTCTCAAATTCCTCATGGTCTCCTTTCAACTCACATACTGGCGAGACGAGACTCACGCTCTGTAATTCCACCTGCGTGACACCGAGCGAAGCCTGCCCATGCATGCTAGCCTAGAGTCGCACCGCGTACATGTCAAGTACGTACCAAGCCCACTTATAAGCATACTTGGCTCTAATTTCGAACCGTTTAACATAAGGCCACCAAAAGCAAAACATAGGTATCACCCCCAACAAAGAAAAGGGCCGCAGGGTCAAGTATGCCATAAGCTAACTTATAAAAATATTTAGTTGTAATTTCCGAACTATTTAATATACAACCACCAAATTCCGGCGAACAATTGGACAATATTGGCCGGATTCATCCGTATTGAGTAAAAGCCAGTTGCATTGTGCAAAACACTATTTTAGTGAAAAATTTGCTGGTTTTACAGGAAATTTTGGACGTTTTTGAGGGAAAAATGAAAATTTTGAGTAGAAAAAGGAAAAAAAGAAAAATTACTGGTGGCTGTATGTTAAACGCTCAAGAAATTACAGCTAACTATTCTTATAAGTGGGCAAAGGACGTACTTGACGCACATGCGGTGCGACTGTAGACTAGTGTGCGTGGGCAGGCTTCGCTCCACGTCGTGCAGTTGGAATGACCGAGCATTATAATCGTCATCACCAGGCTTCCAGGTGAAAGGGGACCAAAAGGAACATGAGAAAATCGAGGTAGCAGCAGACGGTGGTGGTGGGGGAACATCCAAGATGGAGGGCTCAAAATGCTAGAGAGGGGAAAGGGTGAAAATAAAGGAAACTCTAAAGAAGATGAGAAAACCCCAAGGCAGGGGTCAGCAACCTTTCTACCTTAAAGGGCCACATCAGATTTGTGTTACGTCTTGGGGGCCGCATGGTTTATCATACCCATAAACATACGAACAAGGTGTGATATAAGCAGAAAAACACATATTGAATTTAAATTTGTTTATTTCACACAAAACATTTCGTTTATAAGGTACACGATTATAAATTTAGTTTTTTTGTAAATTGAAATACAGATTGAGTATAAATGAAGTTCGAAATTGCATTAAAAATACAATAATAATTTTCGAGAGAATTCAATGGGAAGTTTGGTATTGCATCCTCTTCACAAGCTTGTCAATATCTGGTCTGATTTTCGAAGTTGATACTTTGCTTGAATTTTCCAGATGAACATTAGTCAATCTACTTCTGGTTTTATTCTTGACAAAATTCATTTTTGAAAACAACTGTTCGCAAACATATGTGCTGGCAAAGAGAGACATCATTTTAAGGGCGTTTAACCTGATATTGGGAAAGTTGTCTTTGTCAATATACTTAGAATAGAATTCAGTTAGTCCCAAGTTGAACTTTTCCTTTAAGTCTGAGTTGCACTGTAAGTCTGTCAGTTCCATTTGAAGGTTTCCTGGCACATCACTGACCTTTACACTAAAAGGCCGGGAAAACAAGTCAATTAACTTTTCACTTTTCCTAAAGTCCAAGAACCTGGAGTTAAATTCATCTTTTAGTTCCACTAAAGCTGTGACATACTTGCTCATGTCAAAACCATCACATTCTGACAATTTCTCAAAATGAGTGAAATTGTAGTCCATGAGTTGATCTTGCCACAGATCAAGCTTGCACTCAAATGATTTGATACAGTCAAAGAGGTTGTGAATGAAGTTGTCAGGATGTTGCAATTTTTTGTTTAATATATTCAAATGCATAGTGATGTCTGCGCAAAATGCCAACTCACTTACCCATGAAGGGTTGTTGAATTCATTGACTGACTTTTCTTTGTCGTGCATAAAGGCCTTTATAGCATCTCTCAGTTCAAATACCCTCTTTAACATTTCTCCTCGAGAAAGCCAACGAACGTCACAAAAGTAAGGTATGTCTCCGTAATCTGCATCCATTTCAGCCAGAAAGGATTGAAATTGCCGATGTTTGAGCCCGTGAGATCTAATGAAATTTACTGTTCTAACAACGATGTCCATCACATTTTCGAAGCCTACCTTCTTGGCACACAAGCTTTGTTGGTGTATAATACAGTGATAGTTCATCAAAACATCGTCCCCTTTTCTTTCCTGAACCAAAGTAACTACTCCTTTGTTTTTGCCTACCATTGATGGACAACCATCAGTGGCAATTCCTCCCAGATTTTTTAGATTAAGGTTAAACTTATCAAGCACATTCATTAAACTTTGAAACAAATCAGTTCTTTTAGTGGTGCCTTGCATCGGATGTAGGCTTAACCACTCTTCAGTAATATTAAAATTATCATTGATTCCCCGAACAAAAACAGCCAGTTGTGCAGTGTCGGTGATGTCAGTACTCTCATCAATAGCAATTGAATAAAATACAAATGCAGACGCTTCATCCTTAATAGAATCATTGATATCATCTGCCATATCATCAATACGTCTCAAAATAGTTGTTGCAGAAAGGCTTACTTTAGAAAACAAATTTCTCTGTGATGGACACAGAATTTCAGCGGCAGACCCCAGGCACTCTTTGACAAATTCTCCGTCTGAAAAACGTTTTGACTTTCTTGCAATCTTTTCAGCTACTATGAGGCTTACCTTAACACAAGCTTCAGTCTCAACAGTAGGCTTTTTGAATGAAAACTGCTGGTTCTTGAGATTTTGCTTTAAATTAGAAACTTTATCACTCCGAACTTGTCCTTGAAAAGAGTTGAATTTTGTAGCATGTTTGGTTTCATAGTGTCGTTTCAAGTTGAACTCTTTCATTACACCGATTGACTCATCGCACACTAAACACACCGGTTTCTGCCGAACTTCAACGAACAAATAAGCATCCGTCCAACGTTCTTGGAAAACGCGACACTCGTCACCTACTTTACGCTTTTTACTAGAACTAGCCATAGTTGCAACAAACTACAGCTTGTAATGGTGACTACTGACACAACGAACACGAACCCTTCCACAGTGTTGTAAAAAATTGACCTGCCACGCCACGGCGCGGCAACATGTGAACTACCCTCGCGAACCGTTGAGAGGGAAATTCAAACTTTCGTCAGAACGAACGCCTTCACTCTCGATCACTCGGGGAGGCGACGCACTCCGACAATGACCGAGACAGTCCGAATGCACTCGACAGACACTGACGTAGTATTCGCATACACCAGAAACCTTTTCGTGTTATCAATTAATAGTTCACTACTCAACTCAAATTTTTTACAACTTATTCGTATTTGTAATAATAATTCCTTAATTAAATCAAACCTTTTTGTCGCGGGCCGCATAAAACCGGCCGGCGGGCCGCATGCGGCCCGCGGGCCTCACGTTGCCGATCCCTGCGCCAAGGGATAGAGCAGACGAGAGAGAAAGGGCATGGGGGAGAGAGACTGGAAGGAATGAGAGAAGTTGGATGATGGGGAAATTAACTCGAACATTCTTCAGACAATATGGATGGTGCTGGCAGGAATGACAGAGCGTGCCTGTAAATGATTGCACACTCCGGCGGACAATTGCACAATATCGGCCGGATTCATCCGTATTGAAAAAAGCCAACCGCATTGTGCAAAACACATTTTTTGTGAAAAATGTTGCTGGTTTTACGGGAAATATTGGGGTTTTTGAGGGAAAAGGAAAATCCCGAGGAGAAAAAGGAAAAAAAAAAAATCCAAGAAGGCTGCCGTGACTCCTTGGCTCTCTGCCAGGCACCAGTTGATTTAGAAATCACTGTTCTTAACTACTTTTGTATTTCACCTTTCCCCACTCGGAACCCTAGAGTAGGGTATCTACCTTTTATTAGCGCCTGTCTCCTTTCGAGATGTAGTTGACATGTACACCTACATTTTATTTTCAGAACCCAGGATCTGTCTGGCACTAGGACACAAATGTAATGAGAAATTGTTGAATCATATCCGAATGTAATCCCTTTGTTTCTTCTTCCGCCACAAAGATAGTTTGTGTAACATCTCGATCACAGAAAGTCGTCGAAATTTATCGCGAGTCTCTGGCCACAGAATCTCAGGTCGGAAAATTAAAATGTGAACTTAAACAGTTGTGGCACTTAATAATTTTCATTATCTACTACGGTTACTCACACGTACAAGGTGTCTAAGGCATTACTTCAGGACGATGACGTTCTGGGTTCAAATCCCAAGTGTCACGGTAATGCATGACCTTCTTAGACATAATACAAGACTACTTTAGTTTGTGAGCCGACCCACGATAAGCCTGCTAGCAGAGACCATAAGCAGTAACAAGCATTATAAGAGCAGAATATTGATCACTGGGTATGTGTTTCCAGATCGAGACGTCGTGGCGTATGATGGATCAGCTATTGATGGTCCAGCAGTTGGTGTTCGAGACAGACTCCCTGGCGTCCGTAGCTTCCTTGAACAGCGACTGCAACACTCCTGGAGAGATCAGCGCCAAGTTTGGCGCCATCTCCTACAACAAAGGCACGTGCCGTTATTATTATCAGTGCTCTGGTCTTATTCAGTTCTCCATATAGCATCTCTCCCAACTCTCCCGTATTCTGCTGTTTATTTCATTTTTGCATACCTCCCGTCGGACTTGAAGTGGTCTAGCATCTGAAATATTCGCTTCGTCTCCTTCCATTCATCAAGCTTCCTTAGGTTTTCACCAACAAGCATTCTCTTCTCATCAAGTTTTTAATCCGATTTCTTTACCTTATTGCTAACTAAAGCTGGGATACGAATTGAGAATTTCATCACAGAAATAAATTGCGAACATTAGAAAATTGGAAGTGTAAAATTTCGAATGCCTATATTTCCCTACTGAGCCTCAACTGTACAAAAATTTGGATACGTACTTATTCCTTACAAAACTTTCTAAGAATAAAAATTTACGGAAGGAATCTACACTCCACAAACGTTTTAAGCCCTACAAGGAGCACCCTCCACTTCTTGTGTTGTAGCTGTGTCATACTTGTAGAAACTGCGTTCAGAACTGCGAATGACAATTTACCATATTATAGATTATAAATAGTGTTCATAGGAGCGCATTCCTGTTATTTTATTGAAAATTTTGCTTATCTTATTGTCTATGAGTACCGTATGTTTATGTATGGTAGAATTGCCCTAATTAGGGCAATTCTACCATTAAGCTTGGCTATGTGTAATCGTTGCGGACCTACCTGTCTGCTGAATTGTCCTTGGATTAGGCGCTTCGCTTTGATGGTATCTCGCCCGAAAATCGGCAAAACTTACACTTCTAAAGTCCTGTTAGTTGCCTAATTGGCAGGCGTATTACTTCGTTATGAGAGAACATAACATAAATTATATGTTCATTAAAACATTTCCTTCTCCCACTTTTCTCTCACCCCCGAAGGTTAATTCAATATATTTTCTCCAAAATATATAAAGCAAGCTCTTTTTGCCAAATTAGCAAAGCCCTACCACTTGCAATTAGAAACGCGGAAAATAACGTGGTGATTCGTGAAGTATTCCCCAAATGCAGTTAAATTTTATATTAAACGTGATATTTAAATGTGCATTTCTATAGCAGCATTGCCTACTCACAGCCCAGTAATCGTCCTTGACTAATCTGTATTAGTGTTTTGGATGTCTTCATATTTCCATCAAACAAAATTTGTTCATTTAGACATTAAAATATATATTACATCTTCCGCACACGACATATGCAATTTTAATGAGAACAAGTTTTTGTTTCAGTGAAATCCTAGTTTTTATTGTATACTGAATGGGTTCCACACCCATATTTCTGGTTTTCCGTATCGGAGCTCCGACAATTGACTTTCCTGGCTCCACCTCTAAATGTGATTCATATCACTCTAGAAATAAAACAACAGGGTTATCTACTTTCATATGTCCCAGTAGCTTTCACCAGAGAATAACGTATTAATGTTAAAGTGTACTATTTAAATAACTTTACATAACGATTAAATTATGACACTTTGACGAACATATGTGAGGCGTATATTTTTAATGAGTTACATTACATTATACGACCTGCAGGAATGACATTTGGTACCTCATTAATAAATAGTGTATGTGAACATAATTTTTTGTTCTTGTTTACGTGGTAGTGGTTTTGCTGAAATAGTTGTCAGTCATTAAGAAAAGATAATTTTTTGCACGGATATCATTCTAGACTGCTCTTAATGAGCGTGTCAGTGAGATACATGCCGCTGCCGCGTTTCTCTGCCTCGAACGCGAAAACCCGTTTTAGGTACGCGGACCGCTTAGTGCCCAAAGCCACCATCATCCTCGACGAATTTGTTGTAAACAAACTGTAGTTTACATTTTCAGCTGACTGTATACGATTAAGGAGATGGGTTCGTGCAGCATTTTTAACTTGTCTTTTCCCGTTTCAGGCGCTTCTGTGATTCGCATGATGCAGCACGTACTTACAGAAGAGACTTTCCGGAAGGGGCTGCACAGTTACCTGAACTCATCGTAGGTTTCACAAAAAAAAAACAAGCTGCATCGAAATTATCGTAAATTTCAACTTCTTTTAACTTCAGATAAACTTCAAATATTTTATACTGTAGTGGTTAACGAATTAGGCATTGTATAAGAAACTAATCAAGTTATTACACAGAATCCATACACTTGAGACAATGTTAACGAGTTTCTGCCTTTTACATAAATAACTTCCAAACAACTTGTCTATTTAGAAAAAAACATGGATCGCCTCCGTGGCTGAGTTTAAGGTGCTTTTGGTTAGTGGTGCTCCAGGTTCAAATCCTGGGTTAGAAGTAAATTGCATGGTTTCTGTTAGGTGTGTATTTTAGTTAATTTGATTGGTAAGGTGCCTATCTTTTAGCCTTCCCGCGTGAAAAAGAGGTCGTTATTTAATCCAATATAATCGATAGAGGAAAATGCGGTTGCCAACAAAACTGATGTTTAAGCCTCAGCATTGAAGTACAAGATTCTCAGTCGTATTACAAAAAGCGGTAACACATTAATTCTGACCCGATGGAATATAGGAGGTTTCCAATGGAATATCCCTTGTACACATGAACGTGCCATTATTTAATCTCGGGGTTGGGGATTAATACAAAAAATCACCCACAAATTTATTGATAGAGAAAATTTTGTTTTTTGCTATTTTATGTTTTATTTTTACGAAGCTTTTATTACTTTCTTGCAATGTATGTCCTCTTCCCTTCAACACTGAATGTCTCAATGGATTTTGACAGGCTACAAAAACCGTGTATCCTTTTAAAGCTAATCCCCCATGCTTTACCACGTTTGTACTTTCTTAGTCATTTGAGCAAAATGGTCTTCCTAAGTTCATACTTACGATTTGGCTCAATTGTTATGCTCACCAGTGTAAGAGAAGACTGACAATTGATAGAAAAGTTTATGGTGTCAACCTACCTAATGCGTAATCTGCATTGCAAAGTGTTTGAAGTACGGGTTTTTTATAACAAAAATTACTGTACGTGTTCGTAAACTACTTTACAATCTCTTAAAGAATACAGTTGTCAAGATCTCTTTCAAATTATAAACGTTGCTTTGAAACCCTTACATATAAATAAGTATCTAAAATATATGTCAAAACTGTGGGCAAATATTCAAGACATTTAGAAGAGGCAGAAATGTAAATGAACGTAAGTCCGGAAATGCTTCTGTTTATTTTAAGAGATGTTACCGTGTACAATGAGAGAGGCTGGATCCCTGTTATGTGGAATGCCACATCGGCACAGTACAAAACAAACTATAGCAGAACCCTTAACATCATAGCAGAGTAAACCGCACAAACACAGTAAACATTGCGAAACGTACGGTACGGTGGAGCAAGCATTGGTGAACTGCGTGGAGTTACTGCACAATACCACAGAACACGATACATCCGGAGTTACAGACACCGCGAATGGTATGCACACGATCACCGGTATGGCATTCCACAATACAGGGATCCTGTGTCTCTCATCTTACACGCTTATGGCTCTAGCAATACACAAAAGCATTTCCTGACTTAGGTCCATTGAATTTCTGCCTCCTTTACATGTCCTGAATACATACGCACAATTTTGTAGTGTATTTCAGATACACCGTGCAAGAAATGCCGCCATTTTCAAATTGCTTCAGCTTTAAGAATGTTTATGAATTGCCACGAAACGTTTATTTTGTCTGGTAATTTTCTATCAATAACAAATCGTAGGACGTCCGCTTAAGGCCCCCGCTTATATGGCGCTCTAACTGCGTTGCAGAGTGTGGGAAATACATTGTTTTCCCACGAAACTATTGGACTTGCGTCCAATGCACTAATATACGAAGGGAACACACACTTCACAGGAGGCCTGTTGAGTACTATCAAATGTCACGCACGTTAGAAACACCGTTTCAAAGTACTCCAAAATGACCAAAAATTACTTTTTCAAAGCCCTGTATCTTAAAATATACGCATCAGACACATACGTAACTACTGAAGGTACCTACACTGAACCTTCCACCAATAAAATATTATGGTCACCGCTGAAATGCTCATAGGTACACACAGTGTGACTATAACAGTGCACGCCAGTTCAGAGCCTTGCGCTTAGTGGCGATGGCACACTTGATGCGTGTGTCAGTGTCGCCCTTATCGCTCCTCCGATTCTCGGCCTCAAACGCGGAGAAAATTTCGAGGTACGTGGGAGCCTTAAAGCCTCGTAGTCTAACGCAGCACGGTGAATAAGACTGATCATCAGTTCACTCTTGCACACAGAGACAATGGATATTCTTATCGCTCCCAATATTCTGTAATTTAAGTATTTAAAATCGTAAAATTTATACTGAGTATAGATCGTACGACAGTTGCGCAATAACCATTTCAATGTCCCAACACGGATCTGCTTCTATTCCTACAAAACTGTCGAAACCAGGTGGCTGCGGTTAAGATTAGTATGATTATTTAAAAATAGTGTTTTGATATGTGTGTACACTTAGTATAAATAAAAAGTAATCAAAAACCGTTATAACTGTTTTTTTTCTTAAAAGAACGAGTTGGTTTTATAACCTAACGTAAACAAACGCCACATCACTGTTTCAACTTGCGAGTTTCTGCGTTGTGACGGCAGTTCTTGAGCCAGTATTGGAAACATGCGCGTAAGTCGACAGTCAGTCTACACTCATATTTATTTAATTGTTAAAATAGCTTTAGGTGGGTGGGTGCACCAAGTCCCACCTAAGACATTGCCCTCAGACATGAGCTTATAGATCCGAATCTCGGGCAAGACGACGACTTATGCTTCAATTTTTGTTTCTTAATTTACGTTATCTCCTCTGCTGCCTTCCCGTGACGCAGTCGGTTGGTAAGGCAAGGGTGTTAGTTTAAGTTAGGTCATATATTACTTCGTAAGCCGTCCCCTGACGTTAATAAGCCTTTTCCAATACATTCCGTTAGTTCCTTCTTTCTTTTTTTTTAACAAGCGAGGTAGCACAGTGGCAACATGCTACACTCGCATTTGGAAGGACCTGCCATCCTGATTTTTGCTTCACCGCGGATTAACGAAATGACTCCAGTGTTGGTTCCTACATACAGGACACGGCCGATTCATTCCCCGTTCCTACTTCTCTGAGAAACCGTTTTCGTCTGTAATGAGCTCGCTGTCAAAGACATGTCAATCCCAACATACAAATAGGCTATTCGCTTTTGAATAATGATTTTTGAATGCACAGTTTCAAATTTATATTTCTTCTAATTTTATATGCTTCCGCCATATCCAAATGAGAAATTTACATTGCTACGAACGTATCACTTTTCTTATACGTCAGTCATGTTAAAACGCGAACGTAAAAGTGTCATTAATAAGCAACTTATTACTCTAAAGTGAATAATGCAACGATACACCAACTTGATTTGACAAAAATTTTAAAATTACACTTGCAATTCAACTATTTTACTAAATTCGCTGCCATATAAACTGGTAGCTTGCATGCTAGTGGGTGCGGTATAATATATGCAGTGACTTTTTTCAAAGGTTGATACTGTGCGCGCCACAAGTGGTGGCGGCTCTCCGCCCTGGACCGACGGCACGGCCCGGCCGGCTGCAGCTGCTAGTAGTGTCGGCCCGGCTGTGTACTAATTGTAACCGAAACATTCGGCGTGAATCGGCTAGCTTGAAACTGGTAATACGGAGACTAATGCTTTTAGCGCGGCATTCAGCCTGCAGCCGACTGCGCGCGCACGCATCTCTTCCCTCGCCTAACACAACACGCTCCCCTTAAATTCGCTCGCCAGGACTTATGACGCTGACAGTAGCTAAGGCGCTCACCTTACAGTGAACAGACTTTACCTACCTATCGTTACTAGTCTGCATATATTAATAAGAAATGCTAGTCTTAGATAGTTAGACTTGGGCTGTTGTGTGCAGGCGCTTGGACACGGCGGTGCCCGGTCACCTTTACAGCGCCTTGCAGACGCAAGCAGCGGTCGACGGCCGGCTGGTTGGTGTCGACTCCACAGTCGAAGGCCTCTTCGGCAAGTGGGCGTCGACGGCCGGCTACCCGGTCATCAGGGTCGAGCGCCACTACGAGAATGGCAGCGCCACCGTCTCCCAGGTCACTGTCGCCATACTACCACCTACCGCCAAATTTCGCTAATTTCCTTGTTTCTATTATCAACTTTATTAATTAGGTTTGTTATATCTTATTCGCAATGGCCGAATTCACCCGTTGCCCGAAATGTTTACCCAAAACACGGTGTGGGTAATGATAAACTTCCACTGAGTTTTAGAAAATACCTTCTACGTGTTGTGACGATGGCACTTTCCTCAATAGCAGAAACAATATTGTTTTTCGCTTTGTGGTCATACAAATGACCCACAGCGCGATGTGAATATTCTGGTTGTACCCACAACACGTGTGCTGGCTGTAGTTTCCTAGACAAAATAAATTTTTAAACTAAAGTAGGCAAACCTAACATAACTTTACCTAACCCAACTTAACTTACCCTAACCGTGAATAATGCGTAGGGTGTACAACCAGAATACTCACATCACGTTGTTGGGAAATTTGTAGTGGTGACAAAGCGTAAAGCAGTTTTATTTCTGCCATTGAGCAAAGTGCAAATCCCTCAAAGCGTAATGGGTATTTCCAAATGCTCAGAGGCGGATATAATGGCACATAACGCGTTTTAGAAGTTTATCATTACCCATGCCGCGTTTAGGAAAAAATTTTGACCAATGGACAAATTCGGCGATTGTGAGTCACGTATATGTGTATTCATGTTTTGCTAACTTCATTTTGATATAAATTTATTCATTTATTTTTATATGCCTAATCATTCTTTATTCACTTAATTCATTTAGTATTAGCTAGCGAACCGGCCCGGTTTCACCCGGGTACAATTGAGTTTTACAGTGATACACCAATAAATTTATGTAAAAACAGAATTATAAAATTATTATATTATGTTGGCCTAGGTTTTTAACTGATTACAGCAACCCAAAAGGAAGGAAATATTTTTTACCCGATAGCCAAGAATTAGGGTATTGTTTTTGGAGTGCACCTGTGCAACTATCGCGTAGTTACCACATTTCCGTTCTCCAGCGTCGATGTATGAAAATCAGAAAATGAGTTTCATCAAGTTGTAGCTTTAGAAATAAGTGTACCTAGGTACTACTTTTTTTGCTTGCCTGAGGGATCTTAATCGATCACCCAAGTTAAGCAACGTTCCCAGTGGCACACATTTGGATGAGTGACCGTTTAGTGGCATAACATCTGAGCGCTTCCTGGCTTCGGGCGGCACGTTAAATATTCGGTCCCGATTGTTATCGATTGATAGCAGTCGTTAAGCCATTTGAGATGTTTTTGGGCGGACTGATACCTCTGACACCAGAGGAAGTTGCAGAATTAGGTTTTGTTGTTATTTCACAGGAACCGTACAATTTTCCGGGACGAAACATATCCTATGTCCTATCCAGGACCTAAAGTACCTACATACCAAGTTTCATCAAAATCTGTTCTGCCGTTATGGAGCTGAGTGTAAACAAACATATATATACACACACACACAAACACACACTTTCGGATTTATAATATTAGTAGGATTTATAATATTGTTGAATTTTTTTTAAAAAGTTCTTGATACTGTAACGAAAACAGGCTGCTTCCCCCTAATCATTGACATAACTGCAGCCCACATCGTAACATACATGTGGTAGTGACGTGGCTTAGTACACACTTGACAATTTTCTATACGTCATCACTCATTCCAGCCGTTTACATTCCTACACTGCGAAAGGTTTTCGTGGGATATCCTTAGTAAAATAACTTATCATTCTACCTTTTAAACACTAACTTACACTTAGGAGGTGAATTAAACCATAAAATAAGGTAAACTACTCAGCTTCAAACTTAATTCATATTTAATTGTTTAAGGCTTCCTTTACACATTACTAGAACTCTCACTTTACTAATTACCAGATTTTTTTACATCAAATAGTTATCAGTTTACTGAGCAAAACATTGATTGAAGATCAAAAAATTAAATAAATGATGTGATTCTAGTTTGAGTGTTGTTGCCAGTGGGGCGCTTATTAAATTAACTACACGCCTTGAACCTATGCTGGTCGTCTGCCTAAAGGGAACTTATATTTATCCTAAATGTACCAGCTACTGCCTAACTGTTCCTACGTCCCTCGCAGACCAGGACAAGGGCTGTCCTGGTCTCGTCCCTCGAGCAGGCGTGTGGCTGGACCGATCACACATCCACAGCTCACTACACTTGGTCCCGGCCAATCCTCGCTCCCGCGCAGACACGTGCACACCCCACTGCGCACTCCTCCATCTCGTGATTACTTCCGCGCCCTAGGCAAGGCTACGAGGGCCTGCTTAACTAACTCCGGACTCAGACCAGCCCCCAGGCGTGTACACTAGCGGGTGTCTGGTCAACGACTGCTCTCAACTCTAACTAATGCCTGTCCCCGCTTCACACAACTGCTGAGTCGCCAGACGCCGCATCGCTCTGTGAACCCGGAGGACCTGGCCAACACCCAGCCGAGCACGCATCGCGCCAGCTGAACTGCACGTTTAGCGGAAGTCAAGCGCTCAACTTCCGGGCAGCCGACGTACTCCGCAAGTTGTCAGCTCAACATACAAGTCAAATGTCCCGCTACTGTAACATTTCCGGGTCCCGCATTTCCTCAGCCGTGGCAAAGGAAACGCCATAGAACAGCGACAAATCTAGAACTCAACAATTTTCCAATCTGACAATACATTTAATACTTAATTAATTCAGGTATATTCGCTTATTAACTAATGAATTTAGACCAGTATTAATTTATTCTCATATATATATATATATATATATGAGGTTCACTTAATAGTTATATTCGCTTGTTTGCTTACCGATTTATTTACTTATTCGTTGGTCGCACGTTGTGTTTCCAGAGGCAGTTCTTCCTGACCAACTCCGCGGTCTCTAGTGAGCGGTGGTGTGTGCCTCTGTCGTGGACGAGCCAGACGAACGCCCCTGCAGGATTCGCAGTTACCACGCCCTCCGCCTGGATCATGGACAACCAGTCCAGCATCCTCCTGCAGAATTTCACCTCCAGCCAAGACTGGGTCATCTTCAACAACCAGGAGTCAGGTATGAGATACTGTTGTAGCGCATAAACGTCGTCCTATAGGGCAGTGCTCGCACCAACGTTTAACTTACACAGTGATGACTTGATGATACTTGTCTGCTTTTACTCAGTAAACAAATGACATTTTTCACTTACAATGTTCTTATATTAATCCTTTTCTACTTGTATCAAAACAATAAGCTTCTATATATAACCCTAGAGAACGAAATCGTTTGAAAGGATGGAAAAGTTAAGGAGATTCTGAATTGCTGCCTTTCATGTTCCTGCATAAATAATTTATTTTATGTGGAACAATCTATTTCCAAATTTGTTCTATGGATGTGAGTTATATTATTTTAAGGTCTATACAAACTATGCGAGATTGCTGAATAATAAATAGAATTAAATACAATTTAACTTACAGAAAACAGTTATAATACCTACGTGTTTTANGCGAGATTGCTGAATAATAAATAGAATTAAATACAATTTAACTTACAGAAAACAGTTATAATACCTACGTGTTTTATTTTTTGATCATTTATTTTCGCAGAGGTAAATGAAACCAAATAGTAGCTGGTATCGGTGCAAATTTGAGCAACTACAGAATTTTTATCTAATGCCAAAATTGTTACCATAGAACATTGTTAAAATGCTTTACTACTTTACTTACTACTCTTTCTTCTTTCTTGCTGTCCTGGAGAGATAGTTAATTTNAACATTGTTAAAATGCTTTACTACTTTACTTACTACTCTTTCTTCTTTCTTGCTGTCCTGGAGAGATAGTTAATTTATTAATAATAGACGACAATGTAGACTGTTCGTACAAATAATCAGTACTTTCGATATGTCGATTAAAGTGTCATTTTCTCTCTGAATTAAACTGGAAAAATAATTCCAATAGACGACCGCTCCTCCATTCCGAGTGATCAGCTGACTGATTCTCGGACGACCAATTCCTAGAAGTTTGATAACTTCCACTGGAAAACTGGTGGGTCGAACTGCGTTTCCGACAGCTGACTCGAGAAAATGGAAATTTTTTCTCGCGTCTGTTACTTTTCGTCAGTGATCTGCGTTGATTAGCATTGGTATTAGTCGATTTTTTTTTAAGCACGGAAATATCGTGGTGGGCAGCCCACCCACACCAGTACTTATTTTTCAGGGGACACAGTGTGTTTTGAGTTGAGAGAGAGTTTAAAAACGGTTCTTAGCAGATGAAATTGTTAACGACGTTTAGGTCGATGAAGAAAATCAGATGTCCCGAGAAAATCTGCCGGACATCGCCAACGTCCACCACGGGTGATCATGTTGCCGAAGTCATCAATCACGTTTCCCACATGCGCGAAAATCCACGTGCGACCCCGCCGGTAATCGAACCTAGCTCGCCTTGTTGGGAGGCGTGCGCTCTGGTAGCTGTGCAACTGCTGTCGAGAGGATGGTGTGAAGTATTGAGTGTGCCCGGTCCTGTGTCGGTGCGTAATCATCATTATGGAAATGTTACCTGATTTCCACCGCCACGTTTCCTGGTTCTCTGCGATGGTGATTATCGTAGTGTTCACACAACAGTTTGTAAATATTTGTACATCGGGAAGACGACTTGCATTTACTGCTGATGCCATTTTAATGAAATAAAGAATTATTTGATCTCTGGCGAGGGACTGAGGTGCGATGACGAGAACTTTTACTTGCATAAGCATGGGATCGTTTTCACCCTAGGGTGCAAGGAGCCTAAGGCATTATTAACAAATATGAGGATGTGTCTGAAAGTAATCGTCATAGTTCATAACATATTTGATGCATATTTACAATCACATATTCATGATCTGATCGTGATCTCTTTTATACCCGGCAATAATATCTTTATTTTAGATTTTTTTTTTTTTTTTGTAAATATTCAAGGTGATGTTTTTCCATCGTTCTCGATATCGACGTCATTAGTATTTCAACAATTATTTCCCGAGTATATATATATATCAGGGTCATGGAAGGTATTTTTACATAACACTGTCTCCGTCAATACTGCCGCTAATCGATGCGACGCTGCAATGTGCTGTGAGAATATTCCGCAAATAAAACAGGTTTGTAGTAAGTCATTTCTAATTTATTTACCTAAGTTTCGTCAGCGTATATGAGATTTCGTTCCTGCTTGAAGAATTGCTGAGTTCCGCCCTTCAAGAAATGCATTATTTTAAAGGATAGTAGTTGCTTCGATGTTATGCCCGGCAAAATAGCTGGAGTTTTAAATTAAAAATAAAGTATTCTGACAAAAAATTGGAGTTTTGTGTTTTACAGCTTTGTAATGACAGAAAGAGTGGCAGAAACTAGCAGGTGTGATCTTGTGCGACAATAAGGGTGAAGTGAGGCGTGGATGGAGCTGTAACGAATTGATGTGGAAGGAGTCAGTCTGATCTATCGAGTGTAAAGCAAACTTAAGTCTATTAAATGTCATGTTCAAATGATTTTGATGGTTATGGGTTGTGTGTATGTGTGTTTGAGCGCGCGCGATTGGCTGTAAAACTATTTAACATTTAGGAGAAATGTGTCCAAGGTGGAAATGTAATCTTTTCGATGTTTGATGGAAGTCTGCCAGAGTGGAGAGTGAATGATATCTGGTCCTGTGTAATCATTGCATCACTAGGTAGGGCTGAATGTCTCCTCGACAGCGGTGTCATTAAAGATGGAACCGTCAGTACACACAATCAGTATCAGAGGAAGGAATCGAACATGGCCNCCTCGACAGCGGTGTCATTAAAGATGGAACCGTCAGTACACACAATCAGTATCAGAGGAAGGAATCGAACATGGCCGACGTTAAGGAACCATCCAAGCGCATCCTTGGAGTGATTGCGGGAAACCATTGAAAAAAACTCAAATGGGGATGTCTGAGCCGAGTATTGAATCTGGGCCCTCCCGAATGCACGTACGGTGTTTTATCACGGCAGCACTTCCTTACATTATATAGCAGCAGGAGCATCACCCCACCGTCGCTGGGTTTTCTACGTATGTATGCATTTCGCCTCGCAATTATTTATGTGGATGCCATTCCTGGTCGCGCTACCATCGAATTCTGCTACTTGGGCATTGGATACCTAAGCGAGTAAGCGGAGAAATGCGACATGAAGTGCTGGAAATTATCAAACTTTTCTCGATTGTACGAATACAGACAACAGTTGGTAAGCCGTTGTGGGTCTGGGATATGTGCCGTCTTTCACAGCAACCAATAACAGCAAATAATCCTGACAGCTTGAAAAAAAGTGACCTATTTTTCTACATGCACAAATTCCCTCACTATGGACTGCATA
This sequence comes from Clitarchus hookeri, assembly GCA_002778355.1. NCBI lineage: Eukaryota > Metazoa > Arthropoda > Insecta > Phasmatodea > Phasmatidae > Clitarchus > Clitarchus hookeri. The sequence continues at coordinate 248,943 of NQII01000922.1, read as the reverse complement.
AAAAAGCATTCGCCCGCGTTGGTGGGTTTTTGTTTTTTTACTAATAAGGTCCACTGATGACTTTTTCCTTGCAATTAATAATGTATATGGCAATAACTCGTGATGCCAAAGCACGCGTGGTGGATAGAGAAACCAGATATTTTTCAAACTGATTCGTGTAGTAAGGCAAGCAAAACTGTGAGGCTGAAGTAGTATAGGCATCGTGTAATTTTTCCTTACCATGTTTATTGCTCATAGATGCTGTAAAATGCATGATTATGGCTGTGAAAATTAACGGTGAACAGTTATGTTGAAGTTTACTCATATGCACACTGACGAACGGGATTGGGCTCGAGCTTGCAATGTGTTGAAAATTGCACCCCTCGTAATGTCGTAAGCTGACGTTGAAGCTAAGAAAAATACTTCTGTTCTGGCTGAAGAGTGTTTTCTTAGGCCGTGTGGCGGGCAAAGTGTTTTAGTCATTATCCACGTGAAATAGTTGTTAAATAAATAAGATGGTAGAATGGCACAGCTGTTTTCCCACCGCATGTGAAAAGGAATTCTGTATTATCTCGTGGTTTCTGGTCATCGAATTTTTTTAGTTAGCATTACAAATTTTTTAATTTTTTTCGTATGATTGCGTCTTGCTTGCGTATGAGGTCCTGAGAAGAATAATTCCTCGTTTAGTGGTGTTCTATAAAAATATAAATTTCCTTCTTAAGTGGGGAAAAAAAGAACACGAGAAGTATTAAGAGTTACGTTTTTTATACAGCCCATCCAATTTTTTTTAAAACAATTTTTGGGCTTTTATGCATGAAAAAAATTATTTTGATCTATTTTAGTTAGGTGATCTGTCCATTCTGCCATTCTAGACACGGATATCTTACTCGTTAGTGTTCGCCTATATGACTTACGTAAAATAGCAGCGTGATTTTTCATATACTAGGGGAGTACAAGCTAAAATTATAATAATAATGTAAAGTTTGCAGTCTTTTGAGACGAATCAAGTTGTTAGGGCAAACGGGAACGAGTAAGGACTCGGCCAAGAAACCATCCCGGCATTCACCTCGAATGATTAAAAAAAACATAAATTCGTCTGAACGAGTCGAGAATTGAACCCGGGTCCTCCTGAACATTGGTGGCCCCTGATATTAACTTGTGTGTGCAGATATCATGTTTTTATTATCGTATGAATTAAAGTTGGCTTATGTGAGAAATAAAACATGCTGCTGGAACGACAAGCTGCCCCCCCCCCCCCCCCCCNAAAGCGGCAAAAAAAGAGTTGTGTGCTAGAGCAAAGTCCAATTCAACACCTGGTGCAGCGCGGCTGGACGTGTGCGCGAGATCAGATTACGACTGCACGTGTCTCTCGTTTACTTCTGTAATGGGACTCATATCCACGTCTTTAAGTAAGCTTTTCTCTTATTTGTTTTTAATGCGTCTATCAGTTTAGCCTGCAAATGGGATATTGTGGGCTGTGCGTGTGTGTAGGTGTGTAGGTGTGTATGCGTGTGTGGTGTGTGTATGTTTGACGAATGAGCAAGTAGAGAATGACCGGTTTTCCTCCCTATTTCTCAGTTTCACAGAATCACAATGTATCTTTGGTTTCGCCGAAATATATGAGAAATTTCACTTTTGATTTTTTTTATACGAAAAAAAAACCAAAGTTGGAGTTTTAGCCAGAATTTATTTACAAAACAGATTTGTATATATAATTAGTTTTCTACATTCGAAAGGGATTAACATTACTCAAAAATTGCATGGTCTCCGTAATGCACTGGCTGCAATATGCTATAATTTTTTCGGACTTGTGAAGTCTTTCCTTATGTCTCGAGGTTGAAGGTTGGTGAATGAGAGCTGTATGCGCGTATCTTTGCTGGAACTCGTTCTGTGGTATAAATCTGCATGGTGGACTAGCATCTCGGGAGTAAAATTATGGTTCAGTTCACGTATTTCGTAAAGAGTGAATACTATTGACAGCTGCCGGCGTAAAGGCCACACACATACACATACACATGTTCGTATATCACTTTTCGTTCGGCTAAAGCCACGTAGCAGTGTGTTTGTGACTTTGGACGGTGATGGAAGGGTTAAACGATAAGGGGTGGGGGGGGGGCGGTTTTAGTGCGGATCAGATATATCGCATAATGGAGCGAGCGCACACGAATTTATGTAAATACTGAAACTGTGTTTGCCGAAGACAACAGTTTTTTTTTGTGATTGTGATGGGTGTAGGTACCTTTACGCTAGCGTCTCCTCACGGTGTATAATTTTTTTCCCTGCAAACTTACAATATGTGCATTATTTATGCTTATAAAAAGTTGTATGTACTGACAATGGGTGATAGAAAAATCGCTGATGCATGGAGTAATCATATGGGTATTTTTTTCCCCGCTGCCTAAATTTTCTAATGTACTTATTTTAAACTTGGGAGAAAATGTTTTTAATGATGAGCGACTATGCCTAGATGAGGGAGAATGCACGGGCTACTTACCTGTGCATATCGCATACCGGGAGTTAGCGAAGTAGTTTTAACTCTGTTTTTGGATTTTTCTATTAATGATTACTTTATATAAAGCTGCATAACGCATCCGTACACGGCACATGATTTTTCCAACACTAATAAAAAAAAAAATGTTTTACTGAGAGGGACAATCATGTTGTTTAAAGGGGAAGGGGCACTCGGTGATTGATTTTTCGTTAAGATTTACTCCGAAAAACGCAGTTTGTATGCTTCTTTCTCGTGACGTATATTTGCAGTATGAGGTTTTACAGTATTTTCAATATATTGCCTTTAGATTTGAATACCTTCCTTTCGTTGAATGGGGTAGGTTTTGCAAAGCTGCGTTCGAGCCACACATAAAATTTTATTGGTGGCGTGTTTATGTGGAGAGGCAACACAGATGTTTTGCCCCATTCGAGCTAAACATGTGCAAACATCCTTCGAATACCCGCTCTCGTTGTGGAGGCATAGGTATTTATATTGTGTGTTAATGTAGTTTGGGCCTCCACGAAACCAATGTCATTAACTAACCCAGACTCTGCCACGATTCTTGGACGTGATGGTCGCTGGTACGATGGTGGATACTTATCCTGAACCCTTGGTTTTGTGAGAATTACACTCGTACACTGCGGTGAAGGAGACTGTACGCGATGGATTTTGGCAGGTGAAGGTCCTACAGCTAGGGAAGGTTTTTGCATGCCTCTGCAAGTTATCACGCCTAGCAATTGCCATGCCACAGTTTCCACACTTATATGCCACTCTATCTGCATTATTAGAACATTCATACTTTTCGTGTCTTCGAGCACATTTGGTGAATGCAAACGAAGTGATACAGTATCAGCACGGGTACTGAGGTAACGTCATTGCAAATTAAATCGATGGTAAATATATAAATTTTAAAAAATACTGAGATCTAGTACCGTATTTTATGAAATTACATATTCCTCCAGAGAAAGCTGGCCTTAACGGACACTCCAAATTTGAGCAGATTTTTAATTTCGCGGAAATATTTATGCGTGTTACGTGCAAGCTTCATAATATTCTGCAATCTGATGGAATTAAATATCTGAACTTACCTGTCAGAATGCTAAAAGACGAGGGGTGAGAGAGCGATCTGTCACCTCTGGCAACAGACGAGAAACTGTGCCGAGGGTCGACTTTGTTCCCATGAAATACTTTCCCCTCACTAGCATTCTGTGGCGGACAATACTGTAAACAAGAGCGGTAGTGATAAGGGATTAAGCGATGGTGAATAATTGGTGGGACTTAAGAGGTGGGGTGAGAGGTAACAGAATAAAAACTCAATTGAAATGGTGATTTAATTAGCATTAAATTGAAAAATGTTATTGGCCGGTCTTAATTAAAGATCTTAATACAAGGATATATCGATTAAATAATTTATGATTGTAGGTATACTCGTGATTGGAAATTTTTTTTCAATATTGAAATTACAAATTTACAGATTTTCCTATGACACTAAATACGAGTGCCAGCAGCTCACTTTGTGGCTAAATCGTCAGAATGAGCGGGTACCGGCAACTCGCCTAGCAGTGAAATCACGAAATTAATTCCACCTATGTTTAAAATAGAATCTAACATGAAGGGGGCTGACAGCATCACCTATACTTTAAAAACATAATGAAATATGGCTGCTGCTGGGTGGCTAAATCGGCAGCTATCCTGGTGACGAAATCGTGAAAATAGCGCCACCTTGTTGTTGAAAATATAACCCAACATGGAGGACGCCGACAGCGCAACCTGTACTTCAAAAACATAAACAAATATGGCTACCGCCTGGTGGGTAAATTAATACACTAGTGCCACCTAGGAGATGAATACATATGACATCCAATATTGCAGTCAAACGAAGGGGATAGACTCTCCAGTAATGTATAATCAAATTACAAACAAAAAAAAACAAGATGGCGGACGGTGGCTGTGGTGCCTACGAAGATGGTGGACGACTGTATCTACAAAGATGACGGACTGCACCGACCAAGATGGCAGACTGCACCAACCAAAATGGCAGATTGCACCGACCAATATGGCGGAATGAGTATGTGTGAAGGAGGATGTGATAGACCTCCAGACATTTAAATATTTTAAAATACATTTTAAAATAATTTTTTTAATAACTTTAAATATTTTTTATTTAATTTTTTATACATTTTTCAGAACTTTTTTTTAGTTTTGGAATTTTTTTAGATTTTTCGGTCAAAGATCAATGTCATGGGTCAAGGTCAAGGTCGCCCAGATACAACATGGCGGTTGGTGAAGTCACAACATGGCGGCTGGCTGGCGCCTAGCTCCTACGCCAGACGCCGATGCCCCAGATCATTATAATCGTACTACTCCCCTAATATTTAACAGTGTTAATTTTAATGTGTTAGTAAGATACTAGCAGTATGTAGTGTACCATATTTTCAAAACAATTTTTTTTCTCGATATTTGCAAAGGGTTTAAAAAGTTTCTGGTGCCTAAATTCTGTAAGAGGCGTGAGTCGTTTAAGCCGGCACTATACGATACCCATTTTATGCTACTTTCTGTTATACTCAAGGGCACAACAGAAGCCATTAAAGTTTATATAGCAGAATAGAAGAAATAACGCATTATTTCATACCCAGACGTTGTCTAAAGTGCTAAAAGAAAATTGTAAATGGCAGGTAAATCAACTCGAAGAGGGGCAGGAATACAAATGCAATGAAATGCTATATGTAGGCGCTTTGTTGTGCATCCAAAAGTACTAATATTGTTTCTTTCCCCTGAAGACTGAATTTATTTAGATTTCTAAGTACGAGTACTATTAATGTATGGAAAATAATATAAGAAACGGCACTGTTTAGGTATGGAAAACAAGTTACTGTATTCATATATGTACGACGGATATTTACGCCACTTATTAACACATTGGCAAATTATCTAAACAGGGTCGTAGTCAGGAATGCACTTCGGGGGGAAGGGGGAGATTTCATATTTACATTTTTGGAAAAAAATATGAAAGCTATATTATTACAAATTTATAGTTACAAAATAATTTATAATAAATGAGCTTATATACAGATATGGAACCACGAAATGCTATTAAAATCCTTCATGTTCAAGGGAGGTCATACATTTCTTATTTTAAATTAAAACAAAGTAGTCTATTAGTTTTAAAATTTTATTTTTGAATGTTTTATTTTTATTTTGGAGGGGGGGGTATGTCCCTATATCATCACCCATCCCGGCTACGCACCTCTATTTAAATGTGTATCTTTAATGAGCATAATAATCAATCTTGTGCATTCGTAATTAAACAAGCTATAACGGTTAGAAAGCCAAAGGTAGGCAACATTATCACACTGTTATACTTAAGACCTTTATGTGTGGCTGTTAACATCACTCACACTGCAAAGTTAAAATTATCTACTTTAGAAACCAATCGATTTGATTAGCAAACAACCACAGCTAGTCGATTGCACTGTGCTGTTACTTGCGTATTATTACTTTTAGACAAAGGGATTCTGGAAATAAACGTTTCTTAATAATAACATAAGTTATAAACGGCAATAATGTACTACATTAAAAATTCGTTATGCAAATGAGAATTTAACTCTAAAGCCTACCATTATGAGAACAGACCCGCACACCAGCCCACTGAGCTACACATGCAACCTATCGAAGTCTCGTGTAACAATGTACATACGGTGTAATAAATTTACAGTTGTCGCGTATTTTAAAAAAGTGGTTTCTGTTGTTTCATTATGACCGTATGAATAATTTGCAGCGTTTCCCCTTACTTATGCGTACATTAAGTTTAATTTTGTACATGCATAAGTTTTACAGAACCCGTAATCTTTTCGTAAACGGACATATACGGCTTGAGTTAGTTACACGGGTGTCCGCCTTTTTGTCTGTCTCAGCTTCGTGGTTATGGTAGACATTCAGAACACGTCCTACCGTTGTGGAGATTGGCCTGGGAGCAACAGAGATGGAGTGAGAGTGAGAGAGAGGCTGCTGACTTCCCCACGCAGCCGCCACGACACTATACTAGCGCTACGTGGTGTCCGACCCACGAACTACATATTCTTACCTGCTGTAGTGGTCAGAAAATTTAACCTGAGGAAGTCCACTCTAGCCAGATATATCTTTAGTTAGTGATTTCACTCACCAGTTTCAATTAATTTGTCATTATTTCATCTGCCTCTTTTTTCTCTTCCACCATACCAAGTAGTGTGTAGAAATAATATTGGGGTTTTTATAATCGACCAACAAATAAAGTTGATTTCCCTGAGGATGCCCAAAACGGGTTTGTATTCCCAGATAGGTAGTTTCCTTCCAAATGACAAACAATTTCAAAGGTTTCATCTGTATTATGAAGCACCACGAATTTAAAAATGATATGATTATTGGTGACCGCCTTTTTTTGGTGCAGTAGGTATCATTGGTGCTATCTGGGTTCGATTCCCGGCACAAGCTTTGGAATTTTTTAAGTGACTATGGTTCTGATTCTCCTCCATACTGCGGAAGGCAATGCGAAACGATTGCAGAATCATTCTGTCAAGACACATTATGAGCGCCGCTGCCGCCGTCACTACTGCGTTATAGTCTGCCGAAATCACTCCAGGCAAAAGTTGTGACTGGTCCTTACTACAGGCCATGGTCTATTCTTTCCCTTCTCCTGCTTCTCTGAGCAACTTTCTCCGTCTCCAGTGCCCATAAGACATTAACCCCTATCTATTTATCCAACTTTTTTTTTTTTTGGAATGGAGAAACCATTAGATATTTTAGGATCACATAAACATTACTTTTTGTATTTAAAACTAGCGTCCTGTGTTGAAGCATATGTTATGGTCTGTTGACTGAGTTTGGTTTTATTTATCTTTGCGTCTCGTGTTGCCTCCCGACTTGATGTTTTCACGGTTGATATTTACGATGCGCTTGTAATTACCTGTGCAAATCCTCATCTGGAAGAGGTGATGGGTGTGTTCCAACACTTTGGAATTGTGCTTGTATAAACTGCTCGACATCGCGTCATGACTCATAATATGTTATAGTCTACTAACAGTTTCTTCACACTTCTTGTATCAAACCTTCGAAAAATCACCCCGTGTATATAGATTGTTTGGTTTTTTCCTATATATGCCATGTATCACAAGCGTTTTATACTTCCGTTAAAAAAAGTACCTTATTTTCGGTTGAATATAAATTTAATTTATATTTTAATTATCAATTATAATAATTTATTTTTAATTAGTATGAATAAAACAGCTAGAAAATAGGTGTGTTGTTAATGCCTAGTAAGAAATAGTTCTTATTCAAAATATTATTAAAGTGAGTGCGCACGAATGCGGTGCGTTGTTCCCTTTGAACATGTTTTGTAGATTCTGTTCAGCTTTGTTTGTATGAGGCGGAGGAATATCCTGGAAGTAGAACTTTAACAGGGTTTCAGAAAAGTTTTGTAGTAACCGAGAATGGACTATTTATCACATTGATTACTGCCACTCGAAGGTCTCTTGGTTTTCCTGGTTTAGGAGTCCCAGGTTATTGTGGCTGAATATATGTTGAACCGCTTGCTATCTTATCGTCATAGTTGTTATTAATTGGAATTCCTAGTAAAAAATTTCAACGACTCAATGTCACGTCTGTCCATAATGAAGCAATGCGACTTTCCCTCACAAGGCTGTGCTAGGCATTTCCGTGAAGCTGAATTTCGCGCAAATTAGGCACGTAAGAGTGGGATATCTTTGCATGCGATGAAAGCCAATGGATAAATTACAGATGCTTCTATGTACATTTTTCCTTTCCTTTAGAATACTGCGCAGGAAAGCCATTAAAATTTTGTTTTTAACTGTATTCGTTATTTTTTTCCTTTTGAATATATTTAATAGGATAAAAGTAAACAGCGGCGGCTGTGGATAATAGTTTTTTACCTGTCCTGGAAAAAAATTGCGTTTACAGAAAATTTTTTTACTGGGATACGCGTATACGTGTAATCACTGATTTTACAAAAAATATTTTACTAGGAAGTCCTCGTAAGGATGTTTGTTGCCTGGTTGAGAATTTGGTATAGGAAAATATATGCTAGTGAAATTTGGATTTTTGAAGTCAATTTTTAAGATTTAAATGTGAAACGAAAACCTTAGTGCGATAAGTGATACTCTCGAGCTCTGTATCGAGGCAAATAAAACAAATTGTGTTTCAATAATTTTTTTTTTTATTATTAATTATTCTGATTCCCCAGAAAAACAGGATATACATTAATGTTACAAAAGGCTTCTATAACAAAGAAGCGCGTATTTTTCTGCTCAAAAAAGTTCTTGGTAGTATATATCTACCTTCAACAGAAACGCTAAAAAAACCGAATTTCATTATCATGTATTTCCCTATACCGAATTCTCAACCAGGTAACAGCCTAACTATCCCGTCTACCTGGCCCTTGAATTGCGTCGCAGAGTGATTGAAATACACGTTATACCACGAAGTTATTACACGTGCCTCCAATGTTCTGTTCTACGAAAGAAACACTCAAGTGAGTTGTTGAGTGCTTTCAAGACGCCACGCTAATAAGAAACGCCATTTCAGAGTACTGCAAAGTGGCTAAATAACGGTTTTTTCAAGCACTGGTGGTTCAAAATGTACGCATCATATATATATATATATGATGCGTACATATATATAACTTCTCAAGGGCCCTGCTTTGAACCTTCCTACAGACTCTCCACCAAATAAATAATAAGTTCACCGCTGGAAGTGCCATAGGTACACGTAGTGTGACGAGAACACTGCACGTCAGTTGAGAGTCTTGCACTTAGCGGCGATGGCGCACTTGACGTGCGTGGCAGTGTCGTCCTTATCGCTCCCTCACTTCTCGGCCTCAAACGCTGAAAAAAAGTACCGTGGGTGTAGGTAGAGGGATGTGTGCAGAGAATGCAGCGTGAGCAGGCAGACACTCGTGTTGCAGGCTACTACCGGGTGAACTACGACGAAGAGAACTGGCGCAGGATCTCCGCACAGCTGGACAGCGGTGACTACGAGCGCATCCACGTACTGAACAGAGCACAGCTGCTCGACGACGCCTTCAACCTGGCGAGGGCGGGCCACCTCGACTACCAGGTCGCACTTAACGTGACGCGCTACTTGGGCAGGGAGAGGGACCTGCTGGCATGGTCAGCAGCCATCAGGGGGCTGTCCTTCCTCAACACCGTGCTCGCCGGCAGCGGGGCCCACGAGTACTTCAAGGTCACCACGCCCAACTAGCACTCTAGACAAAACTGTCTCAAACAAAAATTACCTTAAGCCCCTGTCACACTGTCATATTATTCCATGGAGAGTGGAGTAGAGAGGTTTGGGTGGCTCTTAACATCGGTCTTGAGTGTCTCGTTTAAGGGTGAAGCGAGGTGAGTATGGAGCAGCGCCTGGTTGAGAATGAANGGGGGGGGGATCTCTGAGAAAACCCGCCGACCAGTGGCATCGTCCGGCACGATTTTCACATGCGAAATTCCAGAAGCGATCCCACCGTGAATCGAACCCGGTTCGCCTTGGTGGCAGGCAAGTAGTCTAACCACTACACTACAGCGGCCAAATTTTTCCGTCAAACCCTTTCCAACAAATATGGTTAAAAAACGTTTGAAGGTTGTGGGGTCATTAAAACATCTTAATTGTCACCATATTTATTAATCTGCAAAATTTCATAATATAACTCATGTATAGGATCTGATCTAAATTTTATCGAATATTTGACGAATTTAGCAAGTCAAAATCGTGCACACAAAAAACAGTTTTCCGACCTCAATCAACTTAAAAATTGTGACAAGTAACTATAAACGAAATACGGTTATGGATGTGATGAACTAATCTAACATATTGATATCAGGACATGAATGCTGTTGAAAGTTCACTTAAACTAAAATTGTACAAATAAGACACAATTATTTCATCGCGCAGCAAATATGAATGATAGACGAATTTAAAGTTTATTTTGGAAGTGAAAATAATTAATGAAGTCATTAATAATTCTACTAACTTTGAAAATTATGTTTAAATAAAAATCAGACGAAAAACTGCAAATAGAGATTATAAAAATGCGGCATATTTTCCAACAAATTCAGTATTATTTGACTTAATTGGATTGATGGCAAAATTTGATGTCTATCATTCACTTATTTTTTAAAAAGAAAAGTTGACAGTGACACGGAGGTATTTCGTTCAACTGAATCATTGTGTTGATTTTTGTGCTTTACGACGTACTGTCATTCCCAGAAAGGTTAAATACGTCTGGATCTCTATGAACGGAATGTGTTAAGCTGAGGTGTTGGGCACGAACAATCTGCTCGCCGCCACATGAGCACCACGTCATAGCGAGCACGGCCAGAGGACACTTTAAGATACCTTTATAGTAAAGCAGGCTTAACAGCGTTTTGAGTGACTCAAAACTAGCTTTTCGCCCGGGGCTTCGCTCGCGTGTGCTGCACGAAATAAGTACAGTACTTTTTAGTTTCTATTTGCACATCAATTCCCCAATTTAAAAAGTATATTTTTAATTCTATGTTAATTGGGAATTTCTTGGGGAAACATTTCATTTCTTAGGTGTTGTATTGAAGTTCGAACATGTCTTGTTATTGGCACCATAAATCAAATTAACCCCAAAATTTTCGTGATACCAAGACCAACAGTTTGGGTTGTTCACTAACGACTGAGTGAGTTAGAAATTTTTCTTTATATGCGGATATAATACGTACAAAGAAATACACCATAGCACGACGGTGGCAGTGATGTCACCTGTAACATCCTCCTAATTATTTCGTATGCGAAGCCCTGGAACGGATTCTCAGGGGTCGGACAAGAATCGTGAAGGTGAGAGGTTGGCTTACTGACTGCACTGCTACTGAGAAACCCTTCTGTTTCTATACACTGCCGTCATTATTTTCTGTTTAGCCGGAAAAGAGCAGTTTCTATAGAGTATTCTTGTAAGTTTCCTTAACATTTTGACTTACATACCCACACATTAACTAGCATTTAAGGCAAGCTATAAGTGCGTCGTAGATCAACTTCTGCAGAAATAGTATCTCTCTCTTTCTCTATATTTCCTGATGAACCAGAGTCCTATAAAGGTCCAACCATCACCGGATTTGCTTAATGTATTGTGCGAAGTTCATTAGCCCTCTATCAGCATATCGAGTACAGGGTTAGTTTTGTTCTTAATCATTGCAATATTCATTTTAATGTTTGTACGAAAATGGTTTTCGTTTCGTGAATTTATCGTTTCTGGGGTGTAATGCTCTTCTTTCAATGGTAGTTGTGAACACTAGCGGTACAATGCAGTTTATTTGCGGGATGTTCTTTCTTCTGGTAATCCATATTTTCATACTAGCTCTACTAGTGCTACACTTAAAAATAATACTCAGAGAGTTGAAGTAACTTACGTTAGTAGTTGGAAATAGTATGTTTACGCGATCCTGGCGTCCAGGCGGGTTTCGGGCATTCATGGCAGCCATCATGTATTTTCCTTTTTTTCTTAAAAAAAAATCCTTTTCTTTCCTCAAAAATACTTAACATTTCCCGAATTTCCCGCAAAATCAGCAAAATTTCCTGCAGAAATTTTCCTTACCTAAATATATGAGTCACTCAGTCCGAAAATAGGATAACTCCACAATGAGGCTCGATGACTCCATTTTGGTGATGAGGGGTTGAGGGGTCACCCTGAAATACATTCTCTGTCATTCCATGCCAGCACCATCCATCTTGTCTAAAGAAAGTTCGAGTTCATTGTCCCATCATGCAACTTCCCTCATTCCTTCCAGTCTGTCTCTCTCTCACCCACGCCCGTTCTCTCTCGTCCGGTCTACTCTATCCACAGGTTTTCTCATATCCCTTCTGGTCCCCTTTATTTTCTTTCTCTTTCATTTTACGTCCTCCATCTTAAATCCCAGCGCTCGCCGCCAGTCGGTTGCTGTAGGCGAACATCCTTAATTCGCGCGCCCGCCACCAAAGCGTGCGAAGTACTAGAACACTCGCCCTTACGCAGACCCGTTTTGACACAAGTAAGCTCAAACAATTTCTGGTAGCTATGCAGTTACGATCCGACCACCTTTCGTTTGACAGTCCGATGTCTAGACAGCACGACCACCATTGCATGAGGAGTGTTTGGAGATGAAACAAAGTAAATAATCGCATCAGCCTTCGTACTCCCCAGATAATAAACTCGTCATCACGAAAAAAGGGGATGCTTAATGTCGAATATATGTAGAAAAAACTGCAGGAACGACACACACTTGCACACATATTTATATGTGTAAAAGTTATAAATAAAAAAATGTGTAGCACTTGTGCTATGCTTATTCACGTCCGCATAAGCGCTGGCAACAATAAAAACTACATTCGCATGTAACATGCGTCCATATACACACACACATGCACAATTGCACTCCAACCCACATGCGCTGCGATCATGCATCTGTATATGGCCCGTGCATTCAACGTGGCACAGAGCGAAGCCGGCCGACGCACACTAGCCTCGAGTCGCACTGCGCACGTGTCAAGTATGCCCTTAGCCCATTTGTAAGCATACTTAGCTGTAATTTCCTAACTGTTTAAGGCACAGCCACCAAATTCAAAACATAAGCTTCGTTCCCAACGTAGAACAGGGCAGCAGGGTCCATTAGGCCAGAATCTCTCTTATATGCATAGTTGACAACCATTTCCCATCCGATGCAGTCATAGTCAACAAATTTAAATAGTACGTATTGTTACGAACTAGCTTTTCTTGTCAATTCGCACCTGAAAGGGGTTTTAGGCGAATCTAAATAATGAGTCCTGGTTAAGTAGAGCACAGCAGTATAAGATGGGGTTTATTGAACATGAGGGTTATATAATATATATTTACGTGACTATTGATCGGAGGAGCTTAAATTTAATACCATGATGCTAATTAACTATAATATTTTTTACTACCGCACGCCATTCCTATTACAATAAAATTGGAAATACCCTATCTCGTTCAGGTTGCTGGAGGCTGATTATAGAAGGCGGTTAACGACGGCCGGAAACACCAATATCCATGTCTTCTTGGTTCACTGCCCCCATGACAAAATACCTCGCTCCCAGTGTTACGTTGGCATATATCGGGCGCCTTGTTTAATATTTTCAGCCCCGTTCACTGGCCGATGCAGGAGGTTTCTGCAACTGTCTTTCGCAAGGTGTTATTGCAATCATGTTTGTGCCCTGGTTCAATGTTTGAAGGAGTGATCAGGCAGGCCCGATCACTTCATAACAGTATCGCTCCCAGCGTAGAACAGGGCAGCAGGGTCACTTATGCATTGATCCCACTTATAAACATAGATGCCTGTAATTTCCTACCCGCGAGAGCCGCGACCATACAATTCATATCCCCAGTATCATTCCTGGATGCAATCAATACCATAAGGATAATTAAGGCCCTAAGTCCTGTTATAAGCATAATAGGAGGACGAAATTTCTGAACTATTTAAGTTCGGCTAACATGTAATAGTCAGTCATACATGTAAAGAAAATAAAGGCAGGTTTATATACAATTGCATTGCAAAAATGCCTCAGTTCTTAGTAGTTACTGATGCATGTTGGAATGTAGGAGACCTGAAATACCACACATACGCACTGGTCCGCACGCACTCGTCAGTCACCCACCACCACGCTCGTAGTGTGCTGCCGCAAGTGTTATATATATACAGAAATAAACGTTAGGCCGGGTAACATGCAACAATCATCCATACAGGAAAAAAAACGGTGCTTACAAATGCGCTGCGAGCGTGATGCAAACAGTCGTAGGTAACAGCAGGATACGCAAACAGTCGTAGGTAACAGCAGGATACGCAAACAGTCGTAGGTAACAGCAGGATACGCAAACAGTCGTAGGTAACAGCAGGATACATATACAGTAATCCTAGCGACCTGGCCCGGATTCGCACGGGACCATTTAATTTTTACAGCGATGGACTAATAAATAAATTGGGAAAAGACAATAACAATATTATATTATAGTAAATTAGTCAACTACTATCATATATAACATACAAACATACATACACGTCACGCCTGTCTCCCAGAGGAGTACAGAGATTATGGACCACCATTTACCACTATCCTGATAAACCTACCTCCTTCGCTTTATCCACATTAATACATCTCTAATATAACAATATTATGTGATAGTGGCCTAAAAATTTATTTCTATACAACATTAATTGTTTTGCCTCCGACCGCCAGCACAAAAATATATCTGTTTGACGTGACACGTGAAAGGGCTACGAATAGTTGTCCGTGTGAAAAACATGCTCCATTCAGATCCTCTGCAGCCACATTAAGTGTTTGACCCTTTGCCTTATTTATGGTCATACCAAAACAAACTCTTATTGGAAATTGGACTCTTTTTAAATTAAAAGGCAAATCCGAGGGAATCATTCGTATTGTAGGTATTAAAACAGTTTCTCCGGTACCGCAGCCATTTAAATTAGTACCTTCAATGAGATAACTTTTTAAACTTTTTATTTGTAATCGAGTCCCGTTGCATAATTTCGGTGGATTTCTATTTCGCAATAAAATTATGGCAGCTACAACTTTTAAAGTCAGTTTGTGTGGTGGCATGCCAGAAGGATTCAATAAATTAAGAAATTCTGTAGTATAGTGCACAGCTTCTTCACTGTCGAGTACTGTATCTACTAAGTAATAGACTTGTGTTTGCGCATTGAATTTTGCGAGCACTAATTCACTAATTTTTTCGACTTGTTCATTAGTAGGCAATAACATCGCTATTTCTTTGAAAGACGATAGTGTCTTATTTGAAAGGTCGTGAATTTCAGGGTATACGCTATCTATTAGTTGATGGTGGTCGGTGACTAAAACACATATATCACTACTGAGAGAAATTTTCCACAATCCATTGGAAGCTCTCCATTTCCGACTTTCAGTAGCATGTCAGCATGCTGTTATCTTCTAAAGACATACGTACTCTGATGTTTGTTTTGAATGCTAGTTTTGGTACGTTGGGCCAAAGATACGATCTTTTTAATGATGCATTGACTTCATCAGCTCTAGTTCCTCTCACCACCACCGGCAATATTTGACGAATATCTTCTGAGAATAACACCGTGCCCCCACCCATTAGTGTATTTGTATTTCTTAGATCACGTATGGCCCTATCCAGAGCTTCGACGGAAGTTTTATGCGATCTAGCAACCTCATTCCAAACTATCAATGAACAGTTCTGTAATAGTTTAGACGTGATACTTTGTTTTTAAATGTGACATACGCTTGTACCAGCATCACAAACGTTCAGGGGAAGTTTAAATGTCGCATGTGCCGTTCTTCCTCTTTCTAAAAGAGTGGCTGCGATGCCAGATGATGCTACAGCAAGGGCAACATTACCGCTTGATCTAACTTTAGTGAGAAGCAAATTAATTAAGAAAGTTTTACCTGTGCCGCCTGGAGCATCGAAGAAAGCATCTTGCCTTCTTTGTTTGTTATGGATAAGAGCAGGGCATCATAAACTGCTCTCTGATCGGGGTTCAGACTTGGTTCTTTCTGCCTGAGGGTCTGTAAAAGCCGAGATTGATCATACGCTCTCTCTCTCAATAATTCAGCATTGTTAAGGTCTGAATTAGCGTTAACTGGAAAAGGAAGGCCAAAATCGGTGATGGATTTGCCTGCTAGAGATTTTACCATCTTGTTTACTTCAATTAACCCTTCATCGAATATGTTCTGCTTATTATTTAAATCTTATAATCCTGACACCCTCCGTAGTCGATGTAATATATCGTCAGACATACATTCCCGATAGTTATTCCAAAGATTTGGCAGAAAGACAGTGAATTTTACGTTTGTTTTACTGCGTAATTTAAATTGTAAATACGCTTATTACTACTTTGCGTGTGGATTAAAGATGGAGAATGTAAAAAGCAAGAGAGAGAAAATAAAGAAGACCAGAAGGGATATGAGAAAAACCAAGGGATAGAGCGGACGAGAGAGAATGGGCGAAGGTGCGAGATAGACTGGAATAAATGAGAGAAGTTGCATATTGGGGTAATTAAATCGAACATTCTTCAGGCAAGATGGATGGTGCTGGCATGGAAAGAGAGAGCATGTATGTCAGAATGACCCTTCAACCGCTCATCCCCAAAATGAAGTCATCGAGGCACACTGTGGAGTCATGCTATTTTCGGACTGAGTGAGTAATAAATATTTCGGTAAGGAAATCTTCAGCGGGAAATTTTGCTGGTTTTAAGGGAAATTCAGGAATATTGAAGGTTTGTAATTTAAAAAAGGATTTTTAAGAGGATGAAAATAATTTTTGAGGGACAAAAAGCGGAAAAAGGGAAATCCAACATGGCCGCCATGAATCCCCAATCCCCGCCAGGATCGCGTGAACATACCATTTACTGCTACTTACATTCTTCAGACTACATGTACTCTAAAACTCCCAGGTTCACACACTAGCATACAACTCACCGAATAACTACTCCGCCTTATAACAAACGATAAGCTTATGATTATCCTATTATGTAAAGTTCCCTGTTTTATTAGTGATGTGTATTGATTTATATAAGCTATTCATGGTAAAGCGAGCAATTTATAAATTTACGTTTGATAAATAATTGCACGTTAACTGAATATATGCCAACCTACAAAAAGGCAAGCAGGCTTACAATTAAGTTAGCAGCTAATTAAGTAAACAAGTTTTCAAGTTTTAGCGTTGTACTGTGAATGCAATATTCAAAGTTTTGGAAAATTAAGTTGGTGTTTTTTTCTTCGTGCACATTAGCCTTATGTACTTACATATTAACGGGCGTTCAAGACAAGATACAAACTACTAACAATTTTACGTTTTCTCTTAACTGACGCATGAATAATGTGACAAGGCGCACATCAATGCGAATGTTACATACAGCGGAAGGATCAAAACGACTAAATGGGGCCGCGTTGGTGTAGTGGTTAGACTACTCGTCTCCCACCTAAGCGAACCGTGTTCGATTCCCGGCGGTGTCGCTCCCGGACTTTTGCATGTGGGAATCGTGCTGGACGATGCCGCTGGTCGGCGGGTTTTCTCTGGAATCTCCTGTTTCCCCGCTCTTTCATTCCAGCGCTGCTCCAATCTCACCTCGTCGGCTCTCAAGACCTCGATGCTAAGAGCCGCTCCAATCCCTCAACTCACTCAATAAAGCAAAGACGTGCAAGGAAGGGCGTGTGTGAGAGATGTGTAAAGACAATGGAACGTTGGTGTGGCAGGGTTACGTGCTGGGCGCTCTGCGACCACTGTACGAGGAGGTGGGGTTCCGCGACGACACCGGAGACCCGCACACGACGGTGCTGAGCCGCGGCAACGCCCTCACCTGGGCCTGCAGGCTCGGCCTCGAAGACTGCGTGCAGCGTGCCAACCAGACCTTCTCGGCATGGCTCACCTCCGCCAGCCCCGACACAAGCAACACGTACGTCACCTGCGCTCAACGCCTCTTCACACGAAACCAACCTAAACCGCCGTTACTTCCAACTTTTCTGAAGTCCTGCTTATGTTCTGCTTCCAGGATATTCCTCCGACTCATTCAAACAAAGCTTACATAATTACACAAGGCGGCCAACGCACCGCATTCGTGTGCACTCAGTCTAATAATATCTTGCATATGAACTATTTCTTACTAGACGATACTTACACGCCTGTTTTCTCTCTGTCTTTATTCATATTTGTTATAATTGGAATATTGTGATTTGTAGATAAAATTAAAGTAAAATTTAAATTTAACCTAAATATGAAATTATGTTCTGTTAACAAAAGTATAGAACGCTTGTGCTACATTACATATTTAGGAAGGAACCAAAGACGTCACACATAGGGTGTATTTTAAAAAGGTTTGATTCAAAAAGTGTGAAGAAGTTGTAAAGAGACTATACTCTTGCCATGCCATTTTTGTTGGTATGACGTCTCAAACCCCAATGCATTTATACAAATATAACTAAATATACATTTTACAAGCCAGTTTTAAGCGTTTTAAAATTACTACAATTGTTAGGAGCTGGGACTAATAAAGAGGCAAGCTACTATAAGTAGAATTATTCCAATGAAAAATGAGGGATTTTTACATACAGAATGTTGCAAAATTGCATGTCAATGCTTCGGGAAAACATTCCTCACAACTGGAGGATGAAAAAATATGTTGTGAACATAGGTCTGCAAACGCTTCGTTTCTTTACTACAGCTCGCAATATATAACGTACAGTGTATCGTCCACGGACTGGATCATCTTACTGCGGAATACCATCGCAGCTGTAATTGGCAGCCCCGTACCAGCACCCGAGGAAACCTGATTTTAATCCACTAAACTTTTATTTGTGGGGACACTTATAGGCACTTGTGTATGTAACCCGATTGGACGGTGGATACACTTCGTAACCGTATTGTGGCGGGCTGCGAAACAATCAGGACTACTTAAGGGATTCATCAACGCATCGCGGAGTCAATGCAACGGCAGGTTGATGCATGTGTTCGTGCTGATTGAGGGCATTTTGAACATTTCCTGTATTGCCGGCGATAAGTTTTCACGCATGTGAACTCTACCTTGTGCAGTTCCTACTGTTCTAGGTGTAGTATCGTGGTGTGAGCTGTCGTGTATCATGCAAACGGACGCTGCGATGGCATTCCTCAGTAACATGATCCAGCCCGTGGGCCATCTGTAGTAAAGAAACGAAGCGTTTACGGACCTATGTCCATAAAACTTTTTTCATCCTTCAGTTGTGAGGAATGTTACCCCCAACTATTGACATGAACTTTTCAACATCCTGTAAACGATGACTAATACTTTGAGCGTTTTGGCGGGAAATTAAATTGCACCATAACACACTAAACTGCTCACGAAAAATCTAATAATATAAGATATAAAGATACAGAATCTGATATATGTGAGTCTAGTACGATGACCGGTTAATATCAATATAATTATTACTTAATTAAAAATTCGTATATTTAAAAATTTTACATATAAATATAAATATATTTAATTGTGGTAAGTTTTTGAAAATTAACATAAGCAGTGAGAATGATACTGTGTAAAGTAAACAATACATTGCTAATGAAAATTCACTTGCATATAAAGAACATATATGTATATTGTTAATTTATTCGGTTCAGTTGTTATTTTAAGAGTTAGGCTACTGTGGCGTATAAAATGCTTTTATAAGGGGGGAGGGGGCCTTATAAAAATCCCACACGCACGCTAATTACCGAAGGGTAAATACGGAAAAAGGGAGTGTAAATAAGCAATAACTAGTATCACTTAATGGACTCTGTTTCGTTAAAAGGAGCAAACAGTTTACCAGATTCATTGAACGTACCTTAAAATAATGTTTTAATCCTCTTGTCTGTTGAAAGTTCATATTAAATGCTGCAGCAAAGCTTATGAAACGAAACGCGGGGAACTGTCTGTTTGTTTTAGAATCCCGCCCAACTTGAAGATGGTGGTTTACTGCACAGCTGTGGCGTATGGTGGAGAAAGTGAATGGAATTTTCTGTGGACGAGATACATTAATGCTGAACTAGCTGGAGAAAAGGTTCTCATCTTAGCGGCGCTTGGTTGCTCCAGAACAACGTCAACTCTGAACACGTAAGAACGTTGCATTATGTTCATTGAGAATATGTGTGTAATGCACCACAGTTCAAACTGTGATTTCAGTCTGTGAAAATGGTATTGACAGGCAATTCTGTTAGTTAATGACGATTCAGTGGAATGCACTAGGGATTCACACCCAGTTAGTTATTTTTGTTGCAGCCACAATATTTTGTTAGTATTCAACGTGATAAATTCTTTTTGTGATAAGCATTGTATTATTTAGTGGTCAGTACTAATCTAGTGTAGCAACTAAATATTATTTTGTTATAACTTCAAAATTATTTGGCAAGGTGACTTCTCTACAAAATATTTTTCTCCGGCCGAGTCTTTGTAACCAATATTATTATCTTCCTGAATTATGCATTAACAAATTTTATTGAGGTTGTTTCAATCCACTTTCGGTTAACTGTAAGACCATGTCTAACGCAGAAAAGTACAAACCAGCTTTGAATTTGTACTTTGGATTTGGCAGTGCCTCATTGTTGTTGCCTCATACAGAAACTGACTTTTTTTCTGCTTATAGCTTATTCTGTCTGTATGTGGTAATAGATATATATATTGTGCCTTTGCAATATTTAAAGTTTTCGTAGAAACAGTTTGGAAACTTTGTGCACATCTGTAGGTACAAGAAAATACTTAGTTATCTGCAGCTCTCTTGCGGCTTAATAACTGCAAGCAAATACGGTGGGATGATTTCTACAATCAATGACATCGCCGTCTTAATACTGGTTTGCAGAACACCCGTCACAGTTCACTGTTGTTCATTAATTAGTTTATTGGCTTTTGATTGCACCAAATGGGAATCAATAAGAGAAGCACGAATATGTTAAGTGAAGCGCCTAAAAAATTTGCATCTCCACTCCCATAGGGGACGCTTAAAGTCGTGCCCTCTCCTGTTTTGGAAACGTTGCTTAACCACTGAAGGTACGTATGTTAACTGATATAGTTGACAGTATTAGTATTCTCAAGAATACTAACGGAATTATTTAGTTTAATGTGATAAATGACTTCACTGATAACGCTAAAAAGGAAATACATATTCGTTTACTGTTGTTATCGTTACTCTTCTAACATAAAGGAGGAACTGAGTAACTGGATCCATCAACATTTAAACAAATCAGGGATGAAACTCTTATGTATGCAAATGCAAGGCTGGCAATGATATAGTGATAAATTGAGTGTAAGGAGGTAGGGGCAAGACATTTTGAAAATAGTGAACATATTATTACAAGACGCCTGAGGCGCGTATTCGAGTACGTGAGGGATGGCCTAAATTTAATTTTAAATTATTTACATAGTGGTTATTTACAGCATTAAAATATTTATCTCCCCACTATAACTCTTGTTATTCTCAGTGAGCGCAATATTTAATATTAATCTTAATTCTAATTGAAGTCCTTCTCGATGTGTCTAGAGTGACTGAGGTCACTTAATTAACACTCATTATTAACACATGTCCAGTGTGTCAGTTGCCATCATTTTAAATGTCTCACACTCACGCATCCAGTTCAATAGGTCCGCGTGTTAGTAGCACCGTTCACTCCACCGACGCTCACAGTCCACAGATTTTACTCCAGCTTGTCACTTCAGTCGTCACTCGTTGCTCTACTGGCTCGTCATCTATCGCTTAGGGTCGCACAGTTGCCCATACTCTCAACTCTCAAAAACTCTCGTCTCAGAGTCCTTCGCGGCTGAAATAATCTCGGTGGCCGAACCTGGAATGTTCCCCGCATCACGAGTCTCGCTGAGAGAGGCGATGACAATGACCCAGAATATTCTTTCAGATAACAGCAGAAATTCAATCTGCTGGAGACCAGGAGCACACGAGTTGAAATAGGCTTATCGCTGAGGCAAGCAGTGGTACATGTGGAGGAGGCCTTTGAAGATCGCCGCGCTGTTATATCATAACTCTGGCCTCCAAATATTCCTTCGCTCTGGCTAGCAGGACGGGGCAAGGGAAGGAGATGCAGACCAGCGACACGTAACAATATGTACTAGTGTTGTTGTTTCAGTTCTGCTCCTCTGGTTGATTACGTACAGACAGGTACCAGAACGACCACATGTTGTACCATATAGTTTCCCCGAAGGCTCAATTTGATAATCGCCTATACACAACAAAAAGCAATTGGTGAACAAGGGTGTCTGAAAGAAAAATATTTTGGGACATGCAGCATCGCGAAACTAATTTTAGCTTCAAATGATGTTTGAAGTTATTAACAAACTTGTAGAGCGTAAAATTCTCCACATATTTGGTTTTAGGCGATATGTTATATAATTAACCGTTCTCGAGATAGAGCGCGAAGAGTGCGAAGCGTCTATCCGTATATAGGATAACGTTATATCATCTGTGGAATCCAATGCATTGTACAGTTTATAAAACAAATTATTAACTGAAAATATTATAATTATGGAGAAACGTAAATTACTTACTTATTTATAACTAATATTTTTCAATATTATTCACAAATAAGACATCCGTTTCATAATATTTAGTTAATTTATATTAATAATATGTAGGAAAGAAATGAAGTATTTCTTTTTCGAACAGTGTAAATGCTTGGATATACCTACCTATATTAATTTCCCGAAACGGCGCCCCTAACGCAACCAATTCTATTTATATCATAGTAAGTTGGGGCAGATGTTCATTTGTTAAGACCGTTGCAGCAGCTCGACAGCATATGTATCGTATCTACTATCAGATCCAAACTTGGTTAGGGAAAGAATTAGAACGCGAGGAATGTGGGTGGATATTGCAAAACGAAATCCCGGAATCCACAACAACATTATTACATTATTACTACCAGCGCCAAAAGAATTACTCAGTGCGATCGTCTGCAAATACGAGAAAGTCTGTGGTGCGAGTTGTGGAAGTAGAAAAGTAGGGTTGCAATGCTCCTCAGTTTGTACCTGAAGTCCTTGAAGCTTTAGAGCCGAATATAACAAAAACAAATCGGACTGACATTTCAAATTAAAAAAAATTATAATAGATTTACGAAAAACTTATAATAAATAAATATGTAACTACAATGTATTTAAACTATATCATTTCAATATCTTATTATTAAAATAAATAAACTAAATATTACCAAACATATGTCTTATTTATGAATAATATTTATAAATATTAGTTATAAATAAGTAAATAATTTAGGTTTCTCCATAATTATAAAATTTTCAGTAAATAATTTGTTTTATATACTGTACTGTGCATTGGATTCCACAGTTGACATAACGTTATCCTAAATAAGGATAGGCGCTTCCCACTCTTCGCGCTCTATCTCGAGAACGGTTAATAAAATAACATATCGCCTACGACCAAATTTGTAGACAATTTTAAGCTCTACAAGTTTTATAATAACTTTAAACATCATTTGAAGCACAGGAAAAAATATATTTACAATAAACCAATTTTTGCGACCTTTGACCTTGAATATCTTGACACGCGGAAACAAGATTATATAAAACTTTTGAGCTAACTTTTAGAATGTCAAAACAAAGATGTATGCAAATTTCCAGGTTTCTAACTTTAATTCCGAGGTTCAATCCCTATTTGACTGGACGAAAAACGAGTGATCGAAAGAGCACCGAAGACAATAAACACAGATAACAGCGGTTCACGGTAAAGTGAGCACTTACGAAAGCCCTGCTCAATTTCTACTTTCAGTCCTATGGTTGCGTATCTTTCCGCCTATCTATCGTAATAAATTGCCCCATGTGTTTTTCAGCTGGTGTTTACATCAGCTAGCAACTATGCCCACTGCATATCATTAAATAAACAACAAAAAGTATAAATGTTGTAATTATTACTATAAACATGTAAACTTGAATTTCTGCAAAAAATGTTGGTTTGTGAGTATTAATTAATGTTCACAATTATTTTTCTGTTTAGATATAAATGAATGCCTTTAACTATGGTGAACACTACCGAGGATATAAGAAAATATGTTTGATTTAGGTCGTCAACAGAATAGCTGAAAATTTAAACATTATTTTTCCAGTTATGAAAACAACGCCAAGACGTTTCAATCGTTCACATTTAAAAAGAATTACAGCTGAAACGTTCGACTTTTGAAGAAAGGAACACTTTTTGATAATACTGTGAATTTTCTCCTTCATGCAGCAGACAACGTGCCTTATTCAATCGTTAAATGATCAAAGAAACATGTGTTACAACATTTACGAGAAACATTATATTGCATGAATACCTCACAAATCAATATTTTTATACACGTCTACGCACAAGCAAATGGAGGGCGTTGCTATTACATTACGAGTACAGTAACGAAAACAATTGTCATCGAACACTATGGCTGAACAGAATGTTTCCACAGTAATATTTGTCATTCGATGAAAGTTTCGTGAAAATTCGTCCAGCCACGCAGTTTTTAAAACACATAATACTGACGTTTGCTAAGGCCTACAACTTTGCTTCCGAAACAAAAAACGCTTTTCGCGTATCAATTTAATGCATACACTGATATGAATGCAACTTCACCACAATATTGTTGTGCTGTCGCTGCTTGGCCCCGCACGAGATAATGGAAGTGAAGAACAGAGTAGTTAGATGATTAATGGACGCGCGCGCTATCAGTTGCAACTGGGGACGCGGCGGATTTTCAGAAAGGGATTTTTGCAAAGTGTACCTGTTATGCCTATCAGGGCGCGTGCCGCTCCCAACCTTTAGTATCGGGTGTCTTTAAGACCTCTGAAGAATGCTTTGGATTACTGAGCTCGTGTCTCTCAGCTAGACTCGGGTTGCGATGAACCTTCCAGCTCAAGGCCAGTGGCTATAAACAGCGTGTCAGGTCTCCTAGGCGGCAGTTGTTGAATGGATGATTTTCAGCTATAGACCACTAGAGAGAAGAGAAGTGCGTGGCGAGGGAAGTGAACAGCGGGAGAAAAGCTGTGACTGCGAGCGTAAGAGAAGTGAAGAGTACGACTGCAGGCTAGACTATTGGACTCGATGCGTTTGTGAAAGACATTACAAATGATGGCAACAGATACACTGAACGTGTGTTAATGATGAGTTTGGGTTAACTAACAATAACCAGACAGAGACACAAAGAAGGGCGTTAATTAGAGTTGAAATATACATTAAATATTGTGCTCACTGTGATATGATAAAATTAATATCGGAGATAGATAATTAAATGCTGCAAATAACAGCTGGGTGAATAAATAAAAATTCAGATATAGTTGTTTTATTTTTATTAAGACCTCCATTACCTACGAACTCAGATACGCCCCTCAGGCGTCATGTAACAATATTAAAAACACAATACCTGCCCGATGACAATGCATTTCATGATACTGCATCCACACATTAAATGCAGAATATAATTTTGCCTCAAATTACTTACCTTTGAGGATAGTCGTGGAAATTCTTACTGACTTTTTAATATATCGGCTCAGGCAAATTAAAACGTTCTGGCAGGCATTATGATAATGTTTTAACGTATTCCTAACACTCAATGAGCACTGTAAATTTTTAATTTTATTTTAAACCTTATGTATGTGGCAGCAGCGTTTCCACTAAAGTCGGTGTAATTTTATACATATTATAACATTTTTTTATTCTGCGTCCAAGTAAATTTATCCCCTAAATCAGTAAAATAACATGTGCAACTAATATCACACGGAATGTTGTAAAATTACGATTGGTATGTAACAGAAAGTAAACTGCTTTTTAGTGTATTTTTTTCTGTATGGCAAGTCAATTTATGCAGACATCGCAATTGCAATTTCACCACAGTGTATGTTTCTTTTTTGATTAGAAAATAGTTGAACGCAAATTTACCATAATAGTAGATCAACAATTGCTGTACATCATTCATTGTTTTCATAAGCAATTTTATTGTCAGTGTATATTCTTTTACGCCTGTGTCATGTTAATTTACACACTACTGATACAAGACGCCTGAGGGCGTATCGAAGTTCGTGAGGGTAGGAGGTCTTAAGAAAAATAAAGAACTAAATTTTATTTTAATGTATTTACACAGCTATTATTTACAACAAGCTATTATTTTCAGAGTATATATATATATGTATTTATTTCCACTATTACTCTCTTTATTCCTCAGGGAGCGCAGTATTCAATGTATATCTCAACCGTAATTAGATTCCTTCTGAATGTCTCCCCTTGGTTCTAGTCAATAAACTAATATGAATCATTAATACGCGTCTAGTCTGCCTGTCTGTTGCCTTAATTTTTAATGTCTTTCACTCACGCATCCAGTCCAATAGTCCAGCCTGCCAGTCGCATCTTCACTCCGCCGTTGCTCGCAGCCGCAGATCTCCTCCCGCTGGTCACTTCTGGAGCTTCTCGTCACTCCTCTCGCTCGCCGTATATCACACAATCGCCCACACTCCAGACGCTCATCAACTCTCCGCTCAAAGTCCCGCAGCGGCTTAAATAATATCTGTCCTTGATATGGCATATCTCCCGCACCCCGTGTCGCGCTGAGAGAGGCTTGGACTATTATAACTAGAACATTCTTCACAAAATATGAAAGAATTTAGTGTTGTTTATTTACTTTTTTTTTGCGTGACGTTTGTGTTGTTAACAGTTTGTTTTGTTTATATTTATTTGCGTCAGGTTTATTTCTCATTAGTTTTCATTTATTTTTTATTGATTTAATTTATGTTTGCTAAATAACGATTTGTTTGAGTAAACTATTTAAAAAAATTTTTTGGAACTGTTTCTTTCACGCATGTTAATCTTTAATTTTTTCTTTGTCTATGTATAGGTTAGTACTTTTGTGACGTCTTCGGCGGATGATTTATTATTACGTGTAATGTATTGGGCTTATGGACTTCATTATTATGATCGAATATTTAAGTGTATGTAATTTCCGATACCTGAATAGTCTCTGTCGTTTGGATTGGGTCTTCTTACAAAGCGGTTAATCTTAAGGCAGGACGTTGCCGAAAATAATTTTATTTGACCGCATCATCGTAACTTTTAACATTTTTTTGTAGCCAAATGATAACTTTTATGTTGTTTTTGCTAGGGAATGAAAAGAAGAGTCCCTCGAGCCAAGTTTTATTCTAAATTAATGATATTAATATTGGAAGGTAACATCAAGACGCCGAGATCGTCAAAATTGTATTTTCTACCAAGTAATTTTACTTTTGCCAACATCGCGATGTTTGAATATGTGTTGCAACGAAATTTTATTGACGAAAAAGAGTTTCCCGCAAGCAGTTTTTTCAATTTTAAGACTATTTTAATTTTAATTTAATGTTTAATTGTCACCCAGTAGCCCATGAAAGTCCATGTTCTATTTTAGCCGGTACTATAGTTCAATGAAGTTATCAACTTAAAGGAGACGTAACAATTTGAGAGGTGTAGATTTGATTATTTTCAATCAAATTATGTAGGTATATTTTAAATCATATGTTTAACAAGTGTTAATTACTAACAGTATTTTCAGTTCTTAGTACATGAAAACTTGCAACTCATCAATTCAAACTTAAAATCAGTAATTATCAGAATGATCAGCATCTCCCATAAAATATTTTTCATCATTGAAGTTCGTGTGTTTCTACTAATGCCATTTGTTTTATTCCGAACACTTTTCTTGTTTTTATGTCCTAAGTATGTGGTATTTTTCAACACTTATAAGTATACTTAAGAGTCCACGAAGAGGGTTATGTCTTACTAGACTCCTAATTCACAAGTCCATACCTACTTGCCACCATTTGGCTTACCACTCATATATGTTGTCTTCAATTGTTATGTAACTATGTTTGTATTATGAGAAGATGAATGAGGTTAGGAAAGAGTTGATCCTGGAGAATTGTAGTAAGTATTCCACCATCAACTTTGAGAAAACGTGTTTTTTTTTGTGTGTGCCGTTTTTCAGTGTCTTGTTTTGCCTTGTGCCAGTGTATTGTCCTTGTATATCATGCCTTTTATTCAAGGGTTTCAAGTGTCTTAAGGGTTTATGTTCCATTCCAGTGTTCTGTTGTTTTGTGCTAGTGTTATGTGTTGTGGTGTACGTTTGATCTCATGATAGTGTTCCAGAATACTTACTTACATACACTGAAGAGCCAAAATAACTGATACACCTGCCTAATATCGTGTAGATCCCCCCGGTCCCTCCCCCAGCCTGAGAACGCAGAAGTGCCGCAAGACGACGTGGCATGGACTCGATTAATGTCTGAAGGTATGCAGGAGGCAATTCACACCATGAATCCTGCAGGGCAGTCCACAAATCGAAAATGCGCCAATTTGAGAAAGGGTAGCACGTCTGTCGTGTTTTATGATTCTCGTCAATCGTCATTTGACCCGTTCTTTCACGATCTTTTTCCGGCCGCAGCGATTTCGAAGATGTGATGTTTTACCGGATTCCCGATATTCACGGTACACTCGTGAAATGGTGGTACGCGAACATCCAAATGTTATCGCTACCTCGGAGATGCTATGTCCCATCTCTCGTGCACCGACTTTAACAAAACGTTCAAACCCACTTAAATCTTGATAACCTGCCATTGTAGCAGCAGTAACCGATCTAGTTGCCGACCGCGTCGCGTTACTCTGATTGGTTCAATACCTCTGTTATTTGCATACGCACGCCTATACCAGTTGTTTTGGCTCTTCAGTGTAATAACCTACATCACACGATTCAGCAATCTGGGTTATGTTTTCTCCCAACTGCCTTTGCAGTGCCACCATTGTTTAGATGTGTTATGCTCCCCCCCCCTCGCATTGCAACATTGCTCTGTTTTATTTATTAATTAATAACTGCAAAATAATTTGTATTTCTCTAAAATGCGGTGGCACACTTATCAAGATACGCGCATCTTGGGTTATCGCTCGCCTGACCTCCCAACATGTCTCTCTTCTTGCCGCTCGCTACACTGCCATGTTTCGCTCTCTCGCGCGCTGGTCAAGGGAAGCGAGCGCGTAACAATATATACGTGTAGTTTTACAATTTTCACGTTATTAAATTCGGTTTTGTAATATGCTAGTTTAGCAGAGTTATAAAAAAAAATGTCTCTAAAATGTAGATAACAATTTATTTAAGATACAAAATACGTAGTTGTATGCAAAACCCAGCGTATCCCATCAGTGGGAGTTTAGTGTTACTTTGGAACACACAAATGGAGTTTGAAAGAGTTCAACTTCCTGCTGCTTGATCGCATGTTTTAAATAAATAATTGCAGTTTACTTTGAATTTATAGGAATGTTAGTGTAAAATTAAAAAGTGTACACGTTTGAGCAAATTACACAGTTAACTGCAACACCAGGATTATTATGCGAACGACGGTAGAGACACATCTCCAAAAATCCACTAGCAGCATTAGCAGTCATACCTTGAATACAAAATCTATATAATAAAGAAATAACAACATAATTTTCTTGGGCTTGGGTTGCTTGCTTAACCAATACATTGTCATATTTAGCAACATCAGTACTGAGACCTCCAATATTACGGAAAACAGGTCTTGAATGATATCTCCTCTTGTAATAAGGTGCAGGAAGCATACTGGATGTGAGCCACTGATTCAGTTCACAAGCAGGTCTGAACAGGCTCGCGGCGACACTAGCAATGCTAACTCCGCGGCACCGCTCCGTAGCTGATACTCCACAATGTCATTAAAGTTTACACACATTTACACGCTCATTGTAGAATTACACAATGGAAGATGTACAACTAGCACACTGACACTGAGTGTTTATACAACGACTATGTTGCAGTGAAAATACACCATTTGAGATGTTAATACAAAGAGGTTTTTTTTTTTACAAACGTGTAAATGAACACCAACATTATGTTCATTAAGCCATATATTCATGTATTTTCACCAAATACTTGTATTACTCTCTGGATTCCTAATAATATTTGTGTAAAGTTACACGTACTGTAGTTGTTTTTACAAATTACACACAAAAATGTAAAATTACAAGAAAAAAACGGCATGTGTAAATTTACATTTATTTTTACAGGGAATGTTTTACGCGCAGTATATAACATTTTCATGACTTTATAATTTTTTTAACAAGTGACTCTTGCCATGGTATTAACTCTGCGATTGTAAGTTGGGAATCGCCAAAATACTAAATAACACGCACATATGTATTTAAGCTTTCATAATTGCAACACACGTCGCAAAGAAAACGAAACACACTGATCCGAAGGTGGTTCAAGTTTATTCGAGGTTTGAAATTTATACTGACTTCAATCGCATGAAGCAGTACTTTTATACTGACTTCAATCGCATGAAGCAGTACTTTTATACTGACTTCAATCGCATGAAGCAGTACTTTTATACTGACTTCAATCGCATGAAGCAGTACTTTTATACTGACTTCAATCGCATGAAGCAGTACTTTCTCTACGTCTTCATATCATATTATATTATATTAAATTTCAAGAATTTCAGAGACAATAAATTACGTGGAAATAGAGCAGAAATCCATAACAAGTATTGCCACTTCACTCAGAACATGTATAAAAATATTTTATTTATTGTGTTAATAAATACTTCGTTTCAAAAGATACAAATAAACATTTTAAATCACGTTGGCCGTAAACCGCTGTTTTGTTAACACACGAGCGCGGACCGGGAAAGAAATACCAAAACAAAACAATGAACCAGCTAACTTGACAATGTGAAAGAGCTATGTACATATATGTGTTAGAATCACGCTACATTTTATTCATATTTGCACACAGAAAAAATAAACTGAATTGCAGGTGACAACAATGTTTAACTTTATAACTAGTATGACGCTAAATCACGGAACTACTTCACGTAGTTCGCTACCAACTTAACTGAGTGTGTCGCGGTCATTTCTTACGTTAAAATATACGCAATTACAGGCAGTAATTTTTTTTTTCATAGATATATTTCAAGAGTGCTCACTTTATCACGAGCCACCTATATAACAACATAACCTTGGCCTCCACAACGAAGAAGAGACAGAGTAACACGTAAACGTCTTATTTTAGGATTCTCTAACTCAGCTGCGTCGTATGTTGTGGTTACGAGTAGATATCACGACTTAGATAATAGTATCAACTAAAGTCACAACCAAACGCCATTTGTCCACTCATATTTTTTATTAGGAGATTGTGCGTGCCAAAAACGAGATATGTCCAGAGAAGCCATTGCGTTTAAACGAGTGTAAAAACAAGAAACTGAGCCAAGACTATTGCGCCCCTTTGATCAAACTTGCATTGTACTTCCTTTTAACAGTTGTATATGCAAAGTCATCCATCTTCTTGTAGTTCAAAAATGTCTCCTCACGAAAGACTAATGCTGTCAGCTGTATCACTTCAACATACTTCGAAAAGCTTTGACGTCTGGCGCTGCGGACTTGTACTTTCTCTGATGTTCGCACCAAAATGGTTTATGGTACAAGTCTGAATAACACAACAACAACGCGAGGCATAAAACGTGACGTACAATATACCGTCAATAAAACATGGGAACATAGTTGCTAATTTCATAACTAGCCATCTTTTATGTGTTCTTGTTCCATGTAAAAAATAAGTGATTGTGTTTTGGTCAGTTACTTGCTGAAGTCAGTGAGTGAAAACTCCGGAATAAGGAAGCAAGACGCAGCCAGCGTGTTCGCGGCCGTCTACAGCAACACAGCTGGAGTGAACACTGCCCTGGACTTCCTCATCCAGAATTTCAGAAACATCTCTAGTTTGTAAGTATATGTCTGTAAACATTTCTGTTTGCATTTTACCAGTCGGGCGAGGAAGACATTTTACGATCATGCTGCTTTATCTAACACTTTTGAGGGGCTTGCCCACCTGCAGCTGTATTCGCGTTTGATGCAGAGAAGCGCTGTAGCCATAAGGGCGCCATTGCCACGCGTATCAAACTCGTTATCACCACTACGCGCAAGGCTCTGAACTGGTGTGCAGTGTCTCGTCACGTTGCAACTAACTATGAGACTTTAAGCTTTGACTCAGCATTTTATTGGTGGAGTGGAATGGAGTGGGGAGATTTGGGTGGCTCTCAGCATCGAGGTCTTGAGAGTCGATGAGGGTGAAGCGACGTGAGTATGGAGCAGCACCGGAATGAAAGGGCGGGAGAAACGGGAGATGTCCGAGAAAACCCGCCGACCAACGGCACCGTCCTGCACGATTCCCACATGCGACAATCCGGGAGCGAATCCGCCGGGAATCAAACCCGGTTCGCCTAATTGGGAGGCGAGTAGTCTAACCACTACACCATCGCGGCCTCATTTTTTTTAATTTAAAGTCTGTAGCAAAATTCAATACAGACTCATATCGTAATTTCGCAGGTGTTCGTGTAGTATGTTTTAAGATACGGAAATATTAAAAAAGAAAACAGATTTTAAAGATGCTGGAGGGCTCCAAAATAATATTTATAGTATTTCTGACGTCATTAAACTATTATTTCGTCCTCGTCTGGGGTATGTTCCTTAAGTAGGTAAATATTCTGGGGACAAGTTTAATAGTTTCGTCAAAAAAATCTTTCCAGACTTGGTGCAACACTGTTCAAGCGCCATATAGATAGTGTTGGAGGCCTCTAAAGCCATCATAAAGAGCACGATGTAACAAAATATAATATCAACCAAACATTCAGCTTAAGGCTTGACCTCGCCCCCTTTGCAGAAATTCTTCGATTTTGTGTCACAATTTCAGAATCTGAGTAATTACTGACAAAGTACGATTATAGAAAATTTACGTTTTAGGAGTTGTTTAGTATTTTTGTGTTTAATTTTCATTACGTGTTATCTGCTAGTTGCAAAACATAAGCAATATGTTTATATTTTAGCAAAATGTGTCTGTATTTTGCGCAGGAAATAACACGCGATTAAAATTATATACATAAATATTAAACAAGTAGTAAATTTGTAAACTTTCAATAGCAAAATTTTTAAATAATACCTCAGAAACTGAACTTATGACACGAAAACCACGAATTTCTGCATAATAGGTGAAGCCGAGCTATAAATGTTATTTATTACCACATTTCTATGTCGTAGAATATAAGTGCAAACGTTTATGTTAGCTTCAAGCCATTAAACATAAAAACACCTAGTATTGAGTACTAAAATAAACTGTAAACTCTTACACACATGTAAAACGTAGTGTTTTTATACTCTAAAAAATACCCCACTTCACTTGTCTCGGTCCCACCATTAGACTGTTTACATTTGCGTCACGTGGGTCATTGGTGTTGGCTGATTTCCCGTTGTCTCATTATCCTTCTTCACAAAATAAAATTATAAACTTACAATAAAATCAAAGCTACAAAAAACCAGGCCAACTAAATAGTACCATACAAAGGAACCGTGTTTGTATGCCAATAAATCAATTTCTCTTTCAGTTATGGTGGTATGAGTGCGGTGTCGAACAGCCTCACCGGAATCGCCAGCAAACTTACAACAGAACAGCAAGTAAACAAGGTAAAGTAAATATAACATTTAGGTAATGGAGTAAATACTCATACCGTGTATATACATATGTGTGTAATTATAGCATATGTTGCGAATATTTACAAAAATCTCACAGAAAGATTTAAATAAACATAAATAAATGTATGAAATATACTGTACATAACAGAGAGTATAGCAATTAGAAGTTACCAACCGTACCAAAACAAAACGTGAAATTGAAAGTGTTTCTGGCAAAAAAAAACCTTTTCCCAATATGCCACTGACAAAACAACACGAAAGAACAAGAAAAGCAATTTAATGGTGTCTGACGAAGAAGGGTTCCTTTCTTCCGAATGCAGCTCAGTGCCGTGTATTGCCTCCATGTGCATTGATCAGGTCCCTATCACGCCGTGGCTAGCTTGTATTCAATGTGTTTACGCTATCTTCCGGACGACGCGACGGTCCCATTCCCTCTGGGCAGCCGCTGGAGTTTGTGGACGATTAGATACTGCTGTTGTCAGCTTGCCCCAGGCATGTTCAGTGCGTCAGTGCGCTCTCTGTTGATAACAACAGAACTACATAACTCCTACCACCCAAACTGCCTTCTCTCACACACAATATTCCAAACTTTATGTGAGGTGTATATTTTGACTGCTTCAGGAGGTATGTTATTCAGTGAGCAGAGGTAAGGAATATGAAGTACGAGACTTATACACCGACAATATCTCCTCAAGGTCACATCATAAATACTGTGTCACTGTAGCTCAGCCTAAAATTGAGAGGTCCTGAATTTCATATTACGTTTTAAAATAGACGGTTCACTGTTCAAATCAATTTTTAAATCAGATTTTGAACGTCTTCATGACCGAAATGCTCCTACTGTAAAATAAACACTGACTAGAAGATAATAGATACAGCAGTTCACGCGTTGAAGGTTTACTAAATGTAAAGTACCTAAGATAGTAACAAATGAGATGCGTTAACTTGCGAAAGGATTCAGATGACTACGAAACGCCTGCAGTTGCCAATAAATGCGTTTATTTTACTACTGATGGCTAAATTATTTATTCTTATATGTAATGTTGCACCTACCTTTGTGTTTTCGCTATTGACAAATGAGACAAATTGCTATCTGTTTGTGTCTCTGTCCTCTCCAGGTTGTTCGCAGTTCGCTAAGGGTCTACTTTGCTACGATCTACTTTCTTGAGCATTGCGCATCTTCCGCCATATGTGATATCAACATTGCCGTACCAGACGATTCAAGTATAGAACTAGTCAAATTGTTAGGCAGAGGCGCGAGAACAAGGAGGGTTACAGGTGTACATTGTTACGCCCCCCGCTCCCCAACACCAAAAAACCAAAATTTTGTGGGTGAGGTACAACATAGTGGGATACCATACAGCATTTGTATCCCACCCCAAACCCAAATTAATGCTCTTTAGCACTTAAATAAAGTGTGCAGCAACAACAATTTTAATTCCATCAATTTGACGACCTGCTGTATGAGACATTTTTATCGCGTTAAGTTTTTTTTAAATGATAATATCCTACCTGCTTGTGTAAAAGGCAGTTTTCGCATCTCCACGCCTTCTTTACAGAGCTAATCCTCATTAAGCTACTTGTAATAACATTTCCTTTAGTAACCAGTGGTTGAAAAACTACTGTTGTTGTCAACTTGAAAATAAATTACGATAATTTCGAAAAAAGTTAAACGAAACTCACAAAAGTTAAGTCAATTCATCCCAGAAAAGTTTAGGATAGTTAGAAATGGATTATTGTCTTTGTTCCGCCAAGCGAAGCACGCAAGTGGCAGACTCGCAACATACTTCGAGTGACAAAATCCACCGGCTGTGGTGAAACTAGCTTTGTGAAAAAATAATTACTTTCACATTTCTCAAATGGCGTTAGATTTTATTAAATAAGTAGTAGGTGAGCTCTTAATCAAATATTCCCGAACACCGTTTCCTTATCCCCGCTAATTTCCAGCAGTAATTTGAAATGGCAGTTTGTATTTTGACTCGGGTCTCAACTTGTACCACCTCCCACCCCTGCAATTTTGAAACGGTTCCAGCGCTACTACTGTTAGGAACGTTGCTAATATGCACATTAATACTTTTAATTGCATAAAATAAACGTCAACTAAATGAGATAAACTAAATTACGACAACACGCATTTAATACGACCATAAGACATCGAATGTTTCCTTCATCGCTGCCAACCGTACTGGCAGCACGGTGGTGTATCCGTTAAAACATATTAAGGCGGTTGACGGTAAAGTAAGCACTTTTGAAATAAACCTTTTATAAAAACACTGCATATAACTACAGCCTACGCTGCAGTACGCAATGGCACGCAGGATTCCAGTTGAGTTGGCAGCGAACTTGGAAAAATAGTTTCCAGTACTGACGTTGTATTGAGAGTGTAAACTTTAAATGGGTCGTTACTGAAGTTAGTATTTCTTGTTTTATGCACATAAGGACACGAATTTGGGTATTATTAACACATTTACTTTCCCTGCCGTTTCACTTGGATGACGGTCCGTGGCAGCGTTCATTTTGCATATGGTAAAAGTATACAACCTGGACGGCGTTCCAAAACATAACTCCGAGAGTAGAGTTAGGTAACAGAGAGTAACAGCTGAGCAAAGTAAAAGTAAACGTGATTTTGGAACAAGCAGGGCGTAAATAGCATTCTATGTTTACTTACATGTACTGATTAAGCAACCAGCGTAAATTCTAAAATATATTTGTCCATTTCCCCAAATTCTTTCTTTTTCGAAAAATCAGTTATTTACATCAACAGCTTTACTTGCGATACATTAATCATAAATAATACGTCCAAAAATAAAACCTTTATAAAAGTTAAATTTTAAATCATTATAATTTTATCACTCGTCATTTGTAATTTCCCCGTGTGTGCCTGTGAACAGAATGTCCACATTTCCTTTCAATTTATTTAATTCTACTTTACTGTCCCCATTTTCAGTTTACTCTTCGTCAATTGTTGAAATAGTACGTGTAAAAGTTTTACTCCAGCAAGATGGTTAGAGTAATTACTCTGTAGTTTTGGGACACTGCCGAGAGCGAGAAAAACATTTACTCAATAGTTTTGGGACAACTAAAGAGAAAAGTTTACTCGCAGAGTAACGTTTTGGAACGCCGCCCTGAAGAGAAAAGGAGAGATCTAAGCGGGCTTTCAAAAGTTTCACTTAACTGCGAACAGTCTCTAGACTTATACATTCAGGGGACTGGGACATTTTCCAAGGTAGGTTCCGTACACGTTGCATTAATTGTCATCCAGCAACGTCTTAAAAAGTGCTACCATTTCAAACGTATTTTTATGATGTTCTCTGTTTCAGCTGGAAAATTTTGTTACCCAGAACGAGGCAGCGGTGGATTCTGCCGCATCTGGTGGTAAAATTGCCGTGGAGTCAGCAAAAGCGAACCTCAAGTGGAAAACTAGCAACTATGAGGAAATACTTGCGTGGCTAAGTGGCAATAACGTGCCGGCACCAAGCGGTACAGCTAGCTTCAGCCTGGCATTTAAATATTACTCTATATTTTGCGTTGCGCTAACGTATCTTCTAATGTAAATATATGCATAGTTATGTTACTTAACTGTTGTACGCAAATATAATATATTTTTAGATCATTAGTTATATTACTGGAATGTAACATTTTTTTCTCCGAAAAGGAGAATCAATAAATACAAATCTTTAAGAGTTTCAATTTATGGTGGTTTGATGCAAATTTTTCTTAATAGCAAAATAATAAAATTTCAGTTAATAATTGGTTTTCTACTATTCGTCGTCAAGCTGGTCGTGGGCGCAGCCACAGAATTAGGGTTATTATCAGCATCGATCAGGAGCTCTGGTTACGATAAAGAATTAACCTGGTGTATGCCTCTGATTCATCAGAAATGCCACTACTGACCTGGGCCCTGAACGTCATTCATTCTTCCTGTACCATTTAAAGACCCAGTATACATAATTTTACAGTATTTTTAAGGTTGGTACTGCAATTTTTCTTGATCTGTGTTTGCATTAACCTACTGTTACACAGTCTGTAAAATTCCATATGTCATCTTGTCTGCAGTTGCTGCCACAGATATTTTTTTCGAGTTTTGGACGTTGTAGTTCTTTCTTTTGTTTGGAACTGACTTTCATATTACTTATCTACCATAGTATCCTTCTAATCTACTAACACTGTAATTAGTGGGCGCCTGTTGTATTATCTGGCACTTAGAAGGTAAAATGTACAACTTACCTGCCTAGGTTCCTCACAGATTTTCCTGGGCTCCGGGAACTTGTGACTGAGACTCTCCAACACGCGAGGACATGAAAAACGTATCTCCTTTCAATTTATAGTTTGCCTATTAAACTCAAACAAATTCAAATTAAAAAAGAATTCAAATAATTCGAAGCCGTAGGGAGGCACAACAGCCGATAGATAAACAAGGTTTGTGAAAATCACCCAATAGAGAGTTACTTGTGGCTTAATACTTTATTTAAACGATTTTTTCTTTTTTTATAATAGTGCCCCTAAAGGAACAAAAAAAAGAGTAGTATATATTAGTTCCTTTTGGTGTAGGATTTTAGGAGGCAAGCCTGAAACCATATGCCTGCTCAGTTAACGTCCAAGCCCGGTGCTTCAAAATTTCACATTTTCACCTCAAGATGGCCCACTTGGCTTTCAAAAATACCTATTTTGTCCTAAATTTTCCTTTCACCCCCCCCNTATATATTAGTTCCTTTTGGTGTAGGATTTTAGGAGGCAAGCCTGAAACCATATGCCTGCTCAGTTAACGTCCAAGCCCGGTGCTTCAAAATTTCACATATTCACCTCAAGATGGCCCACTTGGCTTTCAAAAATACCTATTTTGTCCTAAATTTTCCTTTCACCCCCCCCCCCTTAGGCCCTAAACACTTTTCCCAACAACTTCAAAAACATTTTGCTAAAAAATGCTTGCTGCTTGCTCAATGTGCCTGAGTGACTGCTCAATGCAGCTGAGGTGTCTCGAAAATTAGTAAAACGTCAGCTGCAATAAGCAACCGATATAATAAAATTATTTTGAAATAAATATTTTTCATTCAAATTAATTTTACAACTTAAAAATGGTAAACTTATCTGCCTAACACGTTTATATATCACGAGACTCGTCTTTTCAAGGAGGGGCCATGATGGTGTAGTAATTACACTAATCACCTTCCACCTAGGCGAACCGGGTTCGATTCCCAGTTGGGTTGGTGCCCGTATTTCTGCAACTGGGAATCGTGCTGGACGATGCCGCTGGTCAGTGAGTTTCCTCGGGGATCTCCCCCCCCCCCCGCACCTGAACTTTCATTCTAATCCATACTTCACCGTCATCGGCTCTCAAGACCTCGATGTTAAGAGCCACCCAAATCTCTTTCCTCCTCCATATTTTCAAGGCTAATATGACCATGATGATGTAACTATTATCCACCCCAATTACAGGACCGCTATATCGGATTTCATACGTATGCACCCTCCCACCACCACCGTGGCCCCAACCACAAACCAGTAGAATCACCCCACCATACCATCACCCCTAACCCTCACCAAACCACCAAACAAAATCCAATTTTGTCACCCCATCCTGTCATCGCGCCTCCCCCCTCCACCTCATCGCTTTTGCCCAATCATCCTACCCTTTTTTATTTTTATGAAAGCGTCTAAAAAAAAAGGTAATTTTAAGAGGTCCCGAGCATCGAAAATTATATTGAAAGGATGAAAACATAAGTCTCCTCCTTCCCACCCAGAAACTCATCCAACCCTCTGACACTCCCACCTCTCTTCGCATGACCATGACCCCACTCCCTCCCCGACATTCTATTCTCTCATCCAACAGCCATGAAACCCTTCGCGTTCACTATCCCCACCCTTCACTAGAAAAAATGTACCCACTCCACTCGCGAGTCAGGCCCACGACCGACCCTGTCAAAGCAATCGTGAAACGATCAGACAAATAGGAATCGGTGCATTCATAAAAAATTTGAATAATTTTATTTTAATTGATTTTATTTAATCTTTGAAAAATGCCCAGATATTTAAATATACATTTTAAAGTATTGAATACGCATTTTAATGCAAAATCTGTTTATAAAATTTAAACGATATAAAATGTACATTTTCCCATGACATTGGTAACATAAAAAAAAAATAATAATTTCTGTGTAGGTAGCTGCATTGGAGCCCACGAGCCTTTGCTCACGAGGCACGTGCCTTATACATGCGACTATAGGAGCTCACAACGAGGGGCAGTGCTTAAGTGTTATATATTACGAATGAAACGAATATTACCTATCAAACAAATTAATCGCATTCTTTTTAGTACAGACCAATTAAGCCTGAATATGGCCAAATAAAGAAAAAAATATTAGAAAGCTAATTCCTTTTCAAATCGCCAAAAATCAGACATGAGGAACACCAAAACATAGAAATATGGCTACTTACCTTTATTCTTGCTGTGTGTAAGCATATTTTCGTGTTTTTTGGGTATTTATTACAATTCTTTTAACTTTTTCCTTTAGACATGGTGGGGGAACAAATGATTGTAGGCGTTTGCGGTTGCTGAAAAGAGGGTTTGAAACGTTGAGGAAAAGATGAGATTGCTGAAAAAATTTACTGTGTCAGACAGGTGCGAGTGCATTCTCGGTACAGAAAAAATATACCTGCCATCGAGATCGGGTTTCAGCGCCTCCATCGACGGCAGAATCAAGCAGTGCATCAAAACCTCTTTTTTAGAAGCAACCTTCTATTCTGCGATTTTAAAACGTGCTCTCTGTATTATGGCAATAAAGTTGACAAAGAATCATTCAGGACGCACACAGAGTGACCCCCAGAATATGGCGGGAAGAATGTGATACGGTAATTGCCAGTATTCAGGCAGGTTGTGCAAAGAGGTGTGACCAGTGGGGAGATAGAGTCCTAAATCGTATCAACGGCGAATGCAATTTCGTTGCTGCCGAAGCACAGTAACATAAAAACTGTGATGCGCGATTTTCGGTTGTTGGTTCAAGTATGCCAGGCAAGCTGTCTGAAAATGTGCTCAGAATACCTGTTGGCGAGTCGAAGTTATAGGCTTTTAATAAACTGTACAACTTCCTGGATACCAACGATGACTGCCAGTACCTGCTTTCTGACCTTACGGAGATTACCTTGAATTTCAGTACCGAGATAGACAAGTCATACAGCGAGAAGCATCTGAGGCAGTTATTATCAGCTCGCTATGGCGAGACAGTAGTTTTGTCAGCCAGCACCAGCATAAAATATTTCTTAACTGTTATTTTCTTTAGACCCCTTGCCTCACGAATTTTAATGGACAATTGGTACGCCGACCAAAAGCAATACACTGTGGAGGAAAAAAAGATGATTCTGGACATGGCCATCGCCATCCTGCAAGAAGGTATAAATCTCAAGTTTTTATTGCATGACTTACCCAACCTCCGAAGGAATCTCTAGAGATGGAGAAAATCAAGTTGTGAAGATACTAGTTTATCTGCTTTCTGGGTTAACGAAACCATTTAAATGTTTAGCTTGCAACCAGGAGGTGTTGAGCATTGCGCGCTTATCATCTCTTCGGTTCGTCCACCTTATTTTGTCTAAGCTATGCAGGTAGGCATTAGAGGTTCCTTCATAGACGTTTTCGGTCAAGACACCTAATTAACCTCCTGCATAATTTAGACTGATCAGCTTCCTACAGCGATATATGCAACTTTGAAGCTTCTGTGATACTGAATACCTCAAACTGAAGTTGACTAAAATAGGTTTATGCAGTTCGTCTTCGATTACGCAGACCATAACACTCGAACTGTGGATGGACACGGGACTTTTCATGTGATGGGAGGATTGCAGTGTGCGACGCCTGCTTCAGCTGTTCAGACGAGTTCTCGCTTTTCAAGGCCGAAGATTCAACAGAAGGCAACTGTTGCCGGAAAGTTTAGTTTCATCCCAATCGTCACTCACAACCAGCCCAAGAACGATGGACTGAAACGCCTGGTAATGGAAGACATCCTCTCTCTGAAACTGCGCCCGAAGAATGCTCGTAATGGAACCACATATGACTGGATTTAGATGGTGGGTCCCAAGTTAGCTGCAGAATCTCATACCGAATGGAGTGGTTTTATGCAGATCACCGCAAACTCAATACTTCATGTACATTTTAGTTCCGGGAAATTCTACTACCGCTACGAAAATCTACTGCAGCAGAGAATTACAGGGAATCCTGGGCAAGATGACGAAGCACCTACTCTTCATAGATGCATTTAAGGAATGCGACACTGCCTCTGCGTTCTACACAGATATCCAATTTCTGGCTTAAACAAGCTACAAAATCACTGTGGACTGCAGAAAGACTCTATCGCAGCAGCAGATAAGAGATGCGATTTTTGGTCTAGCTTAAATTATATGCGTATTTAAGATTTTAGTCCGAGAAGAATGTTAATTATTTATCTATAATTTTCGTTGGCTTTTCCAGGAGAACAATTCATTGTCAATTTATACGGAGGAAAATCTTCAGGAGGACTCGACAAAACCCGGTACAAAAAGTATGTTCAGATAGATGGTAAAAAAAAACCTCTAAACCACATTATGAACCTTGCCGACCTTCCTCCTACTTCAGCTGTCGCCCGCCAGCATCGCTTACGAGTCTACCACCAGGTCCAGATGTGAAAGGGTAACGTTCTTCCCCTTCGAGAGGGGGGCTGGATCGTCGAGCGGAGACAGTACAGTTCTGTTCTATTTACTTTACCCCCCGCAACAGACAACCTGCTGCATCTCGTATGTTGTGAGTGCAAAGGTGACTGCTCCAGGAATTGTGAGTGCAGGCGAAGCTGTTTGCCATGCTCCAGTATGTGCCGCGGATGTGCGGGAGAATCGTGCTTGAGTAGAAATATTCCGGATTCCGAAGATGAAGACAACGTCGACGACTGCGAGACCCACGATGCTGCTGTCGTAGCAAAACGATCAAGCACCGCCCCGAGTAAAGTGGTAAAACAAAGACAAGTATACGGCTCGAAATGTTCACTAAAATTTAATTTTTCGATACGTCCTGTTTTTTATTTAAAAATGAATGCACTGAAATCAATTCATAAAATAATTAGGTTGGACACAAATTGTACTTTTCTTAAGTTAAAAAATGCTAGTTTTGTACGTTTTTCGTATTTCGTTTCAATAATATGTTATTTAAAATATGTAAACTGTTTATTTTGAACTTTAAACTACATAAATTAGTTGTATTTCAAAAGTCAAATACTTTGGCACAAACACCTTTCTATGACTCCCCATTCCTGGGTTATGACAAATTTTGAAAATATCACTTATGACTGCGACATTAGCTGCGAAATTCTTAGCCACACACTGAGGAAAAATAGAAGCAATTACACAATAATTACTATTAATCAACAGTAAAATATCTGTAGCTGCGACTGGCAAAAAATAATTTAAAATATTTAAAAGTTTTACGAGATTCCACTAGCAGTAACAAGGGAAAATAACAATTCCGAGAAAATTTAATACGCAGCACGTAAATAAAATACGCCTAAAAATACTCAGAAGGGCTGAACTCCAGATCTGAGATGATGTGAAGATACCATTGCACGTAATACATTCGCCTTTAACAAAATAATATATTTGAGGGCGATAACATTTATAATCACTCTCTCCAAACTGCATACCACTGCCTTCACCCACCCCCTCATGGCACATGTTCCATGCATAGGTTGATCCTTCGATCCTTATAACTCACATGAAAGAAATTGAAAAAAATTTTCCCGAGAAGCAAGTTTTTAGACGTACTTACAGCAATATTCCGGTACTGAAAGCACAGTAATTTTTCTAATGAATACTAAACATCCACGAAAGTAAATGTGCCAAAACCATAAAACTACGCGCACGCACACACACATACATACGCTGATAAGCACAGAATTTTTATCCAAACACCGCAGGCTCCCTTTGTCTGAATCCAATATAA
The DNA here is from genome assembly GCA_002778355.1 of Clitarchus hookeri. NCBI lineage: Eukaryota > Metazoa > Arthropoda > Insecta > Phasmatodea > Phasmatidae > Clitarchus > Clitarchus hookeri. The sequence continues at coordinate 205,486 of NQII01000922.1, read as the reverse complement.
GGAGGGGGAGACGACCCAAAGTCGTTAACTTTTCCTGCTTCACATCGAAGCCGGGGAATTAGCTCCATGCGTAAAACTGATCCGTGTTCAACCCGGGAAGAATATACATATCTTCATTTCTGGCAGGAATAACTTTTTGTAGGTTCCGTAGTGGTGTAATTATCAGACTTCTCGCCTCCCACCTGGGTGAACCGGGTTGGATTCTCGGCTGTGTCGATACCAAAATAGTTGCATGTGGAAATCGTGTTGGACGATGCCGCTGGTCGGCGGGTTTCCTCGAACATCTCCCGTTTCCCCTGTAATCTCATTCCGGTGTCGCTCTATACTCAACTCACTTCGCCCTCATCGTCTCTCAAGACCCCAATGTCCAAAGCCACCCAAATCTCTTCACACACTCACTCACAATAACTGTTCTGCTCATGTGAACCAGCACAATTTCCAGAATCGCAACAGACAGCGAGCAGCTATCTCAATTCATACGATCGAGGAGGTAAGTGCGAAAATATCCAGTGTTGCATGCTCGCCTCCAACCAGGGTGGTTAACCTGGGGTCAATCCCCAGCCGGGTCACTACCAGATTTTCGGAAGTGAGGATCGTGCTGGACAATATTGCTGGTTGGCTGGTTTTCTCGGGCACCTCCAATTTACCCTGTCCTTTCATTCCGGTGCTGATCCATTCTCACCTCATTTAACCCTCATCGGCTCTCAATACTTCGTTGTTAAGAGCCTTTCGAATCTTTCAACTCAACTCCAGTGGTGCATGTAGATACCATCATCACTTTACATGGGCGTGTATAGGTAGCCAATATTCCAGTAGCATAACTCGATGATAGAGTGGCAAGGAAAGACTCCTTCATTAATGCTGTCTGGACGAAATGGTATCTAGCAGCCAAACAAAGGCGAGGAAATTCTCTGGTTACTCAGTTACTCCCGAACGAGCTGCCATACCACAATCGTGCCCTATTCAATCAGCCTTACATCATGCCCCGAAATCTACAGAGGTCCCTATCTTTGCTCCTTACCCTTGGACATTAAATGAGCTTTCAAGTCGAGGACATGCATCTGACAAACAGATGGACGTGAAATTAAATTAAGAGGGTATCAGTTTATTTTAACTAGATTAATAGACCTCAGCATTCCTCATCTCTAACACCACTCGCGGCCATGGTTTTCAGCCTCGTTTACTCTAACCACTTAGACCTTGCTTTTGTGCAGAGAGCAGGCAGCTCGCCCCCTCCAACAGATAACCAGGTTCGATTCCCGATGGTCCACTCCATATTTTCATTTGCGAGAAACATGGCGGTAGTGTTTCATTGATCGACGAGCTTCACCCGTGTGATTCCCTTTCTCCCATAGTTGCATTTTGCCACAGTTCCGGAAAATATTTCACTCCATCCACGGTTTGTAGAACACGTATAGCTTGCTGGTTTTTTCGGTTGGTGGAGGAAGGCTCTACCAGTGAGCTGACACAGAATACGGTCACACTTGCAAGGAAAAAATTCTAAGATAGTAATCAATACATGGCGTTCAATTTCATCATATGTCCAGCCCACTACCAGCAGCACCATGCTTGAGATTACTGCTCACATACATGCAGGACCATGCTGTGAAAAATAACAGCTTCGATATACAGACTCATAAACCCAGCGGTACAACATCCCATAAAATAATCTATGAGACACTCCTGTCAATGATATTGAGCATGAAGGCCGACATTACTTAAAGTATTTGTGAAAGGAATGAATATTTAAGGTTACATAATTCTCTGCACTGAAAAATTGCGATCTCGAAAATATAATGTTAAACTTGACCCAAATTGTTGGTTTAAAGTCAAAGACACATTACCTTTCAAGGTAAAAATCAATTTATCTGCACATGAAATTAAAGGTAGTAACACTACCTGCCTCACGATAAAACACCATAAAACTCGCCTAAAAATGCACCCATGCACACTGCAAGTACAGAACGTAGAGTACGAAACTCCGTACATCATTCCTTCGCCAGAGATAAATTGATTTTAGTAACCACTTAAAGAAGCATTGTCAGGACCAGCTTCCCAATGCAGATCCAGAGAAACCCTTAACATAGATACCGACATGAAAAATGCCGAAGTGAAACCCAAACCCCGAGCTGCCCAGAAATGCACTGAAGGGGGTAGATACTCAATATGTGTTGTCCCTTAAAACAAGTCAATACTTACTTTAATCGGTAAAGTTGACTCACGGAGAAAGAAAGGCTGATGAGATCACTTTCCTGTCTGTGTGTGTGTTTGTGTGTGAATGCGTGCATGTGTGTGCCTCCCACTCCCTTCAATTTTTGAACGCGTTAACCAAATTGCACCAAACTCAGTACACATATAGTACTAAGTAATCTCACTTGTCTTTTATAACTTTCGACCACCCATTGCACTTACTTTCAAAATGGCGGCCATTTTAAAACTTTGATTGATATGTTATATCGCGGAAACTATTCAACCGATTTAAACCAAATTTTGAATGCTCACAGCGCAAGGTGAAATAACTGAATTCTGAGGTAAATATTGTTGTCGCTACGCCATTTTGGAAGGTAGCGCCCCCGCAAATAATTTTGTTTTAATATTATATCTCAAAAACTACTCAACCAATTTTCGCCAAATACTAAGTAATTTTGTAAGTAATACTATGATAGGCCACGTAAATATAAGTTATTAAATTTTATTGGAAGCTTATATTCAAAATGGTGGCCATATTACATTCGAGGTTAATTTGTTAAAATTGCCGTACCGTTTTACCAATTTCAAACCAATTTTGTATACTGACAGTATCTATTACAAACATCACATAAGACAAAAAACCACTACTTTTGTCCGCTATTTTGTAAGATAGCGCAACATGAATTAACATCTTTTGTTTAATAACTCGGAGGGGAGGGGGGGAATGACAGATTCCTACCAAATTTGGCAACCAAGTAGCAATGTGGCAGTTGATATTTACAAATATGTTTTAAGTATGTCAGACACTTATTTTCAAAATAGCGGCAATCTAGCTATCTAAGCATAGTATGCCATATCTTCGAAACCATTTAATCAATTCTAACTTAATTTTGTATACTTGGAGTGTATATATCAGTAACATCAAATGTGTCTACACAGGGCCTCTTTTGTCCTCGATTTTGTAAAGTAGTTCCAGGGTGAAAAAATTTAGTTTTTGTCATATATCGGGAAACAATTTACCGATTCCTACCAAATGGGCAAAACAATATTACTGGGGTAGGTGATATTATTTCCAAAATGGTGGCAATGTAGTTATTTTAGTTTTGCACGTTATGTCATCGACACTGTGTAATTATTTCCAATGAAACTTTGTATGCTGGCTGCATATATCACAACCATCAAATTTGTCCACGCAAAATCTATTTTGTCCGCCATTTTGAAAATGGTATAAAATGCTAATTAAAGTTATGTAATATCTCAGAAAAAACCACCGGTTTCTGCTAAATTTGGCAGCCAAGTAGCAATATGGCAGACCACGAAAACTTATAAACTTTGAAAGGGTCAGAAACACATATTTTCAGTATGGCGTCCATATAAAAATGTTAGGTCAGATTTTTTATACACGAAACTAAAAAACTAATTTCACCTTAACTTTGTATGCTGGCAGTACCAATAAATTTTATCAATCGCAATTGTCTATGCAAAGCCTCATTTCTCTTCCATTTTGTAAGATAGCCCCACATGAAATAAAACAATTTTTATGCCATATTTCTGAGACCAATCAGCCTATTTCCACCAAATTTTTCGCATCAGTAGTATTATGGTAGGCTACGTAAACTTGTGTGTTTTTAGTGGCTCAGAAACATATTTTAAAATTATTGCCGTTTAAATATTTCAGGTTAGTGAACTCTGACAATAAAGATATTAGACTAATTACATTCTAACTTGATGCTTTAAATCCTACCTCCATGATGCAGTACTTATAAGCTAGCTTTATTTTACGAATGTTTCTGAATTTTAATCCCGGGTAAGTCACTCCTGTATTTTAATTTTCTTGGTACTGCTTCACATGTTTCTGGATTCATCTCTAATTATATTGCTGCCAATGAGTCATCAACAACTACCTACCATCTAATCTTTTAAAAACTTCATAGAAAAGTTATTTTCACCTATGTCGAGGAAAATAGGCACATTAGTTATCAGTAGCTTCTTGTTTTTTTTAGTACAAAAATTCTTTATGCATGCATTAGCCGTGGGAATGCGAATTGCCGGAACTGACACAATGAAGTCTTCGAAGCACACCCCGCGTGGTAGGCAGTCGCTAATATCTTTGTCCTGCTGCAGGTATGCCAGAAGACTCTTGTACACACATAGAACTTTGTGGTGTGCTTACATCAGCAGGAACTATTTCGGCAGAAAGGCGAGTTCGTTTCCATGTCTAGGGCCACGAGCGATCGTAACCTCCTGTACGTGAAGATCGCCGAGATGATTTTCTGTCCGCTGGGACAGTACACACACATCTGCTGCTTGGTGATGATAAAAATTCCGGACCAGAAATAAACGGTACGCTTTAAAGGCGAGTGACTCGAGCAGATAACGACAACGTCAGCAGCAGGAGGAAGATTGGATCCCGAGGCTTGTCATATGCCAGCATATGCATGCAATGGAGAGGACAGAGGAGGATATAGCGAGGGGAGGGGCGGCAAAGTAGGTGACAAGGGTGCACTCTGGTGGTAGATGCTGAAAACTTGAGTTTCCAGTGCACTGCAGTGGGGCAATGTCGATGGTAGAGGGAGGGGTTGTAGGTAGTGGAGAGGGTTGTGAAAAGGCGATTGATTGGCCGAGATTTGGCGAGTAGTTGGCGGTGTGGGGCAGATATTCAACCAATTTACTGGTCATAAGGCTATGGAAACAGGGATAATCTTGTCTAAAGCATTACCGAGTTGTTTGTATATGAAGAATCAGGGCTCCATGATGAGCCGGGATTATTTTCTGACAAGGTATTCCGAATTAAGTAATGGATTCATGCCGCCATATACGCACCGTACTGTGCATTTAAAAAAAATGCCACGACTTAGCATTATTATTTTAATGTTCAGGCATACTCCACATCTCGGTGAGACATTATAAAAGTGTGATAAAGTATATATTCATTCACAGTTTCAGGTGCTTAGATGTTTTCGCAATAATCATTAGACATTGAGGTGGGATGGTGTCTTGTAGTCGTTACGGCGTGTTTCGCAGTACATGATGCATATGACTGTCTCTTGCGTACATACCAGGCACTGGGGGATCGCGTTTCTGACCTCTGTGCACGTGCCAGTGTCGTAGACGAGATGATTTCCATCTGGAGGGGGAACAGAACACGATTGGGTTGTAAACAGTAAACACTGTTTTTTTTTCGCTTGCGCGTCTTATATTACGGAGGAATACGCTAGATCAATTTGGATACCTGCATCGGTTATAATGTTTTTTTACTAACCGAGATATACACATGTCCGTAGTCCGATGGATGTCAAACGGGGAAAAATGTTTCCCGATAAATTAAGCCTTTGGAAAGAGATTATTAACCCATTAAATTATGAGCACAAAACTTACCTTCTAGCTTTATTCACCTCGAAATATCACCGGCATTCGGAAACCCAGTACGTACGAGACATCGATCTCGATGACTTACTAAGATGCATTTGTTATTAAGGAGGAGGGGATTAGTATTCTCTTCTACGCCACTTCTTTAATCGATTTTAATAGGAGTGTATTATTTTTTAAGCATACACGATATTTTTTTCGGAAGCAGGTGTGTACATGTTTTACAGAAATGTGTTATTCTTGTCGTCCACCTGTTTTGTATGCATGCAATTCGTCGCATGTAAATCGTGCTGTATAGGATGTAGGTGCAAAAAATAATGTAAAGTTAAACTGCAGGTCTCACTGATGCCTCCATACCAGTTCTGCAAGACGGAGTTCTTGCATCCTCCATTGGCGGTGTGACGTATGGTATTTTCGATCCTATGTCGCCACCAGCTGCGACCAACCCGCCAAACCATCACCGAAGACATTTCCGACGACTGGACTGACTGGGTTTGCTGCGAAAAGTTCACCTTCAAACTTTTTGCACGGCAACACAAATTTTATGTTTTTGTATAATATTGCTTTAGTGTTAACAGACTGTAGGTGTGTGTGTTGCAAGGGCGTGTACTTTTCACGGACGAACAGAAATATTTTTATATGACTTTGTATTAATATATTTTAATAAATAATAAAAAAAAACAAAAAAAATTATATTTAATTATTTTTAATTTTAATACTTTATCGTAACATCTTTGTTATAAACTGATTTTGTTTGAAAAACAAATACTATGGTGGAAATATATATTTTTAAATTTAGAAAAAAAAAATGCTCATAAATGATTTTAGAGCCTGCACATACATGCATACATTTCGGCACATATAAATTACGCTTGCAAACTGAATTTCACCAGTCTGCCCTATGAATCTGCAAATTATAGTATTCACCTATGCCTACAAATATTCGCAGAACTTAGATCTCATATCTACCATGCTTATGACCCGACTTGCGAACATTTAGTTTTCTGCATTATTATTTATTTGAAAATAGTATAAAACAATGATGTGGGCATAGGCACATAATATGATTTAAATATTCATATCCGACTGGAAAATACGGGTGCTATGACATGTCGCTTATCTTTAAAAAGTTTTTAAGTACTAAATGCTATGAATTTAAACAAAATTATCTAAGATAGCTCGGAAATAGACGCGATCGCGTTCATGCATTAATTAAAAAAATCAGTTATATAAATTATATTCCAACATATATAAAACCATGTCGTGTGACAGTTTAGGGATAATAGAGCGACGCTGGCCCACAACCACCCCCCCCCCACATAACCAGGCGAAATGTGGCACGAGGCAGGTGGTGGACCGCAGTTACACGTGTCTTGCTGCACGTCCTGCTGCGTAGGCTTCCCTGCCACCCCCCTTCACCGCCCTAGGCCACTCGCACTCGCCCGCCATGAGATCTGTGGAGCGCAGAGGTTTCACGGGATATCACCAAATTATCGTGTGTATTTTGCCTAAACTCAGAAAATACGCACCACGGAAGAAATAGCTGACGAGCTGGATATTGGTGCCGAGAATACCCCCCCCCCCCCTTAGCTAACCNGACACATATTTTGAAAGGCATTGTTCTGCGTCCTACCCCCTCACCCCCTCATCCCCACAAGGCTACACGTGCCGACAATTAAGACTGGAGGCTGGCGTGCATAAAAACCACTTTTCGAGAGTAGTGGGGGATCAGTTGATTAGTACCGCACAGAGAGAGTAGCCAGTGGAATATCGCCGCAGAGAGAGAGGTCAGCCGCGCCATTTTGGCCGGGGGCAAATTGGACCCTCGGCCACGTCAGTAGAACAGCACCACAGTGAGACGGCAGCAACTGCGGCCTTGCCAAGGCCTACCACATCGCCGGAGCTCACCCGCCACAGCTGACATCGTACCAGCAAGAGTTAAGTATACAAACACCGCAGAGAGAAACCCCCTCCATCACGAAGTCGTTAGCAATCAATCCGAGTAACCAAATTATTACAGTACCACACCTCTCCAGTGCTGATGTATTTCATTTGTGTTGAATTCGAGACAATATATTCGTCCTTCAAAATACAACAGTAATAGACTACCTTAATACAATACCCTCAACCTCCAAGCACAATATAGTCGGTGCTTGGAGGCATTAACAACGACACTATAAGCCACCATGTCTTCCACAGTGGCAGGATAGTGTCAAGTAAAGTGGCTTCCCAACTTTGGGGCGTACACAGCCTAGCGTCAACCAAGGGTTTAATACATTCACATTTTAAGCATTGGCACAGAAGAATGTCACGGATTCGTTTGATTCGTAATATACAACATTTAACCATAACTTCCATCGTTAGCTTCTATTGGCTATTGGTTAAGATGCATGCTTTGTAAACAACGGGTTGTGGTTTCAAATCCAATTTCAGCAAGGAATTTTCCTTTTTGTAATTGTTGCCATTTGTCATGTGAAAATGAACATTTTATAGAGTCGAAATTTTATAAACCGATTTTGTATTTGAAATGCGTGTTCGATACACTAAACTGTATATGTAAATATCTGGGCATTTTTCAAATATATAACAAAAGTTATAAAATTATTTTAATTACTTATGTATGCACAGATTCCTAGATGTCTGATCGTTTCACGGTTGTTTTGGCGGGGTCGGTCGTGGGCCAGACTCGCGAGTGAAGTGGGAAGATATATTTGCTGCCGGAGAGGGAGGAGGGGTAGTGTGGCGGGAAAATCAATGCCTTTTAGGAGGGGGTGAGGGGAAATTGTTTCATGCCTGTTGGATGAGCGAAATTGCATGTCGTGGTTGGGAAGAGGGTTTTCATGGTTGTGGGATGAGAGGTGGGCATGTTGGGGGGATGAGGCTTTTGGGAGTGTGATGGGACTTTGACGGGAAGAGGGTCGTATGTATTTATCCTTTCAATATAATTTTCAATGCTCAGAACCATGTTATAAATCGCGTAATTTCTTTAGACACTTTTATAAGAGTAAAAAATGGGATGGTTGGAGGGGTGAAAGGGTTTGTCGATGAGGAGGAGGGGCTATGGTAAGGTGGGGTTACGTAACTTGGTGTTGGTTGGTGTGTGGGTGAGGGGGAAAGGATGATGGTATGGAATACTTAAGCTTCTTAATTATTTAAATCACAAATTAAATTTAGATATTTAAAAAAAATTATTATTTTTAAATACATTTATTTTATTGGTTGAGTATGGCAGCTGACGTTTTTCTGAAATTTGGGTTATCTCAGCCACATTGAGCAGGAAGCATTTTTTTCCACAAATTTTTGATGTTCCAAGATGTTAGGGTCGAGGGGAGGAAATTTTTTGGGACAAAGGTATTTTCGAAAGCCACCCAACCATTTTGAGGGAAAAAAGGGAAATTTTGAAGCGCCGGGCGTGACGTCAATCGAGCTGGCATATGGTTTCGGGCTCAAACTCCTATAATCCTGCACCAAAAAGAACTTAAATATACTACTAATTTTTATTTGCAAACAATTATGATATATAATTATCAAAACATATAAACGCAAAGTAGTAAATCACCTTTCAACGCGGTCATAAATATTGTTTAAATAAAGTCACTTTCATAATTACACATTTGCCTACAAATATTAGGGGGTAGCCCATTTCACCGTATTCCGCACGACCGACTCCAGTTCCCCTCACCAGACTGCTCTCCCAACACATTTCTGGCCGTCACAGCCACCCCCATTCTCCGGAAGTGGCTACGACATCGCTTTCCATCATTGCTGAAGCTCAGAGCGGCGGCAGATCAGGCCCCGTGGGGCCCTTGACCAACCAACGGTGTCCTCATTTAAATGAAGTGCGTTAGGAAAGGCAAGGCCCCCCCCCCTCTCCCTGCACCATATCTATTGGTGGTTGCGGCAGTTTCCCATTACAGCTGCTTTTGTCCACCAGGTTTCCCCAGTAGACGGGTTGTTAATGTTTACCTTGTTCCCCTTGCCATTTATTAAAAGTGTGGGGGGGGGGGGGAGTAGGAAACTCCCACCTAGTTGTTCATTAAAAACGGTAATTTTGAATATTGCAGGACTTTCAATTTTCCACCAACAAGCTCACGAGTGGACTCAGTGGTGGTTAAGTAATGAAATATATTGTAAGTGGATTCTAGCTGCCAAAAGAGATTGTAAAATCGCGATACGTCATGATGGCGTGACCTGGGAAAAGGAATAATTTTTAAAATTTATGTAGCTCCCCAACCAGTTACTAAGGGTAACTGGTATTTTTAAGCGTGACTGGAAGGTCTTATTGACGTGAATAAATGATAGAAAATGTATTAAAGTTTTGAAAAGAACTTTTGTTTGTGTCTGTTTAGGAGGTTAATTGTTTTTTTTTTTTAGTTTCGTTTTTCCTCGTGTGTGTGTGAGCTACTTTTTAAGCTATTTTAGTTCACAAAAGACGCTGAGGGCGTGTAATTTATGTTTTAAAACAGTTTAATAAGTTATTAGTTCAGTATTTCTTCGAAAAAGGCGTAGTTTTGTATAAGAATGTTGAAAAGCGAACTAGGAATTATAACTTTTAGTTTGGTGTGGTCAGAGGTTTCCGATTGGCCGAGAGGTCTCGCGGTAGGCGGAACTTAATCCGCCGCTCAAGAAATGGCATCCCACCGCTTCACTTTTTTTTCCGTTTTTTTTTCAACTCTATTTGCTTCGTTCCCCTCCTAAGCGAGCTCGCTACTGTCCAGCCCCACCTGTCTCGCGGGTCCTTCCCACCCTCCCATGTTTGTGGCCGCGGCGTTGCCAAGTGTTTCCCCACTCTGTGGCTGTCCATCCCACAGCCGCCGTCGCCGTTAGTCATTGTCAGTGCTACACTTCTCAGCATGGGGGAGGTACAGGCCAGGAGAGTGTTGTATGCCATTTCACGGGAAACAATCAACCTATTTCCACCAAATTATTCACACGAGTAGCGCTACTGTAGCCCATGAAAACTCACGCGGTTGAAGTGGCTCAGAGTCATATGTTCAACAATATTTTCGGTAAGTAAACCCTATCATTCAAAACATTACACTGATTAAACACAAAGTTGATGCTCCGAATCCTACATCCGTAATGCAGTTAATTGCACACTAGCTTATGCTACCAGGTTTTCTGGGTTCGAGTCCCGGGTAAGGCTCATGCTTATTTGTAATTATATTGCCGCAACGGTGGATTGGTCGAGTAGCAGCTGGTGACCAGGCTCTTCATCACTGGCCCCCAAGAAGCTTGGATCTTACCCAGTACGATTTTTTTCAATGGGGGTACATACAGGATTAAGTGTTTCGTCCACCATTGCCGGCTAACACTGACGACCTCAAAACGAGAATTACGGACGCCATCCAAACCGTAACAACGGACATGCTGACAAGTGTGTGGAACTAGTATAATTATCGCGTATATGTCGTTCGGGCCGCTCGTGGTGGTAACATTGAACATTTATAAAGATATGGTAAACAAACTTCTCAGTTCCGCGGTTCATCTGATTGGTCAATCAATTTTGTAGGTTGTTTGGTTTTGATATTATAGACCTTCGAAATTGGGGTATTCTTTTATACTTATCCCGTATTTTAAATTTTGTGTTAATTTGTGGTAATTTGATATGGTCCAATTTAATGGAGGTTAGAAGATTATGCCGATCCGAGGACAAGGGCTGGGGCTGTAGCTCCGTGGCTTGGCTACCATCTTGGATCTGCCATCTTGGATTTGTTACCGCCGCCATATTGGATTATGCCACAGCTGCCATATTGTTTACATCTATTATCTAGTTTCCATTTGCCATCTTAATTCTGTCACCATCTTGTTTCCACCTACCACCTTGTTTACATTTGCCATCTTGCTTCCATCGGATAACTTGTTTCCATCCACCATCTTGTTTCCACTTGTCTTTCATTTACTTCAGCTGTTGCTAGGGGGTACACCAATCCTTCGACCACCATATTTGTTAATGGAGATAGGAGCTAGAATGAGCTGGTGTCGTTCTCGCTTGGCCACCATATTGGTTCTAGTGTTAACCACTAGGGATGTTGCTTTTTATGTCATTTTCGCAGAGTACAAAATATAATCTGGAGGAGAGCGGGGTAAAACTGTCGAATCTCGAGTCGGCATACAGACGCCTCATACAACTCAGTTATATCGACATGTCGCAGGACAAGGGTTAAAATAAGTAATACTGTAAATGTGCAGGGGACGAATAATTCACTATTGTAATTATTCTAATGCAAAGTAATAATTTTTAAAAACATTTTTTAACTATTAGTAGAATTGTATATACCAGCAATAAGATTGTTTTATCATACGGTCATAAACATACAATAAGAATTTTTTCATATAGTCGTATTATAATTTTAAGTATTTTTTTTTATATTATGAAAAGGCATACCTTATAAATAAAACCCATATTTATTACATTTTTTATTATTCAGTTTTTTTTATTAAAGACATTTCTTTTCCTTGTGCCATTTATTCATCCTTCGGTTTTGGAACTGATCCTCCCCTCCATCCACCCCCGCCTCAACATGCCCCTCCCACTCGTTACACACTTAAAAATCCCTCTTAATCACCACCTCCTTCGCAACCCCTACATATTTTCCAATTGCCTAGTTTGTCAGAGCCAATGAGGCATCTTCGCATATCCCTTCCATTGCACTCATATCCCGGCAAATAAAAGGCCTCAGGACCCAGTATCCTGCCTGAACCTGCCATCTTCGCCACCTGCTCGCCTTAAAGTATACAGTTTATTTCTCGTGGGGAATTTTCTCATCGCCAAGCAGCAGATGTTTGCATTCTGTCCCAGTGGGCAGAAAATTATTTCGGCGATCTTCGCATATAGGGGACTACGGACACTTGCAGCCCTAGATCCAGATAATGAACTGGCCTTTTTACCGAAAGAGTTTCGACTCACGTACGGACACCACGAAGTCCGGTATATGTACAAGAGACTTTCAGCCTACCTGCAGCAATACGAAGATATTCGCAACTGCCTGCACTGCAAGGAGTGCTTCGAAGGCTTCACCACTTCCGTTCCAGATACTGATCATTCCCACAGCTGGTGCAAGGTACTACATAACAAAGCAGCAGCAGCCACCACTAGCATCACCTCTCCATCGACGAAGGGTCCGCACAGTGAACAACATTAATGTCTCTGCAGACCAAGTTACCGCCGACCTCATGCAGCTGATCACATCAGGTCTCCGACCCAGCACCACCTTCATATTGACAACATGCGACGAATGGCTTCAAGGACATGAGGACTCCATGCAGACCACTCGCCACCAGTAGAGTTGGTTGACGCCCACCACAGCTACTCCTATCACACCACCTCCACGATCTTAGATGCACGAGATGATATACACCTTCTTAATCAAGTCAGGTATGGTGAAGTGTTGTACGAATGTTATCCCCCGGGTTCCGGCGAGTGGAGCACTGGCTAGGCGACCCAAGGTACGAGGATGCTGTGAAAAACATAGAAGGCTGAGATGGCGTGAATCATTCCTGTCCCTACTACACACTGGTGGCTGCGTACAAACCGAGCATCATAAACGCCGAAGGCAAGGCGAAGGTTTATTTCATGGACAGAATCCACTGCTATGGTGAAACCTGCACAATGTACAACATGAGGCCAGACATAACCCTACCATGCAGCACCGACGAACTGTTGGAGGTGGACAAGTGTGAAACAATTATCATTAAATAAGGCATCCAGCATAGGGACTACGAAATTCGACAAGAAGGGCAGAAAACAGTTGTTCGCTTCAGTGAAGAATGCGATGGCGAGACGCATAGACTCCTACTGGACGAAACAGCTGACACGGTTCTGTTGGTCAAGCAGACCACGACTTGACGCAGCCTGCCGTGAGAGGTAAAGACAAGCTCACCGGATAAGGGCAGTGAAGGACAGTAGAAAAACAATGTTTCCAACAGAGCAACATAGTGTTAATTAATTATGGTTCCCCATTTTATTTTTAGGCACATGATGTGTGTCCGTGTGTGTAAAAAACTGCAGGAAATTTTTCATAGAAACGTTTTTGCGTCTTAAATTATCTTTCTTATCTATGTACTAATAATGCATAAAGTTGACGCAACACAAATGCAGAAAACAAAAAAGGAGATTTAAAAACTTTTTTCCCTTGTCAATGTAAACTAATATTGCTTAAAATATATGCGAAAACATAATAAATGAGTTTAATAAATAAAATACGTTTATACTTTTATAAAAAATGTATCTCTTATTTTACAGTTTGTCATGTACCATATCGATTCAAAAAAAAGTAATGTAAAGTGTAGTGGTGAAATAACTTAGTAAACATTTTGTTTTTCAAAACAGAAAAAAGAAACTAATACAATAAGGAGGTAAATTATGAAGAAAAAAAACTACTTTCTGAATCATTTCCAGGAACCATTTCGGTTCCTGGAGATGAGTTTGCGAGTATGTATGAACATGCAGGGCAGCTGACCTTGTCAAAGTAAACATATCTGTGCTTGCATGGGAAGAGCAGTGTTCACATTTTCACAGGCCTGTGCCTGCACGGTGTCAGGTAACTGAAGTCTGTACATGTCCGTTATTGGACATCATTTTCACTATATATATGGTGTCAGATAGCACATGTCTGCATGCACATGAAAAGAGCTGTGTTAGTATTTTCACAGGTTTGCACCTGCAGGGTGTCAGGTAACTGGAGTCTGCATGCATTCATGCTTCCACATCATTTTCATAATCTACATGTTGTCAGGTAATCTAAGCCAACATGTGGGTGGCAATAGTTGTGTTAACATTTTCATTGAATTGCACCTGCTTGGTGTCATGTAACTAGAGTTAACCAAAGATGGAAAAGGGAATGAGTCAGCAGGCTTCACGAGTAAACACTGGCCCACCTATAATGGTGGAGGAGTGAGGGAAGACAGGGGAGAGGGGTAAGGTGATATAAAAGTGGAGGAGAAGGCTTGTAGTATTAATTGTGACCTTACTTTCATCACATTATGTCTGCACATTTCCGACCTGAAGAGGTAGCCATTTACTCCGATATTACTGTGGGCGCCCAAAGAGTTCACTTCTGGATACCTGGTATGCAAGGACAATAGAAAATTGCAACGGATTTGAACATTAGGTCAGCATGAATGAAAAAAAAAAATTTATTCAGCTCGATTCCAATACCAAACTGCTTTATTACCTGCCCAGTGTACCACATCCAGCCATTCTCGAAGCTGCCCTGCACTACCAATGAGCTGATGAGTTAAACAAAGTAAGAATGCCTACGTCAAGATTGGGATCCAAGCAAAATTGTATATCAACTCAGAAAACCAGACAGCTACAAGATTACTTGGTGGTGCAAGCATTGCAATGGAGAATGCCAAACTACATTTGAACTATGCCAGAACATCTTGGGAGACTATGAATACCCGAATTACCTCCGATGTGTACGCTGCATTCGTACTCTGAGCATAAATCTTCATCCAGCCTTTGGCCGGCAATCAGCCATGTTTGATCCAGAACAAGACTACTGGTGTGTGCACCTGGGCTTCCAGAGTGTGGAGTATTGTGTGGAGGATCCCCTGGTAACACGTGTAGCGTAATGTGGAACATATGTACATGTTTACTTCTCATGGGACGCATTAGCTATGCCAGACTATAAAACCTGATATTGTGAGAGATTGTAATAGCAGCAAATGTGCAGTTAACCTTTGTCGATCATAATGCATAGTTTTCCATGCACTTTACAAGAAATGAATAATCGAATTCTAAAAGAAGTGATTAAGACATTTCACGATGGTCCTCAATGCGAGCATTTATTTTAGAGGATACTAATAAGAAGTCCCTTCTCACATTAAAATCTGTTTAAAGAATACCCAAATTGTCATTACGATATGCTGAATCGTGTACCGGGGACCTGCACAGTGCTGTGAACTGCCATGAACCATACTGGTCTGATCTGCAAACTAGGATGTGTGTGATGGAACTCTGACCCATTTAAAGGCAGAAATTACTCAGTGAGGCCAAGTTTTCGCCATCAATCCCCCTGAGCAAGCAGATGGGGCTCTTTAAATAAAGCAGATATGTTGGTAAATGTCAATTGTCAGTGAATCATGGAACCACAGACATATAATAGGGACTCTAATAGCAGTGGATATGCTGGAGTCAACTAGTCCAGCAGTCAGTCAGCCCAGCCACCATGGTCCCTGGATGGTGGATGTCTATTTAATACAATAATTTTAGGAACTTACTGCGTTATACAAAGTACGGCCACTTGCTAAAATCCGGAGAGACATGGCAGAGGAATGAACCCGGCTTGCCTGGATGGGAGGCGAGCCGTCTAACCGCTCAGCAACCGCGGCCGCTGAATGAGAACAACAAACCTGATCGCTCCGCAACCATCAATACTCGGAAACACAATAACGAATCTGATTCAATGTAGCCTAAAACCCGGTAGAACTATTTTCACGATTCTAATTCAATATAAAGGAAAAATGCTTAAAAATAAAGAAATTAAAATTTTTTCGTAAAACACTTATTTTCGTTTAAATTTAAAAAAATACAACTTTAAAAATGCTTCGAATTCGCTAATTTTGCAAAGATGTTCTTAGTTTGCTGACATTCTTAGCAAAATTACTGAACAAAATTTGCATTTGACAAAATAGCTATTTGGTTATATAGTAAAATATTGAAGACTTCTAATCATGCAAATTTTTAAATCTCTAGATATTATTCAGTATTTTGAAGATATTTTGGTTTAACGTTGATACAATAATTTTAGAATTTCAGTGTAAGGAAGAAAGATATGTGAAATGTCCAAAGTTTGTGCTGCTTTTGATGTGTGGTGTCGTATTCTGTTACGACTAGCAATGGCAACCTCGCGAGAATGGACTATGTGTCAGTTATATGGGCATATTGGTGCCTAAATACTTCAGAACCTGAATAAGCATGCGAACGATGAATGGCTATATACATCAACAGAACTTGAACTGCAAAGTAGCATTTTCTTATTTTTACCCCTCACATTGCCACGTATTTGGTAACCGCCATTATAAAATTATATTAATTCATTGCATTTAATAATGCTTTAGAAACCAACTGTGACAAATTTATGATTTGATACCAGATTGTGCCGTGCACGAAAGAATCATAACCGACAACTTTTTTACTGAAATGCTTCAACTCTAGCTCTTTGCCAGTCTATACACGGGAACAATCTTTAAGTTGTTGCTTATTAAAGTCCTTGCTTCATGCCAAGTGTTCAGATTGTTGACTGGGGAGGAGAGATAGGTCTTTGCTTTAAAAAGCCTTAAACTAAAAATTGTACTGCTGTGAGATTCGAGTATAGGATGTTTTGTACTGTAAGATCGTACCGAAGCCAACTACGCTACCCGTAAACATTGACAGCAGCGGAATGATACTGTGAAATATGTCGTCTTACGGGCATGGAAGGCCAGAAGTTTCAGAACACATGTGATCATTTTAACTTTATTTACCACCATTACATCATACACAAAGTAAAGCTAACTGGAATGAAGTAGGTGAACAAGGATCAAGTATGCGCTACTGATTAGTGGCGTGATTATTTCAATAATCGCTATTGGAGCACGTGACTTTTGGGTGAGCGCTGACGTCACATGTCCCATATTTCTGCCCAGCGGGGGACATAACTCACTTGGCATAGGCAAAGACGCCTCCCACCTGACATCCTCCAGGACCTAGTGAAAAATAACTCCTTAAATTAACAAAAAGTATATAAAGGAATCTGGTCGAACTGTTGTTACACAAATAGTTATCCAGTGTATAAAAAAAAAGTATTTACAATTATCGTATTTGATTTCCTTAGGAATTCTGCTGATAATTAAGTAAGCTTTCCCTGGAAATCTGTAGCTAATATGTTATAAACATAATTTATTTTTAATTCTACAGTTATAAAAAAACGTTTTGTCAGATACTACAACACGTTTTCTTTTATTATATGCCATACTTTTGGTGTCCATAAATTATCTATTTACTACGCTGTATGGACTCCAAAATGTTTGTTACGTGGGCAATAACTTAAATATCGAGGACGAAATGGGCACCGGAACAAGTTTAAAAACAAAACATTGTCAAGAGACAGGAAACACCTTAACAGTTATTTATAAATACAATTTTTTGCTCACCTAATTCGTTTCACTTCTGTAACTGGCATCAAAGTTTCCTTGGTTGTTTAAACATTTATTTTCTACATGGGAAAATATTGATATATCTTAAACTGTAGAAACATAAAATCTTCTGTTAAGCAGTGTTATATGTCAGGCCAAGCCTTAATATTTTATGCCCGGTCATGACATTTTATTACGAAGATCTAAATAAATTCAAAATGAGACATACTATCCTCTTAAGAGTCAGCGGGAGTAATTTATTTTGCTGAACCGGGTGCCAGAAACCCGTGTGATTGTGTGGTGGTTGAGCACTTATTGCACCCCACTCAGGCTGTGCAGCAGCACTGATAAGATTGTTACATCACACTGTTCTGAATCCCTGCTACAGGATATTGCTCCGCCTCGAGCAAACTGATCTTCAAACTATAAAATTACAAAGGGACATCGCACCACCCTCGTTCACACTCAGTGTGATAATATTTCGCATGAGAACTATTTCCTACTAGAAGTTACCATTACACATATTTTCTCACTACTTCATACTGTCGCATGCAGGTTTAGGGATTAGCACGACGTTGGCTCACAACTTCACCCCTCACCACACCCCCCC